>NW_006494904.1:3479291-3497482 GCF_000471905.2 Amborella trichopoda
TACTTCTCTCTCTCTCTATCTCTCTCTCTCTATTTTCCCCAATTCTTTCACTTCACGAGTATCCCACACTCTCTCTCTCCCTCTGTGATTCCTCAAACTTATTTCTCTCTCTCCAGTATTTCCCCAACCTCTCTCTCTCTCCCCCAATGTTTCCCACAAACATAAAAACAAGCGATAAAGTTGCCCCTCTCTGCTGATCAAGGGGGACGCCATATATTGAATCCCCAAAAAACATCAAGAATAAAATCTTCTCTTGAGGAAGCTAAAAAAGTAGGCATTTACATGCTCTTGTAATTTGCAGACACCACCAACTTTCATAATTTCAGAACCACTGGATCAGACAGCAAAGATCAATTTCTTTTGGACAGAAAAATGGTTATAAACCTTGCTTTCTCTCTCATTATCTCAACGTAGAGACAACATTATGGGCCCAAAATTGAAGATGCTCCTTCATATCCATGCCTTGACTCAATTTAGGCATTTTCCATTGAATCAACTTGCTCTTTGGTTTTCTCAATAACCATGCCTCTAATAAGTATGTCTTGGGAATGTTTTTATTCTCTACTTCGTGCTTTTCATTCTCTTTCTCCTTGTCTTTACCAATCTTCTGAAGACCGGGGATGATGGATTTCAATCTAGGTCTCAATTCACTCTCCTCAAACGTAAACCCCAAATACATAAATCCTTTCAATTCCTCAAACTCAGTGTATTAGAGTCTTGCCCTCCTTGGGGGAAATGAGTGGGTGCCTACAATGCACACCACTGGAGCCGACCATGGCTAGTGCTTGAGCGGAGGCAGTCACCAGAGAGAGAAGTTTGGGGAAGAGAGAGAAAGGATGGTATATTTAGGGAGACTCTTGGGAGAGAGAGAGAGAAAGAGAAAGAAGTTTGGGGAAGAGAGAGAAAGGATGAGATTTAGAAATGATGTCTTTCTTAAATTTGTTTGGGCTAAAAAATAGGTTTAAAATGGATAAAAATTATTCTCGGGGTTAGAAGATATATTTATGTCTCAATATATGTTTTGAAACCTAAAGTCTATTGAGAAATGACACTAAAAAATGAGGGATAAGGAGATATTTTTCCTATTTTTATCTTTGTTTTTGAAGCTCATATGATGTTTGCCCATGCGCCCCTAGCAACTTGACACAGTTTGTGGGGGGTGGATGATACACCCAACCGATCTGAGTTTTGACACACTTAATCAAAAGTCTAAGGGACATCTCATGAGACTATAGAAATCTAATTGTACTTATTTTATGTTATGTTTTGAGTTTACTGAAAGTTTTGTTGGATATAGTGTTATCCAAAAAATGTCAATATAAATAAATCTCATATTATGTGGGATTGTGATTGATATTGATAAATTTCCTAAAGGAAATAGAAATCCACAAAGATTTGGATTCTTAGGTATATCTCTTAGTTCTTGATATATATGTAACATCTATGAGAAGTTTTCTATTTAGTGTGGACTCCTAACCTTATTTATTATAGGATAAAAGAAAAAAAATACGTGTACTCTATTTGGGTCACCTTAAGAGAAATGTAACTTCCTCTAAATAGAGGTAAGGCCTTCTCCTATGGATCAGATGCAAAGCCTCCCCTTAGAGAGGAGAGAGCTTCCTACAAAGAAAAATGCCATGGATGTGTCTTCTACAGATCGAGAAGCTAGTTTCTCCTTAGAGAGAAGAAAGCTTCACACGGAGAGAAGATGTGCCTCATGTAGATTGAGAGGTTGGTTTTTATAGAGAAGCGGTTCCAATGAAGATTATGGGTGGTTTCTCAATTTCTTTCAAATGTCTATTCCTGGACAGCAGTTTAACTATAGATTAGCTATGGAATAGATATGAGAGATCGACGGGTTATGCCAATGTGCCTCCTATAGATTGAGAGGCTGATTTTTTGAAAAACAGTTCTCATGAAGATTTTGGGTAGTTTTTTCAGTTGCTCTCAGGGTCTGGACAATAGTTTAGTTGTGGAGTCTGGACAATAGTTTAGCTGTGGAATAGTGATGGGTCTCTTCCTGGACAGTGGTTTAACTATGGAATATATATGAGAGATCGAAGGGTCATAGAATAGTGATGGGTCTCTTTCTGAACAGTGGTTTAGCTGTGGAATAGATGAGAGATCGGCAGGTCATGCCAGTCAAGAGAGCGGGTCTAAAAGGATTTTGCTAAATTGGGTTTTGTCGAGAGTTAGAGGGTTTTATGTCCCAAAATCTATCATGTAACTTTTATTGGCATAGTAGATTTGTAGCTCTCTTGGAGTGAACCATATAAATCTTTGTGTTCTTATAATGTGTGTGTTTCATGTTTTATTTATCGTATTATGGCTCATGCTCTCTCATATTTTGTTTCTAGCTAGATAAGTGTACAATCTTGATGAGATTCAACTCTTGGGATTCCTGTTTTCACATCTAAGAGGTTCTTGAATCTTACCAAGTTCAAGTGAAAACATATAATAAGTCCCGTAAATCACTTTAGTGGTAAGATTCAAGTGAAAACATATAATAAGTCCCGTAAATCACTTTAGTGGTAAGATTCAAGTGAAAACATATAATAAGTCCCGTAAATCACTTTAGTGGTAAGATTCAAGTGAAAACATATAATAAGTCCCGTAAATCACTTGAGTTTCTTGGATTGAAGCGACCAAGTACTTGCCTCTTGTTTCTGATTCTGGTTCCAATGTCCCAAGACTTGGCTCTATTTGGTAGTTAGCATTCAAATTTTTTTTTTTTTTTTCCAAAAGGTACAACACAAACTATATTTAGATGATTAAATGAATTTTCTCCTTAAGAAAGGGAATCTTGATGTCTTTTTGTATGCATTATTAGGTTAAAGTTGGACTCACCAAAGTCCTTCAAATCCGGTAGGGTTTTGAGGTCCATATAAGCAGCACTAAGACTCGGGGCAAGAATTGAGCAGAGCCACTGATTTTTATTGTGGTTTTATGGAGACTAAGTCGAGTTGGAGGACTGACTTTGCTGGCCTTTAACTTAATCTGGGGACCCTGGCAAGTCCGATCCCAAGTCCCGGCTTTTAATCACTTGTTTTAGGATGTTCTCTTTTCAAACTCAAATTTCAGGAAACAATGGCACCAATTGTTTGTCTTGCTGTTGAACTACCCAAAACTGCACCATTTGTTTGTTATTTGCTTCTTCTTTTTTTTTTTTGACAATAAATTAGTTGTTTCCTTTCTTGAGCATAAATTGAAAGGCATCTATAGAAGCAAGAAATAAAGAGAATTTTGGGGCAAGTATTTTTTTTTTTGGGGTAAGTCTGGGGGCAAGTATTTATAGCATTTCATTCTTCACAGCAAAACAAGAATATAAAATCGAGAAAGGAGCTGGGCCTTAGTCACCGCATTGTGGTTTTCATTCCCACCGACACCATCTCATTAAAACCTTAAAAAAAGCTAACTCCTAAAATGTGAAACTGGGTTTAGGCCTTAATAATGGCAACACTGATGTCAAAGGTTTCAATCAGTGGTTTAAAACTCACTGAGTCACCACGGATTTGGGCGATTCGATACTGGAATCAGTCACCTCGTTTCTAAGAATATGAAATCGAGAAAGGAATTGGGCCTTAGTCACCACATTGTGATTTTCATTCCCACTGATACCATCTCATTAATACCTTAAAAAAAAATTAACTCCTAAACTGTGAAACTGGGTTTAGGCCTTAAGGATGGCAACACTGATGTCGAAGGTTTCAAACTTTCAATTGAATACTACATGGACAAATGGCCTAAAAAGATAAATGAATGGAAACAACATTAGATAACTTGATAGTCTTAAAAAATTAGGTGTCGAGAAATATGGTTTTAATATTGGAAATCTTTGTGAAAGCCTTAAAATATAGTTTCAAACTTATTTATGAAGTTTAAAGCTTTAAAAATTGTGTAGATCGGCATATCTGTGAAAACTTGAAAATATTGAAAATTAACGATCCAAAAATGCGTTACAAAATGTACTATTTTTAAAACTTGCAATCCATTCTTTTTTCATGTCCATGCATCTTGATGTCAAGATGATCAATTTGAAGATATTTGGACATTCTTCTAGTGAAATTTTGGAGGTAGGCTCAAATTTGATTGCTTAGAGCCTCGGCTCTATATAAACTTTTCTCTATATATAATGATACAATTTTCCATTGATATAAGGAGTTCATAATTACTTCAAAACCATCCAATGCGAAATCTGATAGCTTAGGTGCTTAGGTGGATCACAAAGTTTGAAAAAATGTCTTTTAAACTTTGAGCTTTGTCAATATAATAAATGCAGCAACCTAATTTCACATCCTACGGTCAATATTAATGGTAATCACCTTGTATGAAAGATAAATAATCTCTTTATACATTTTCGTTAGAAAATTTATTATTCCCAAATCCACCCATTACAACAAAAGAGGTCTATAGAAAGGGGATGTGTTGGAGTTAAGAGTCATGGTGAACTTGTCCTCTGCTCTCCTGACCTTTATTTCCCATCCCCACAAAAAATTAGGCGTGCCTTGCCACAGTGGTGCAACTGACCTTTATTCCCCATCCCGACAAAAAATTAGAGGTGACTTGGCCACAGAGGTGCACCATGCCCCTGTGAGGAACACCAAAAAAAGAGCACTGCAACTAATCTATGGCACATTGTTTTTGAGTGTTCACTTGAAACTTTGTAGACCCTTAAGAATACTCCAACAAGGCACCAGAATACTCTCTACATACCCTCATATTCTCTAGAAATTTCGCTTAGAAAATCAACAAATTTCCACATCAAATTTATTTCATCTCGCACGGGATCAAATGAGCTTTCCAGTGGTCCAAATTTCATATCCAAAAGAACTATTCCATCAAAGTTATAGCCTAAACACCCAGACCAAGAGAACGCCTTGCATGGTGCTGGTGTAGAGCCTACAATGTGCATGCGGTTTGTGTACGGCTGAATGCAATAGGATTGTGGTCACCTGTATCCAAAATAATATCATTGGATCCAAAATCAGAAAAGTTTTTCCAATCATCAAAGTTTCACTTGAAGAGAAGCTACATTTGGAAAGTTATGGCAGAACACTGCCACCTACTGTACTGCTTGACCTATGCATCATCTGAACCATGCCAAACCTACCATGAGAAAGTTATGGCATGAAGATTGAATTTTTACATAGTGATTTAAAAGAAGAAATCTTTATTGAGGAAGGTAAAGAGAATTTGGTTTGTAGGCTCAATAAATAGTATGGGTCTAGAAAGACATCCAAGTGTTGGTACAAATTATTTGATTCTTTCATGTTGAGGTTGAATTTTTCTAGATATAAAACTATAAAACTGACGATTGTGCCTATTTTTGTAGTTATGGTAATGGAAGATTCATTATTTTATTTTTCTATGTTGATGACAAGATTGTTGCGTAACCAAGTAAGGACAATATTAAAACATTTAAAACTTAGTTGGCTAGGGAATTTGAGATCAAAGATTTGGGGACTGTTAATTGAATTATTAGGATGAGTGTACTTAGAGACAAAAGAACATGAAAATCTGGTTATCTTAGAGGAGTTATGTGGAGAAGGTTATGTGGGGATTTAATATGTAGAATTCAAAACCAATTAATATCTCATTTCATGTGCATATGAAATTGTCTACAAAATAATGTTCTAGTTTCAAAGCAGAGAAGATACAAATATTGAGTGTCGTATTCATCAGCTGTACAACACCTTAGTTTTGCTATATTTCGCACTAGACCGGACATAGTACAAATAGTGTGAGTTGTGAGTAGATAAATGGCACATCCCAGCCATGATTAGGAATAGGGCTTGGGCTTGAATGGTTAGCAGTTGATTTTAAGTAACACTACATTCCAAGTTCCATTCCTACCGTTGAATTACTACAAAAAAAAAAATCGTGGCCGTGATCACTAGACTACTGTGAAGTGGATCATTCGGCATTTGAAGGGAGCTTGTAATGCTAGTATTTGTTATAATGAAGTTGGGGTTTGAAAGTTTGTTTTCTGGGTAAGTAAAAAGTGGTAAGTCAATGGGGATTTGTGCCCGCATATTATGTAAAAGAAGTCCACTACCATGTATGTGTTTTCTTTGGGAGGTGGTGCAGTTAGTTGGTTATCCAAGTTACAGTCTGTGGTGGCTTTGTCTTCTATAAAGACCGAGTATATGTTGCTTATACATCTAAAGAGACAATTTGGCTAAACATGTTACTTAATGAGTTCCAAGTTGTGCAAGAAATGATACATTTCATTGTGATAATTAGACTGTCTTATTTTTAGCAAAGAATGTTGCCTTTAATGACAGGACTAAGCATATGGATATTTGGTATCACTTTGTTTGTGATGTGGTAGATGGAATAATTTTATTGCAGAAAATTCATGTTAATGGCAATCCCACATATATGTTGACTAAGCTCATTGGGAATGGAAAGCTCACTTGGCACAAAACTTCCTTGGGACTTCTGGTTATTTCATTCTTAGTAACTAGTAGGTAACAATTATTTGGAATAGACTTGTCAGAATGGAAACATGTCTTTAAGTGAGAGAATGTTAAATGTGAAGTCATGACTTTGAAAAAAAGATTACATGATTATTAAGCCTCCTATTATTAAGACTCTTATTAATAGGAGGAATGAAATCCTTTAGGTATAAGAAATCTCACATCCATCGAAACATGAGATAAGTATTCCTACAAATCCTAGAAGGATTACTATTAATGTGGCCCCACATACATATTTTACTAACTATTCTTCTTTATAAAAGGATGTTATTGTAGAGAGAGAAAAGTACCATACAAGAGAGGGGGCGAATTCTTGTAGCCCTTCCGACGGATGTTCTAGAGAGAAAAACCATATTTTAGGGCTTATGAGAAAGTGCATGCAAACCTTTGTATTCTCCAATGCTTATATGGTATTTTTCTTATTAGTGGAAAAGAATTTTGCTTCCTCGATGACGCAGACAATTTGCTGAACTATATAAATCTTTGTGTCTTCTTTTAATTTTTTGCTCTGTTTTTTTTTCCCTTTTGTATTTTCCCAAACCGTCGTTTTTATCCTCTGCACATATTGCCTAACTTGGCAAATAGTTGCCCATATGCGGCCACACACACAATCAACTTGTGCCCACTTGCGGACCAATGGATTCCACGTATAGGCCCCCTCCCTTGTAGGCCCATTGGCCTATGAATACCGCTATCGGTTATCAGTGTTCGAAACTGTATTTCTGTATATTTGTGCCTTAGGACCTCATGAAAAATTATTTCATAATACTGTAGAGAACTCTATTAAATTGATTAATCAATAATATACAAGATTTCGTATAAATATACGGTCAATAATAGTTAAAGATAAATACCAATAGTTATGGATAGACACCACCTAATCCTATCAAGAGATATGTATCCATACAGATGCATATCCATACTTCATAACCTTATCAAAAGATATACTGATATGTATCCGTAATGATGTATATCTATATCCTAACACTCTTCCTCAAACTCAAGATGTTTTATGTAAAGATGTTGTATTTCTAACAATCGGCTGCACGTTCAACCACATAGATGGATTGGAGCTATCCCTTTTAGAACTTGTTTACGCCCAAGGAGAAATTGGGCAACAAAGGGGCCTCTTTCTCATGGCTGATGAGCCACCAAAACCAGAGGGGAATACTTTGGGAAATGCTTACAAAAACCAAGAACAATTTTTGAAAGATTTTAGAAATAGAAAAGTTGCACTAAGCATGCCTATGAAAAGGAAAAGAAGATAAAGGAAATGGTGATTCAATGGAATTGGAGCACCAACTTTGCCAAATTGACCTTTGATTCATGCAAGGACCCTGGCGCGATCGATCCCAAGTTCGGGCTTCTAGTCACTTGTTTTCGTATATTTTCTTATCAAGCTCAAATTTCAATATGTAATGGCACCATTTGTTTAAATTGGGGCTGAACTACGCGAACAACACTATTTGTTAATTTATTTATTTTTTTAAAAACTATTTGGTAGGTGATTTCTATCAGAGAACCAACCGATTCTTTAATAAACATGCCAATTTCCAATTTTGACTGGGAATTAGATTGGTTATGTCCTATTCCTGATCTGAATAGGCCGATTCTAATCTTGATTGACATTTTTAAAGATTGCTCTTGATATATTCCACTTTATTAGTGTCATTTTCTAATTCTCTCTGAAGAATTAGCACTGAATCACACTGAGCATGCCGCTACCACCTTGAGCCGCCAAACACAGCTCTACTCCGTGGCCAAATGAAGATTTTGAGACTTTGGAACTTTGTCCGGAATCAAGGATTCCGATGATGAAATTTGAAGTCTATTTATCGGCTTCGTGTGTAGAATCCAACCGTTAATATGCACGAGGTTCGGGTCAGAGATGGCCCGAGACCTTACGCCCGCAATGCAATTGGTCTCGCGTCGATCGGGCTGGTGAACGACTTGATTTGGCTATCGAGCGAGGTACAACGCTGCTGAATTTCATGCACTTTTCTTCATGGATCAGCAACTACTCTCTAGCTTTTCTTTACGCTCGGGTATCGTCATAGGGCGTGCCACATATCAAATCACTCGTCTTGACTAGACGAATATGCTCACCAAATTTGAGCATGATTTTACTTAGGACGAGTGATATATGAGCATCGAAAGTCACTAGTCGTGACTGCTCCTTCAATGGTGTATTGTTGCAGGGTGGCTGCACGGGAATAGCTTGCGGCTTTTCCAATTTCACTCTTTCACTTATAACTTCTTCCTGAAATGTCCGTTTAAGCTGACTTAACCCTTTGGGGTTTTCAACCGTGCCGGATCCAATGGTTGTGGTCCCACAACAATTTGAGATGTTGAATATGTAGCTCTAGTTATAGGGTATGTTTCAAGGAGCAAGAGGCCGATTCTGTCGGAATTATTTTTTTTTCTGCACTGCCTTAGACATGTTGGAATGCAACGAAACTTGACAGGACACTCTTGAGAGACCTCATGTAGATCCTGACCAGTTCTGGGGCTGTTATGAAACTTTCCAAATTTCCACTACTTACTAGGCCTTTATTGAGCGGGGGCCCCATGTTGATGAAAAATACCTTCCAACAGCTGGCCCAAGTAGCTAGATTCTTAACAATTGTTGATGCCTTGACAGCTAGAGCCAAGGCAGATCCATGTTCTTCAAAGAAGAACAAGATGTCAAAACCAAAGTGGCCCCTTAAGCCTAACCTTGAGCAGAGACTGAGAGAATCAAGAGGTCAGAGCTTCTATTCTCAGGAGGCTTGCCACATGGTACAAGTCTATGAAGTATCATCTAGTGCGGGGCAAACACTGTAGAAATCCGTGCAAAAACCGTGTGATTCATATGAGGGCGTTTCTCGTCCCACAATAGCTGAATCTCAACTTCCATGTAACCTTCAAATTAAACTCCCACAACTGGATACGATGTCCATATTCAAAGCCGATCCTTTTGTGCCTCAGTTCGAGAAAGCTGCAAAAATCATGACCTACCCTGGAGCTTTATTAGAGGTGGAGATGTCAAGATCCTGGGTCTTTGCACTTGAGATTAATGAGAATACCTCTGGAGCTAACGATGAGGAGTTGCAAGAGGCCCCAAGAAGAAAGGGAAGAAGGCAGACAAGCCACAACTGACGAGCTCTAGGAGATAAATCTAGAAGATGAAGCCGACCCCATACCCACTTTCATCTCTGCAAATAAGTCGTCAGAAGGGAAGGATAACTTTACTACCTTCTTGCAAGCAAACCGATATGTCTTCGCTTGACATTATAATCAAATGCCTAGTTTAGACCCTCAAGTCACCGTTCACTGTCTCGGCATCGATCCGACAGTTAAACGTGCCAACTTGAAATCAAGGAGGTTTAGGCCTGACCTCGAAATGCAGATAGATGCTGAGGTGACTAAACTCAGACATGCAGGCTTCATTCGCGAAGTCAAATACCCAAAGTGGCTAGCGAATGTTATTCCTGTTAAGAAGAGCAATGGACAAATCAAGGTTTGCATTGACTTTCGTGACTTGAATACTGCCTGCCCCAAGGCTGACTTCTCATTACCATTCACCGAGATGCTCATTGATTCTACGGCTCACTGTCAAATCTTTTCCTTAATGGATGGATACTCCGGGTATAATTAGATACAGATGGCACTTGAAGATGAGGAAGCCACCGCGTTCTTATCTCCAAAAGGGGTCTTCTGCTACACAATGATGCCTTTTGGAATGAAGAAGGCTGACGCCACATATCAGAGAGCAATGACGACCATCTTCAAAGACATGATGCAAAAAGAGGTGGAATGTTACGTAGATGATCTGTTGGTAAAATCTGAAGTGAAAGACTCTCACATGAGGGACCTTGAAAAGGTGTTCGAGTGATTACGCCTTCATCAGCTCAAAGTATGCTTTTGACGTGCATCCAGGAAAGTTCTTGAGGTTCATTGTTAGACACCGAGGATTGGAAGTACTGTCAGTCCAAACCAAGGCGATTCAAGAAATGCCATCACCAACTACATTGCGAGAGCTGTGATCCTTCCAAGGACAGCTGACTTATATCCGTAGGTTTATCTCAAACCTCTCAGGTCGCTGTAAACCCTTTACACATTGTTTGAACATATTTTTCAGCACCTTAGTCCCTGATAGGAAACAGGTCAATAAAGCCTACAAAATAGTGGAAATTCTCGATAGTCTCAGAATGACCTTAGAGTTGGTCAATATTGTCATAAACACTTCAAAAGACTACTTGTCAAGTCTCATCATGATCAGACATGTCTAAGGCAGTGAACACAAAGAAATAATTTAAGTGAAATCAGTCTCTAACACCCTAAAATGGACCCTGTAACTAAAGGCATACTTTCGGTGCATCAAACAGCTGTAAGGACCACCGCCACTAGATCTGGCAAGGTTGAAAACCCCTATGGGTCAAGTTTCGACTTAATCGGGTACTACAAGACAAAGTTATGGGTAAAATACCAAAGAAGGGTAGGCCGCATACTATTCCCATGTGGCCACCCTGCACTAAAACACCATCAAAGGTGGCTGCTTTCACAGTCATGGGTAATCACTTTTGGGGCCCACAACTCACTCGTTCCAAGTCGGATCGCTCCTAAATTTGGTGAGCATGTTCGTCTCATCAAGATGAACAATTCAATTTGTGGTACGCCACGTGACGATACCTAAGCAGAGAGAAAAACTCAATGAAAGTCACTGATCCGTGAAGGAAGTTGCAGACAATTGAACAATAGCACGCCTTGTTCAAGCAGCCAGATCATGATGCTCGCATACCTGATCGCCACAAAACTAATTGCATTATGTGCGTGAGGTCCGAGGCTATCTCTGGTCTGAAGATTGTGTACCATGAATGGTTGGATTTTAGACACGAAGGTATCAAAGCTACTGTAAATTCTAACAGTCAGATTTTAAGATTCCTGCAAAAGAGTCAAGACGACAAAATCTTCATCCAGACACGAAATCAAGTTACGTTCGTTGCAACGTGATTGTGGCAGCATGCTCAGTGTGATTCAGTGAAGAAGTCATGAAGAAACATCAAGGAACGAGCACACAATCGATCGGAAGTTTTCAAAATTCATCCAAGATTCAAGTCTCATGATCATAGCTCAAAAACATGATTCATGGCTCGAAGTTGGTATCAAAATGATCGCCATGCCGAGCCCTATAAGAAAACAATAATCTTTCGATCAAACGGGCATCAGAATGATCTCGGGTCAGCCTTGGAAGATCACGCAAGTTCTTGGGTAGCAGCAGGGACTCTTTTGGAATTCCCCACATTGTTAGGCAGAGGCAAAACAGTCCTTTTGCACCTATGTTTAGAATTTCTTTAAATTCAATTAAATTGTAATTATCTTCAATTCTAGGTAGTTTTTTGGGCTTACACCCACGTTTTAGCTCAATTCTATATAAACAGGCATTGCCTCATTGAATTCATTCTTCTTTGACCAATTAATAAATTTTTGATTTTTGCTTGAGTTTGTGGGTATGTCTTGGAGAGAGATAAGATAGAGAAGAAAAAGGTCGATACCCTTAACGTACGTAAAACCACTAGTGTACATTTATTTTATGTATATTATACTACACTATATCATTAAGCCACAGTTAAGGGATAGACACGTATTTAGAACAAACACATATGGCTCCTTCTAATTTCAGATGTAGATGATATCCTCCTCCTATTCTACATAAATTTTTTATATTATCAAATATAGAAAATTCACTTGTAGTCCATATTTTACAATCAAGGCTCATTTTTTATAACTAGACAATATTTTAATTTTATTCCTTAGCCCATACATCACATTTAGCTCTAATTTCGGATATTTGTGTTTACACTACCATACATTTGATATAAAATAACTAGAAGAATTTTAAAATAAATTACCAAACTATCACTATATTATTAGGGGTAGTTTGGTATTTAATTTTTAAATTATTTTTTATTATTTTATTATTTTAGATATTTTTATTTGGTACATAATAGTGAGAAGTATGTACATACAAAATTTGAACTTAATCCAAAATACAAAAAATTAAATAAAACTAAAAGACGTTTTATGTTATAAAAAATGATATTTTATTGTAAAATATGAAATATATGAAGCTACTTTTTAGTGCTAAAAATAAAAGATATTTACTTGTAAATTTCTCTTAAATATATGAAACTGCACAAAGTAATACCCACATGTAGAGAGAGAGAGAGAGAGAGTGAGTACGCATGTAGGGATAGTAAATTTAAAGAAAAATTTCTAAAATTTCTGATTTTGTCTCTATTATAAGTAAATAAATGAATATCTATATAAAATTATAAATAAATTAAAAATATCTATTTTATTATAATGAATTGCATTTTAAATTTTATTTTAACTATAAATGAATGTAATAGTTAACAAACACTCAGACATGAAACAAGTTCTCAATATCTAGATATTTTCGATAAAATAATGAAAACCCTAATACAATGCTCCCTTTCAAAAAACCTAAAAACTAGATTTTTAAGAATTTTTTTACACTTTTTTATACTTTATTTTTTGAATTTTTTAAGGCTAGATCTGGCCGATCTACCAATCCAAATCGCCTATGTGCCGATCTAGATGGATTTCCAGATGGCGGATCCAGATCGCTAATGCGAGTTTTCAAATATTGCTTTTCCATTGAGCAATTGATGCCTACACGTAAAACAACACAAGCTTTAGTGTCACACAATCATTGCAATAGTGATCATACTTTAGCCAATTTGGTGAGAAGTAAATCCCACTTTAGAAAATAAATCAATGAGCTTATTTCCATAATTTAATATGAAAAAGGTTAAAATAGGGTTGGCACCTTATACTGCCGAATTATTGTCCACCTCATAAATCCATCGAAAAATATTGTTTTAATATTGAAAAACCATCTAATTCATCATCTTGATGTTGTGATGTGTATGGAAATAGGAAAAAAAAGATTTCAAGACCCAAAATAGTACATCGTGCAGTATCTATTCCCAAGATTTTCATACATTTATGTATACGTTTTATTTGAACTATTTTTAGAGTTTAAATTTTTTTTAAGAATGGATTATCGAGTGACACCAGAATTGTATTGTGAAACAAAGTTTAGATATGCAATTTACTTTGATTGTTTAAAGTTGCAACATTATGCAATGCATATCCATTTAATATTCGAAAGAACGACGAAGTCGAATCAAGATACGAGTGGCGACTAGATGAAAGACATTGGAGGGATTCATATATGCCCTGTGTCTCCCACTTGTCTTGAGGCTACGAAGAGTAATCATATTCCCCTAAGGTCCATTATCATCACCTACGACTTGTTCCTTTAATAAGCAATCATCTTACTTGAAATTACCTCTACCACTTACCATAACAAAAAAAATAAAAATAAAAATAAAAAATGAAAACGTCGTAATATTACCACTTACATTTGATTTCAAATTAGTTACTCACCTAAAAAATGGAAAAAAAAAAATTTAAATAAATAAAAATAAAAAGATTTTTAGATGGATTTCTTTGCTGGACCCAGTTTCTATGCGGCTAACCCTCATATGTAAAAATGCGGGCCTGTTAGTAAATATATTTTTTAAATAGATTTTAAGGCTAAAAATTTAAAGACGTGTAATCTCTAACATAGAGATCATGAATATAAAAAAATAACTAAATTTTAAAAATTAGAAATAATAAGTCTAGTAAGAAAACATTAGGACCATTAGCTTCCATTGTTTGTATATGGAACACCTACTTGCATCCATCTTTAAGATGGATGCTTTGCACTTTTTGGACCGCATATATAGAAATGCAGCCCAGCCCGCATGAAACAGTTTTCCTTCTCCACTTGACTCTCTTGTAAGATTCTCGACGCTTAACAAACTCTTCTTTAGTATAGTTGCTTCATGAAATTTATCTAGGGATGTATATTAAAGGATTTTTAATTTTTGACTTAATGAAGTCACAACGACTTATAACCATTCAATGTGAAATCTGACAATTTGGGTGTGTCGCAAAATTCAAAAAATATATATATCTTTGGAAGCTTGAGCCTGGCCATTGGAACAAATTCCACTGCTCATTGTCGCATCCAACGGTTAAGATTAATTGTGACCTCTATGTACCAAATATATGAGGCTGTATTGTATACGTTTCTCTTTAATAATTTACACCTTTCAACTATTCCAACTCAATGTTATGTGTATTTTGACGGCTATTTTGAGATTAAATTAAAAATTTTGGAAAAGATGTCAGATAGCGGATTTCTTATATGCATTTTCACAAATTTCCCTTGTATTATTAGGAAAAAATCACATCCCTAAACATCAAATCTGAGATTAACTCAAGCATAGTGTTTTGACCCCATTAGACCCTGTGATTGGACCTCTATTATCCATCAAAGCACATATTACAATATATACATCAAACTCGCATCAACACCAAAAGAAATATCCAGTGCATAAGAATTTGTCTTGTATATGGGGAACTACTGGTCGGTAGTATCGCCTACAGTGGGGAAGGTCTACACCGTTGGATCCAATCCAACTTGGAAAGAATGGTGTTTTGCTAATTGTGTTTATTAGAAAATAAATACAATTTGAATAATTGTCCCAGATTGGTACTGTCAGTTGAAAATCCTGGTCACTATATTCAAAAAATGCGAATATATATATGTGTGTGTGTGTGTGTGTATGTGTGTGTATGTATGTTTATCATGGATATAAGTGTCAAATGCATTTACTCCAAAATTGGTTTTAACACATGACATGTATGTTTAGCAAAAGAAAGTGGTGGATTTTGAGGTGATATTGAAGTTTACAGTGATATTACAATAAAAGATTACTAAGAAGTGTCGAAATTTCAAAAGTGTCAGACATAATTATTGTGTCCTTTACGTGTCAATATCCATTAAATATCAGACACACACGTTTGTATTGCATAGCTTATAACGTTCCCGAAGCTAGATGTGGATCTAATTGCTACATAACCATTTGGTAATTTTCGTCCAAGAGCATTTCCATTATGTAGCTTGAATCTATTCACATAGTTTACTTTTCAAATTAAACCAAAAGATCTCATCAAGATCTAATTGAAGGACTAAAAAAGTAGCCAATGAAAGGGGCCATATATTCTCAACATCATCCACTTGATTCCGAATATCTCCCACTTGTTTTGAAGGATAGGGATGAAATGATGTATCCTTAGGGACTTTTTTTATTTTATTTTTCTCTTTTTGATAGGTTAACGGTGGGAATGGAGGATAAAGACGTCATGTTGACACACACAGTATTGCATGGTTCTCATAAGAAGACATGCAATCTTCATACTTGACAATATTTCACTGAAAATGTTTGGGGGAACTTGAGAGGCCCCATTACCCTTGGACGCAGCATAGCATTGTAGAGTAGGCTAGAATTATTCGTTCAACTGAATAACTAAATCAAATAGATAGATACACATTTCTTTTCGTTTGAGGCTGACAGATCTTCTCAATTGGAATATCTCCTATAGTAATAGATGAAGGCTCTCCACCAAATCTCATTAAAGAACACCTTGGGAGATTTGAAATTTTAGTTTAATGAGAAAATATCCTAGATAAAATAGAGAAAAAGAAATAGGAGAAAAATTAAGAATTGGAACAATTTTTAAGAAAAGAAAAAGGTAAAAGATACTTTGTATTCTCTATAAGCATTCGAATAATTGAAATTTACGTAAAATTATGTCCTTTCCTAATCTTGCAACTTAGATTTTACATTACTTTACCGTGGCATCTACTTTCTAAGTGTGAACCTAAGAAAATTGCTGGTCAAACGAAAGGAAAGCTGAGATGCTCAACATTTATTTTGCTCTCACTTAGATTAGCTAGGGCTTTGTGTACAAATTTGTTTGAACGGCAAGTATAATTCATCGACAAGGTACAAGGACCAAAAAGAGATAATAAATAAGGAGACAAAAAAAAGGGGAGGAAGCTTCCAAGAAGAGAGCGAAAGAAAAAGGAAGAATATATAAAATAAGACGCACAGAGAGCTATCGCTATCGCTATGACGTGTTCCTTCTTTGGCCAAAGGATCAGAAGGCATTGTGTACAAATGCAAACAAAACAGTTCAGTTTCCAATAGTTGTTTGAGATTATCCCACCCATCCTTCCACATCAAGCTTTCACTCCTGCAAAGTAATTTGAAAAAACATGAATTGGGGACACTCAGCCTCGCCCTATTGGCCAAGTGAGTTGGGAAAGAGTCCAGTGCCCGACTCGTCCCTCTCAAAAACCCCCTAAAAAGATTAAAAATATGTTTAAAAAAATCTAATAGAAAAGAAATTATTTCTTATAAATGATTTTTAGATGATTTTGATAGTTTTTATGATGATGTGGAAAAAACTCTGATAAAAAGGAAATGACATGTTAGAAACGATTTCTTAGATGATTTTGATAGTTTTTAGGATGATGTGGGATCTTTCATGTTTTTCATTTTTCAAATTTTGCTGAAATACTAAAGGTATAAATCAAAACTTCCAATAGTCACAGTTTTAGTTTTTTTCATCCTTTTTAGTCCTCTAATTATTTCTATTAACTCTAATACTTTTTTTATTTACATTATTTTTTAGAATTTTTTCTTTTTTTATTATTATTTTACATTCTAGATGGGTGTGCATCACTCAGTAGAGTCCTGTGGACTCGGTCAAATTACTCGCCTCGCTCGAGTACTTTGGTCGAGGTGAGTTCCTAAACACCATGCCAAACAATGTAGGAAATACTAGAAAATTTATGATACTAGTCACTTAAGCCCAACCCTTCCTGCATTTCACGACGACTCAGTAGATTAGTAAGTAACGAGTCCCCTCCCTGTGGTGGGAATAGAATGCAAAATGTCATGTTGTGGTACCAACTACCCTGCCCACCAATACCTTGAGTCCGTTCCTAATACTTTCATATTTATGAAACTAAGCGTATGTTTAATATTCTGAAATATAATATTAATTTTCAAAAGCACCTTATTGGGCAGGTTTGGATGACAGTTAATCTTATAAGTAGTAATAAATCTTATATGAAATTAATATATTCTGCATAATATTATTATTTTAGTTGTTTTGTATATTATATATAAAATTATGCAATTATTTAATTTGTCCCACGATATTTAGAACTTTTTAGTTATTTCTAACCAAGAACATCATATTTTCAACAAACTGTTTGTTTGTTTTTGGTTTTTTGGGTGAGTAAGTGGGGAAAGAGCTCCTACCCTTTGTAGAAATTGAGCCTTAGGCGTAGCATTGCAAATCGTCAAGCGTTAAGTTCTTTTCCTGCAACAAAATACTTTCAATAAAGTAAGAACAACTTTTAAAAAATATAATATTAGTTTACAGGTGTTTTATATATTTTGTGTTACATATATAATATCATTCAATCATTAAGTTTTTCCACTGCATTTAGCTCTTTTTAGTTATTTCTAACTTGAAACATGTGAGTTTCAACAAACTACTTTCGCTAAAGTAAAACAGCTATTCAAAATGTCTTATATGTTATGGGTGTACTGCCGGATAACAAACAATTCATCATCAAGACTATTTTTTTCTAACCAATGTTTCGAAACCTGGATCAATGAAGTGAATTGTTCACCTCACATGTTCATGTCGGATTAATGGATTGCCATTTCGGATCGGTTCAAATTGGTGATCTGGAAAAAAATTTAAAATAAAAAATAAAATAAAAATTAAGAT
>NW_006494904.1:3498309-3512498 GCF_000471905.2 Amborella trichopoda
GGCTTTTAAGGGGGAACATGATTGAGACCGATACAATCCCAAAATGATTTGGTCTAGGTTGATTCCCCATCTGGATTAGCTATTCCGATCGGGAATCATTGGATTTACAGACACTAATTGGAATAAATAAGTGATGGTCTTTTAAATTGGCCGAGCCCATTTGGACTCACCTTATGGGCAAGCCCAAGTAGCCCCGAGTTGTGTGTACAACTTGGTGCACATAAAATATTTTAAAAATTCAAAAATTGTAAAAATATATATGATTGGTATATAAATTTTTTTGATACGATCCGAATGTTAGGATGTTTGAATGGGTTCAAGTAGAAGGCTAAAAAAAAAAAGGCAAATGATAGGCCCAAAAGGACATTGTCGGAAGTAATACAAAAAATATGTGGATTTATAGGCTCATTGAGGGGATGACTCTTGATAGAACAGAAAGATAACCCAATATTTGTATAGCTGACCCTACATAGTTGGGAAATAGCTCTAATAATGATGACAATGACGGGTGAGTTTGTTTTGGCATAATCCCTATTTTTGTGTATTTTTTATTTTCTCCCCATCTATAAATAAGCTTTATTTACATCTTTTCTTATTTTTAAATTTTTTTTAAGTTTATTTGGAAATTTTAATGTTTTTTTAGTTTGATTTTGCTTTTATTATCTTCATTATATATATTTTTCATATTTTTATGATCCTTTTTAATTTTTCTAAGGCTTTTTTTGCCCTATATAGGACTTAGGCAAGTCCACTCGGACTCACTCGAGTCACTCGGCCAAGGGCAAGTAAGAGGCACATCAAAAAAGAAAATTGTATCAGGCAGCGGGGACCGCATTTCTACATTTGCGGTCCCCGAGGTACAAAGCATCAATCTTAAATATAGATGCAAATAGGTGGTTCATCTAAAAATAATTGAAACCAACAGTCAAAATATTTTTTTAATAGAAATATTATTTTTAATTTTAAAAACTTATTTATTTATTCATATTCATGATCTCCATGTTAGAAATTACATGCTCTTAAAAATTAAGTTAAAAAAAATCCATCTTAAAAATAGATTTTTAAGAGTCCATGGACTCATAGAAACCGTGGCCTTCAAACAAACCCTAAAATTATAGACTCTTAAACAATGTTCTTCTTCCGATTGAATACTTCTTCTTTCCCTCAAATTTTATTGATTTTTTTACTATATTCTGGTTTCAATGTTCAACCCAAGTTCTTAGTGGGTGCCATGTTTCATTTCAGAAGCCTTTTTAGGTGTGAAGAGTGAAGATAAGGAAAAGTGAGGGGGAGGGATGAGGTTTGGAAGGGGGAAAAAGGCGGTTCCTGCCTGCCTGCCTACGCGTAAAGCCACTCCACCACCACCCAAAGAATCGCTTCTTTCCCTTTAACCTCTCCTCTCCTCACCACTTTGCTTCGGACTGGGGGCGAGGAATATGCATGCGCGGCAGATCTTCTCTCTCCTCTACCTTTACTTAGAGTTAGTTTTTTCGTTGATCCACTGCTTTTTTTTCTTTTTTTTTTTCTTCAGCTGGATTTTTTTTTTTTTTTGCACATTAAAACGGCGATTTAGAAATCGGACCAACCGTGGATGGGAAGTTTAGTGCATTCGAAGTTTGGGGTCACCAGATTACGTGAGAAAAAAAACCTCATCAGATCCACAAATAAACTAATTTTAGATAAAAATGAGTTCTCCACAACAATCGATATTGAGGATTAAGCGCAGTAAATCAATCAGTGACCTACAAAATTAAAAATTAAAAAATCGATCTTTTAAGGTTTAACATATTTTACTGATTCCTTTAAGGTCTCCCCCGAAATAACGTATTTTACTTCTTGACATTTTTCTGTCGAGAAAACCTCTCTCCAATGAATCGTCTCTTTGTTCTACCCAATGATTTAAAAATAGCAAAAACAATGCATCGGCCAAAAATCAGTTTTACCTATAGCGAATCACGGGTTCTCTTCTGGACCAAAATGATTTTTTCGTATATCGACAAATCGGGCATGATTTTATGAATATCGACAAATCGGGCAGAGATATTAGTGCGGACCCGGAGTTTTTTAAATCACTAAATAGTCGCTTTGCATACTTTCATTAACATATTCTCCTGCTCTATCCACGGGGGGGGGAATAGATTGCATTCACACTCTTAAATCTTGATCCCTCAATCGCTCAGCCCCACCTCTCTCTCTCTCTCTCTCTACGCCCGCCCACCTCACCACTTGTTTCTCGTTGCATTCACACTCTCATCCCTCGTAAAGATGAGGATTCCACATGCTTCACTTTTCCACGATACGATTTATCTCATGATTTGAGTGAGCTAAGGCGTTAAAATAAAATAAAATAAAAAATAAAATAAAATACGCAGAGAGATTAAGCTAGATTTCCAATGGGATTCAACGATCAACAAATACTGACACTACAAATTCATTGACATCGCTTACTAAACATAAATGGGAAACAAGAATAATAACAAACAAAGAGGCACATAATTCCCAAACACAAATACAATTGACTATTTTATATTAATTACATCAAACAAACTAATAAGCGGACTGCCGCTTTGCCCGTTTTTGCAACAAAACCAGCAAAAACCGGGCTTAAATCCTAATCACTAAAGGTGACAAACCTCAAAAAATAACCCTAAAACCATGATTAACCCAAACATAATTCACGTTAACCTGACCCTAAACCTCTGAACGAGCGTTGCAAAGCAAAAACCCATTGCAACAGCTGCCCAAATTAACAAAATTAAACAAAGAAAAACCCCAAAAACATTACAAGAACTAATCAACAAGGAAGGGGAAAAGAGGGATTAGACATCAGACAAGATGAGATCCCAATTCAAGTCTTGATCCAAAGAAGGAAGCTTCATCAAAAGATAAGCGTCCAAATCATCCCAAGGTGGCCCTGAGAAATCTGGCTGCTTCACGCCGGAATCCGGTGACAAATCCGGGGAGGGCGATGAATTTCCGGCCACCTCGCCTGAATCCTCACTCTCCGAACCTACCACTGAGGTCACTTCCTCGGTCTTCACAAGTCCAGTCGCACTCGGTACAGATACTTGACCCGAACCCACCAAGCCCTGACAAATGGCCTGAAGCTTAGCATCAACTGAAGATTGCAAAGAACCTAGCTCATTCCCACCATTAAACCCTAGGTGATGCCTGAGGTGGGGGAAGTTAAGCCTGGCATAGTCTCCCCTTAATTTGTAGGCAGCTTTATCATAGGCAAGAGCAGCTTCTTCGGCTGTGTCGAAGGTGCCGAGCCATAGCCTGGTTCGATTTTTAGGGAGTCTGATCTCTGCAACCCATTTCCCCCAATGCCTCTGCCTCACTCCTCGATATAGCTTAGCGGGCTTGGACCCAGTGGATCCATGGTTCATGGCCCTGGGTGCACCCATTCGCTTCATGGGTTGAGCCCTGGGTCCAAGAAACGCCAAGGGGTTGAGCCTTTGATGGGCTTGAGGATGAGAATGGTGAAACTGGATAGATTGCTGTTGCTGTTGTTGCCATTGAAGGTGGGCTTGGGCTTGGATTTGAAGTGGATTCAAGGTGGGCTGGATGTCGGTTCTGTGCTCATGAGCCATTGACAAGAAAGCGGGCTCAGGCACGAAGACACCCTGTGAAACCATGGGAGAAGAGGAAGAGGGGGTTGAGAGGCTAGAGGATGGATATACAGATGATGGGTTACGTGAGAATTGGAGATCTGTAGAGAGAGAATGTAGATTTGTAGAGAGAGGAGAGGAAGAGAGAGAAGAAGATGAGGGGTTGTTAGGAAGGAGAGATGGGTCCTCTTGAGGAGGTGAAGCACCTTTGATAAAAGGTTCCAGTACTTTCATCAACTCCTCTAAAGGATCTGAGAATAGGGGCACACTACTATAAGTCCCCACAGCTGTTGCCATGACTCTGTTTATAGGGAGAGAAAGAGAAGAAGAAAAGGAACCTGCCTGTTTCTTATAAAACCAGAACACAGGGGTTCAAGGGAGAGTTCTAGAGAGAGAAAAGAAGAGGTAGGTAGAAAGAGAAAGCACCAGATTTCACTTTACACGACAAGGAGCAGAGAGAAGTACTTGGCATAAGGAAAAAAAAGCCCAAGTCACACACTCTCTATCTAAACTTGTTCTGGAAAGCAGATCAACCCGTGCGAAAACCCTAATTAAAACACAGTCTCCGGCAAGTACCAGCAAGCATGTACAGAAGAGAGAGAAAACAAAAAAATGCGAAGAAAAGAGATGCCCTGAAATAGGGTAGAGAGAGAAACAACCAGAGGGACAAAAAACGAACCCTCTTAGCTGATTACCTCAAAAGCAAAACCAACAAAACCCTAATAAAAAACCCAAAAAAAAACTGTAAAAGTCTGCTGAAAATCAGTGAAAAATCTGGATCTCGATTCTGAAACACCCGTCTCCCAAAAAAAACTCCGAATTAATCGATTGAAAGCCAAATCGAAACCTTCGAAAACGCTTGTTGAGAAGACAGAGATGATACAGAAAGGGCTCCAGAGAAGCGGGATTTAGAGAGAAAGGGGGGGGGGGGAGAAAGTAGTGAGAGAAACTTCCCTCTAAGCTTTGTGTTCTGAGAATTTCTTCGTGAAGTTGGGATTTCATAGCTGTCAGCCCCCGGATATATACACACTTTGAAGCCATTAATTAAGGGCTAATAAACCAATTATGTCGTACTTAGAGAAAAAGGATGGGATTAAAATATTAAATGAATAAAATAATGAAGTCACTGTTCTCTGATCCCCACCCCCAAAAAGACCTTAATTACCACGCAAAGCTCTCGGTTACCGTCAACCTCGATTATGACGTCATTCGTGGACAAGGGATGATGTTTTAACCAGTGATTGAACAACACGTGTCCTTATCAAGTTTAGGAACCGGCGGGTGTCCGTTGCTCTACAGGCACGTGTCGCACGCTGTATACGTGTCGAGATATTATTAGTTGGTTAGTGGCTCGCGTTAAAGAAGTGGGGTTTGCTTTGGGGAAGCTGGTGCTCAGCAGCGCGTTAGGAGGCGGGACCGGCGTTTGCCGGGAGAGTATGTTTCTTCTATCCTTTACAAATTTTTCAATGACATCCACATAACTCTCCCATAAATTTGCTTCAAAGAATATGTTGTAAACATACAAATCATAGAGTAGGTTAGGTACTGAGTTCTAGTCTGATTTATCTTATTAGAAATATTATTTTATGTTAAAAATTTTTATTTTTAAGACATGCACCCCGTTTTTTCTTTATGCATATATATATGTTTTTTCTTTACGTATACATATATTTTTTATTTTTGTGATACGTGTCTATTCTTTAACTTCGGATTAATAGTATTATATAGATGTATCTAGTTTTAAATCAAAAGGTACGCTAAATATCTTAGTTTTAGCATTGTTTTAAAAATCGGATCGGTAGGCTGGTTGATCAAAAAACCAATTAAAATGGGGAGGTGCAAGTTTAGATCCAGTTCACCAGGGATAAATTGCATATGCATTGACGAATAATAAAAATAAAACTTGGTGGTAATTAAGCAGGTATAGGTTTTTCGATCCGAACCATGCACCCCTTGTGTTCCAATTCGAATAAGGTGTCATGTTCAACTTGTCAAAATGCTGGTTCTAGGTGTTTTTGTGCTTTTTTCCATTTTCCATTTTCTTGTGACAAATATTCCTCTAGTTTACTTACCTAAATAAACACTGCACAACACAGTGTATGAATATTGAATGTTTACAGTAGCATATATGACTAAACTCCCCATGTCAAATCTTCCAGAGAGTGGTGGATTCCATTTTTGTCTAGACTTTAATCATATATTATTTGTTGTGTACTGTATAGAACATTTACAAATTTGAAAGTTGAAACCCTTTGAATAGACACTTTGTATAATCTATACAATTGATTTGGAAAGGTCAAGTGAGAGGTCCAGAAAAAGGTTTAAGTGATCAAGAATCGCTTGTGCTGGTTGAGCTGCGTTCACCTTTCAATTTTCAAATACAAATATGTTTTCAAATACAAATATGATTTGATTTGAATTCATGATAGAGAAATATTACTGCACACTAATGCAGTAATGTTGCACAGACATAAATTCCCCCTATCACCAATCCATGTTTTTACTGATGCTAGAGCCAAGTTAAGAAGCTTGAAGAACTTGCAGAGACGGTAGCATGAATTGGAAGATGAGCAATGAAGAGTTTCAATGAACTCGGCTCATTTCAACCATTAGTGTAGGGAGTAGGATCCCGATTAGACGTGGGAGGGAGATTTCAAGTTGGTTCGATGATATTTTAATCTTAAGATTGAGATCGTGAAAAAAAGTATAGGGAACATTAACAAGATTCCATCTTAAAACACAGCTCAAGTAGAATAAGAATCATCAAATCGACAATTTCGATTTCAAGAACCTTGAGTCGCCCCAATTCCCTAATTTTTCAGCTTATACTTTTAATTTCTTCATTAAACATAGACCCATCTACCTCGGAAGTGACCTCATTCGGGCCCGATTCCAATTTTTCGAACTCTTAAAAACATGCAGCAAGCATTTTTTGAAATGGTCCATGAGTCATTACAGCGAAAGAGAAGGTTTACCTAATAAATGTATATTCAACCATATGGTGCCTATAACGTCATCGTGGCCACCAAAAATAATTAACACTTGTTTAAAGGATAATCCTCCTCACTAATTTTAATTAAGAAATGATAATGTCACTCTATAGGGTCCTGCCTCAACGCTAAACTCTTTTCCACGCAAGTTTTTATAAATTTTCCCAACCATTTTCCCTTATCATCAATCCATTAATTATATAATTAAATTATTATCCTTACCGAAAAAAATAATTAAATTCCATAAAATAAGGTTGTAATAATAAATGGACGCATCACGCCATTAACAGTCAAATAGTGTACTAATTATATCGGATTAAGCTTTGTGTCTCCGTACTAATATGAAATTCAGTGGATGCAATAATGCATAAATTGACTAATAATATTTTAAAGGGAAAAAGTTTATATAAAGATGCAACTTTAAAATGTAGAACCTCAAAAATCTATTGGAAAGATTATTTTAATGTTGAAAAAATAATCTAATTGATCATCTGGACATCAAGATATTTGAATATTAAAAAAATATATATTTTTAATTTTTAAAAATAATATATTTTGCAACATATTTTCTAGACTGTCTATTTTCAAAATTTTTTTATATTTATAGATCTAGTTGATTTTAATTATTTTTTAAGATTTAAAATTTTTTAATTAAATATAAAAATAATTTTTAAATTAATGCTAAAAAAATTTACAAACTAAATTACATGATAAAATTTAGAAATATACCTTAAATGGGTTGATTAAAGTTGCAACCTTATAGAAACCGCACCTTATTATAAATAATGCGTCCGTCAGTTTGCGTGCTGAAAAATAAATGCGGCCTCTCTGTACGGGACCCGGTGCGTCGGTGGTTAACCCGAGTTAACATGTAACCTGAGTTAAAAATTGTTAACCCGAGTCACTTTCAGCTTGAGACTTCGGAGGCGAGATGAAGAAGTCCTGGGATTGCGGCGGGCGATACCTTTTAATTCAAGCGAAGAAAGAGAGAGAGAGAGAGGGGCCGCCTTTCAACTTTTACATCCTCATGAGAAAGAGGGGCCGCTTTTCAACTTTTACATCAGTCATTAGTGCCTTACGGCGGGGGTTCTTGCATTTTTACTTAATGCTACGCGCTTTTAATTTCTTTCAAGAATTTTCGTCTTATTATTTTTTCGTCTTATATTACTGGTCTGGGAAGTTAACTATTTTTATTTTTTAAATTCAGACATAAGTTTATTTATTTTATATTTTAAGGCCCCACTATTCCGGTGAACATTGTGTTTTAATTTTATTCTACTCTATTTAAACTAAAA
The DNA here is from genome assembly GCF_000471905.2 of Amborella trichopoda. The sequence continues at coordinate 3,506,206 of NW_006494904.1, forward strand.
GAATCAGAAAAAATATTTTAAATATAAGTAATTTGAATAAAAATAAGTGAAGTACCCAACAAATTTTAAAGTTTGATGGGTATTTTGATTATTTTATTTATTTTTTATTATTTTTTTACAAATTTGATAAGATAAGAAGTATCAAGCCCCTAAATTTGAACTTACTCTGATGTATAGAAAATAAAATAAAATTAACACTAAAAAAGTGGAACGTTAATGTATAAATCATCATCTAACACTTATCCAATTAATTAGAGTCAACTAAATAAATCATGTTCTTTCATTTTTCTCTAATAAGGTTCATACCATCACCAAGATCAAAAGTCACTGTATATTTTCTCACTGCTTTCGTTCATGTCTTTTTGAGCTGTTCCCTTGTGCTTTTAGAACCATATGCTTGAACCAAATTATACCTCTTAACTAATGTTATACTATTATTAGGTTTATGTTGCACATGACTAACCCATCCTAAGTCTACTTTTCATGATCGTATCGCCTATTGAAGCTATATTTATTTTTTATGTATTCATTTTGAATTCTATTCTTTACCCAGGCTTGGGTGGGTTAATGAAAAATTTGAACTTCTCATCCTTCTTAAATCAAAATAGAAAGGATTTATTTCATAGGAAAGCTTTCTATGTTCTCCCTGCTACATAGAAGTTCTATCTTCCCCCTTATCCAACCGTCCATTTTTGAATGGAGGGCTAAGATTGCCCCAATCACAATGTCACATGTCTACACTAATTTATTTTTAATATTTTTTTATAAACTATTTGGAAACCAAATTTTGGACGTTCATTCCTCTATTAGACTCGCACTAACGAAAAATATAAAAAAAAATATTTTCAATAAAAATGACCAAAATACTCCTAAAAGATTCAAGGGGTATTTTGGTCATTATTTTTTATTGAAAAATTATTGTTAATATTTTTATAGGTGCCCCCCAATGAGAAGATGGCACGTACTAAATTTCATATTGAGAAAATTTGTATTAAAAAAAAAACAAAAAATAAAATACTTTGAGATATCGGATCTAAGATCAAACAGTGAGTGACTCTCTTGTTAAGAAATGGACGGCTCGATGGTAGGGGGAGAATAGAACTTCTATATAGTAGGGGGAACATATAAAGCTTTTTCTTATTTTATTATTTATTTTGAATTCTATTCTTCACCAAAACTTGGGTGGGTTCAAAGAAAATTTAAAATCCACACCCTTCTTAAACCAAAATAGAGGGGACTTATTTTGTTTCAAAATAGAGAGGACTTGTTGCCATGCACGAACCAAATTGGGAATTTGAGTCTAGGGAATATGGGCGAAATTTGACTACATTATTGAGGATGAAGAGTCGGTATCCTCGTGACAGTATGACAAAATTTTCATGCCAATGAGGTCAATTTATGCGTAAGAAAACAAATATTAGATACAAGTTGGTAAAATCGGATCAACTTTGGATTTTCAGAAATTATAATATTAAATTAGGTAAGCTTATGAATGGTCTTTTCCTATGCTATATATTTCATACAACTATGTCGAATCGATGTCACTATCAATAAATTTAACTTTGGAAATTTTGGTGTAACTCGAGGAAGGCTCTATTACTACCGTGAATATGTGCCACATCAAAGTCGGCTACTACGAGAAATGTGAGGATCTTAAATTTTCCTTTGACCCGTTTCATGTCCTGGGTGAAAGATTTAGATTTTGTTAAGTATGCGGTCAATATAAAACTTTACAAAATATTTTCATGAATCCTAAATATATGGTTGTAAGTAGTGAAAAACAATATAAGACTTACGGTGTATCCGAGAGTATATCTCTTAATAAAATGACGTACCAGGATTGTGTGGCGGACCTAATTAGTAGGGAAAAGAGGATGATGATGAATATATGCCACATGATACTGACCTTCTGTATAAGAAAATGGAAAATTTCAGCTTAGCTTAGTTACTGTATATTTTGGATTGAAAGCTCTTTTTTCAATAAAACTTAATTATTAAAGATCATTAGAACCAAAACTTGTGCACCTTAAACTCTTATTTACCATCTATAAGCAAACAAATTATCTTTTTTCTAAGTTTATTCAAATATTTATACAAGCACTAGAAGTCAATATCTTTATCAGTAAATAAATGTTTCGTAGAAAAATTGGTAATTGGCTTTTTTTAGAAAAGCAAAATATCTTGACTTTTCAACATTTGATATGTGAATCACTCGATGAAAAATTAAAATTAAAATAGTGATATGTATTTTGAACCACTCAATGAAGATATGACTGCCGGGGATTCCACCTATATTACTATTCATTATAGCTGTCAAACTATTGCAAGGTTTACTCTTATCGATGGAAATAAACTAACAATAGCTGAGCAGCTATAATGAATAGTAATATAGGTGAAATTCCAACCGTCATATCTTCATCAAGTGGTTCATAATGCATATCACTATATGAATTTTAATATTTTTCTCTACAAATGGGATCATAATAAAATTTTAGATGTGTGTACTAAAAAATAGGATGCACAATTAAAAAATATATAAAAAATATTTTCAAAACTATAAAATGACCGAAATGCCTTTGAAAAATGATAGGGGTAGTTTAGTCATTTTAAACTATTGAAAATATTTTTATATGGTGCGCAATAGTATTAGGTATATATACCCAAAATTTCACTTTAACCAGATTTATAAAAAAAATTTAAAATTAAAACTATAATATATATTTTGAACCATTTAATAAAAATCTAACTATTGAAATTCTACCTATATTAATATAATAAGATTTACTCTTATCTAATGTATTTTTACATAATTCCACATTGAATTGTGATTCTTTACTCATAGAAGGCGTTCAACCTTACTCTTTACTCATAAAAGGCGTTGCTTTGTGGAATGGTCATTCGACACAACTTGACATCATTCGAGCATTTCCTGAAGTCGGCATATACTATGCTTTAGCAGGAGTGTATACTGTACACTTACTCCCTCAAGCAAAATACTAATTTGAGAAGATGTTTTGGTCGAAGAACCCCTTAAATGAGAACTGATCCTATAGGACCCTCTCCCATACTGTGTGTAGGACCTCAAAAGATCACCACTAAATTTAACACAGATCTCTAAAAAAATCAAATCTTACACCCATGTGATAATTTTTTTAGGGATCTGTGTCAAATTTAATGGTGATCCTTTGAGGTCTTATACACATGGGTGGGGGAGGGTCCTATAGGATCATTACTATATATATATATATATATGAAAAATTGTGAGATTAGCCCACTAGGAGCCCAACGGCCCAAATTGAATCTGAGGCTATCTCATGGTCACAATTTCATTTCGTATTTAAATTTTAAATTTTTTTCACGAATCCAAATCACTTAAAATTTTAGGCTTGTATTCTTCAAAAATAAAAAAATCTAATAAAAATATCAATATCATAATTTGCAATAAATAAATTGACCAAATTACTTCTAAAATGCAGTATTTTGGTCATTTTATTTTTTACAAATTATTTTTAAATTTTTTTTATTAAGTGTGTATTGATTAGAAGAATGGACGTCTAAAATTTCATGTTGTTTAGATTTGTAGACAAAAAAATTTAAAATAAAACACAAAATGAGGTCGCGACCGTCAGATCTGCCCAGATTCAATATGAGATGTTGGGCTTATATGTTCATATAAGCAAGTGGGCACTAGCTTATATATTCATATGAGCTCAACAACCCAGATTGAATCTGGGCCCGATTTGACGATTATTCTCTACATGTCGATTATTCTATTTTTTTTTTCGCAAATTCAAATAATTTGAAATTTTAGACGTCCATTATTCTCTACATGACGTACCTAATAAAAATATTTAAAAAATAATTCGTAAAAAATAAATTAATCAAAATACTTTCGAAATGTTTCAACAATATTTTGGTCAATTTATTTTTTATAAATTGTGTTTTTGATATTTTTATTAGATTAGCTTATTTTTGAAGAATACACCCCTAAAATTTTAAATGATTTGGATTTGTAAAAAAAATTAAAATTAAAATACAAAATGAAAGTCGTGACCATTAAATCGACGCATATTTAATCTGGGCCGTGGGTTCATATGAATATATATATTTTATATTCAATCTAAGCCGTGGGTTCATATGATTCGACTCCAATTAATTGAAAAATAGCTATAATGATGATTATGATTGTTTTAATTGAGCGTGTGGGTCGAAGAAGTTTTTCGCGAATCTTGTGAGTACTTTTAGATTGGATTTTAACCAAGTGAGTAAATAAACAGTAAACTCGTTCAGGAGCATACTAACTTTAATTTATAGTGACCTTTCTCCACGTGGATGGAGTGCCAACCGTGCTTCGAATCCTATCTCGAAAGAGTCAAAAGGTGCTGTGGCCCCACCTGTTTCTCTCTCTAAACTCTCTCACCACTTCTTTCCCTCTCATTCTTGGAGAAACTCAAAGTCACAACTTTCTCTCTCTTCCCCAGTTGTTGAATTTAAAGCACGAAGGCGGGCGTCTTTCTTTGACGACTTTTCAGTCATCCTTACTCTCTCTCTCTCTCTCTACTAAAATGCACAAGAGTGTGACCCGACTTTCTCTTCAGTCTTTTCTCTCATAGTGGGTGGAACCCACTACACGGACGGGGTTGCGTGCGGACCAAGCGAGCTAATTCCGTTTACACCACGCGCTTTGCGCCGTTTTCTGACGTGGACCCTACACCAAAGCGTGTTCCAGCCTGGCACCTCTTATCAAGCCACGTGGGCCGTGAACTACTTTCCACGGAGATCCCACCATGAGTTACCCAAACTCGGATACACTTTCCCCTTGTTGTAACTTTTTTTCTAATGCTTTATGGTGGGTTTTTTTTTTTTGGTGATGCTTTATAGTTGCACATATTTTACTTCTCTTTTGTATTGAAAGATTAAATACATATATTGAGAGTATTTTAGTCAATACCGGTATTTTGAAATCCCGATAGGCGGCATGGATTTTTCGATTCGCATTCGGCAATTTAGATCGGGTCTAGATTGTTCTGAATCGGTGATAAAAAAATATTAACATAAATAAAACAAAATAAAATTGTTTATAAGTTGGGAATTTAAGGGGACGTAAGAAAATGTTAGACAAGCTTAAATTTTTTTAAAAAAATATTAGGAGATACAGGGAGGAACTAGGTTGGGACCCATAGTCCCAAAATTGGTTCGGTCTTAACTAATTCCCATCTAAATGGATATTTCAAATTAGAAATTTTCGGCTTTTAAAATGCTAGTCAATACATAGTGAAACCATTTTAGTCAACAAATAGCAAGAGTATTTTGATAATTTTATATGAAAAAAAAATAAAACATTTCGTATAGAAACCCTAATTCTTCATATTATTTCATGATAGACTTTTTTTATTTATTTTTGTTTCAAGCGGCATAAGGAAATCCCTAAAGATTTCACAGTACCCCTTCATCTCTTATCTCCATGTTTTATTGACTTTTGACTATGAAAAGTAATCTCAACAAATCGATTTTATATCATTTCATTTCAAAAAGTTTATATAGATCCGAGGCTCTAAACAATCAAATTAGAGTCCACCTCAAAAATTTTACTAGAGGAGGTTGATTTGATACTCAAAGATCATGAAATTGATCATCTCGACATCAAGATGCATGGACATGAGAAAAAAATGGATTTTTTGTTTTAAAAATAGTACATCTTGTAACGCATTTTTTTCGTGTTAATTTTCAAGATTTTCATAGATTTGCTCGATTTATACTATTTTTGAAGCTTTAAATTTTATAATTAAAAATGAAAATATTTTAAGACTATCACAAAGGTTTCCGAAATTCAAACCTCATTTCTCACGGGATTTGAAGGTACACTTTGCTTTTATTGCTCAGAAACTCTGCTCTATGCAAACCAACCCATAGTATTAAATAATTGAACTCTCACAAGTAATCCAAGGGACTAATAAGTTGACAAGCCTACATCTTTCTTTCAACTTTGCTATGATCAATGCTACAAAGCACATGATAGCAATTGAATAAAAATTTCAATGGTCATAGCATGGCCCAAGTTAACCATGGTTAGTGACCCACACTTTGTGTCCCACATTAGAAAGAGAGGAGTAGAGAGAGAGAGAATTGTAGAGAGAGATAGAGATGCGAGAGAGAAAGGAGAGGAGAGTAGAGAGAGAGAGAGAGAGAGAGAGAGAGTACGTTAGTTACGTACGAAGTACTACGTAGTGGTACTACTTACGTTAAGGTAGGAGGTAGTAGTACTATATAGTCGACGACGACGACGGTAGGTT
>NW_006494904.1:3512518-3522852 GCF_000471905.2 Amborella trichopoda
CATCAGTTTTTATTTTCGTCATGGTTGAAGAACTTGTGTACATCCGTGCATGAAGTAAACAAGTGCTAAAACATGCATTCCTTTTCTTCTATTCTATTCCTGGCAAAGTTCAAAGTTCTATCTTCTACAGTAAGCAAAATGATCCTATGGCACCTGAACCTACAGGAACGAGCTACCCTGATCTCCACCAATGTGGGCCTATGGCAAGTTACGGAATATCTCCACTTTCGGTCGGAGGACGTCAATGGTGGACATCAGGGTTTTACACATTCTCATACAGGATTCATAGGATCATTACCCTTATGTTTAGGCATAAAGTCATTCCCATAAAGTATAGGAGATAGAAAAATAAGAAAGAGAAAATTACAGTGCACGTGAGCGTAATGGCACACATGCAGAGAGAGAGAGAGAGAGAGAGAGAGAGAGAGAGAGAGAGAGAAGAGAGAGAGAGAGAGTAGTAGTAGAGAGAGAGAGAGAGAGAGAGAGAGAGAGAGAGAGAGAGAGAGAGAGAGAGAGAGAGAGAGAGGAGCTTAGTTTAGGTCCAAGATACATTGGGATCTCCTTTAAGTAGAGGAGTGTACATATATGGCAAGCAGCGTAGTTAGGGTTATTAAAGGACCACATTGGTGGGCGTTGTCTTAGCTAGGGATGACGATCACGTGCGTTGCCCGCTTGTGGCCCTTCCTTATTTATTCAAGGCGTTAATATGGTGAAAATGGAAGTTCTTATCGCTAAAGGACAGGAAACTTTGTGACATGGGAATATGTCTCGGCAGGGGTTGGAGGAGGTTTTTTAGGGTTTTCTTTGAAGAGTACGATGAGATGCGGTAATGTAAATGTGTGTGTAACATGGGCGGTATTGGCTTATGGGTTGGATTATTGCTTCTCTCTTGCTCCAACCATTTGAAAAGTTAATTCTTAGCGTTAAGGGTTAGAATAACAATTTAGTCCTTAGATACTTGGCATTAATCCTTATATACTTGCCTTCACTTAGCAACAAAGTTTGTTTTTGTCCTTTCACAAGATAGAAAGAGATTTTTTTTTTGCGGCAGGAATTGAATTTGTGGCGTAGCATTGCTTAACAATAATTGCTCAGCACTCATTTTTTTTTTAAGTAGGTTATGGATTTGTGGTAATTCTTAATTTTTACATATTTACAGGGAAGCTAATGGGATGGTGGATTCCCTTGTTTGGGGTGGAGGTCTTCATCCTCACAATTAATGTCATCTCTTTTGAGTATTCTTTCAATAGAAGTTGAAAACATTCACATTAAAAAAAAAAATTTTTTTGCCAAGCACTCAAGCTCAAGCCCTATTCCTTAGGTGCTTGGCTTCTAACCACGCAACCCCATACCTTGGAGATGAAAGAGGGAGAGAGATTTTTTTTTTTATATAGGTAATTTAGTGGGAAAGACACGCCTTTACTCTTTTTTTTTTCAAGATAGATTAAGAAGTTAGCGTTTTTTAAGATGTCAGTAGGTGGTATTAGCATGATTGAAGGCCACACCGTAGTAACTAGGTATGGGATTGCTAACACCAACGACCTAGCCCCTTTCCTAAAGAGAGAAAGTGCTTAGATACTTGGCTTTTGGAGAGAGAGAGAGAGAGAGCACCAATCCTTAAATACTTGGGTTGAGAGAGAGAGAGAGAGATCGTTTTTGTCCCTTTAAGACTTGAAAATCTCTCCCATACACTCGACAACGAACGGGCACACACCCACACAAGAAAGAGATAGGGACCTACGAATCATTCCCATACCCACCACCGAAAAGGGGCTCGCTCGCATATCCCACACAACCCCACCACCGCAAACGACTACTGTTGGCGAACTTAAACTAGGAATCTCTGCTCATTTCATCAAATACGACTATGGTTCATAAAAAAATAAGTGATAAAGAAAACTAGTAAATTATATTCCATCAGGAATAATTCGCACTAGGTTGCCACTTGCCACTAACTCTCCATATTCCCTCCGAGCGTTGACTTAACAATTTTTAATAGCAAGATTATTTAGCCATTACAAAGTGCACTTTGGTCATCTCTCCTAGTAACTAGAAGTAGGTCTACTTCCTCTTTGATTTGACTCCTCTTTAGTAAATTATGTATAGTAGTACCATGTTACAAATTTACATTTTTTTTATTTTGAAAATTCTGTTTAAACTGATCGGATTGGCCATTAAATCACGGATCAAACCCCTATTTTGGTTTAGCAACTTGCTCCATCCTATACTGTTATTTCTATAAAATACATATGCCTATTGTGTTTAGTGCACCACGGACCAATGCTTGGAATGGTTGTCTTTTTTCTTTTTTCTTTTTAATTACTTTTATTTTTAATGTTATCCTTGGAGTGGGTGTCGTCGTATTTATATCTATACTGGCATTACAATCATACACCACAAATGTTATGGCCCACAACTTACAAGACGCATATGTGAACTACTATAATCAACCATATAACTTGGAGTTTAATTGGAACTATATTTAATGGCCAAGGACCTAAAAACTTTTTTGGCTATTTCAATTCTATCTCTTTTTGTTTTTTAACATATCTCTACTTAAATATCTATTCAATACTTGCTTTGAAGAACTCCTCCAAGTAGTGCTGGGTAGCATTTGATATCTCTACCATTCGTAGTTTTAGTCACATAACCGCTTACATGTGACTCATTAAAGTATTTCGTTCAAAGGTTGTATTTTCCAATTTCGTTTATTTCCTAAGGCAATATATCTCTTTTCTCATGGCATCTTTCCATTTACATAATGCCCTTGGCATAATCGCCTCCTTCATTTAATTATTTTGCAGTTATTATTTGTATTTGCTATCTATACTAAATGTTTTTAATGCTCACCTCTGTTGTTTTCCATGTTCAATTTTTTTTATATGGTATGAGGTCTCTATAAGGCCTAGGCTTTATGAAAACAAACTAACGTCTCACATCAAATACTCATATAGAAAGTACTTTCGGCGACGGGAGTCTCTATAATGGCTCTAAAATCAATTTCCAATACCAACAATAAAATTTAAAACTCAAAAAATGGTGCGGATCTTGTGGATCTATGAACACTTAATTTTAAAGCACAAATGTACGATCTAGATAATTTGTTGCAATATAACCTACTTCTTTTTGTAATCCAACATTGATATCAATAAATGCCACCAACCAAAATGCCACTCATCTTTCATTTATTTTGACTGCAAAATTGAACTACAATATAAGAAAAGGTGACCAAAACTCTCACTGTTGCTCCTATTTGAGTAAGTCTTAACACCCTTTAATGAGGTTTAAGAAGTGCAAGCAAGAAATCCCCCATCAAACCCTCTCTATTTTTATCCTTGATTTCTTTATGAATTGCCATCTCTAAAGAAACTCCACTTTTATTACAAAATGCTCTCTCTATTTCTTCCATATCAATCTCATGCCTAGTAACCACTATCCTAATGAGACCCTCTTGAGCCATTACATTGCTTTCACGTTGTCCATTACTCCATGCTTTCCTAAGTTGCTTAGCAAAGTGCTTGTGAGGATATTCAACACATTTAATTACTCTTTTAAGGTCCTTTCCAAACTCTTCAAACTTCTCTCTCCTCAGTGACTTGGACAAATCATGGCCATACAATTCTTTGTAGCATTGGAGAATGGATCTCAATTGCTCCATGCTTCTTCCACTTAGGAGGGAGATGATTGCTGCTGTGTCTAAACATGCGCCATTCTCCATTGCCTCATAAATGGTCTTTGCATCACACATGGCCATGCTCTTATCAACTCTAGAGCGAGAAAACTCGCATGCCCTCAACATTGCCAAAATAATCTACACATGAAAAATAGAACTTAGTCACCATCTTTGAGTTCTATTTTTATGGGATTGTCTATAAAGATATTATTTATCTTATGTGCATGGAGATCACAATCATTCCTACTCGTTAGATGTCAAATTGGATGGCTTGAGATGAGTCATGTAGTTTAAGATTATTATTATTATTATTATTTTGAACTTTGCGTCTATTCAATGACATCCTTACAACCAGCCATCTTGAAATTTAAGAAAAAAAAATGATTGTGATCTCCATGTACAAAAGATAAATAGTCTCTTTATTGACAATCTCTGTTTTTATAACCCACTTGTTAAACAAACACATATGGGCTCACATATACACTCCAAATACGTGGACACATATATACATGTATACATAGGGGATGATCTTAAACAAGTTCAAGATTATTTTGGAGTCCTCCTAAGTTAATATTCTCATAAAAGACTCACATTTGGCACACGTGACATGAAAGAACTCACCTATGTGATTAAGTGTGGGGGTTTTTTCATACTAATTGACAACTAATTGGTGCAAAAAACTCTTAAACCTAATCACACATGAGAATTCTTTCATGTGAATATTCTTTCATGCGAGTATTTTCATGTGTACGAAACGTACCTTCAATTTCCTACCACCCTTTTATAAATGTTTGTCTATTAGGGTATTTCTTGATAATTTATTAGTGAAATGATGGAAAATAGAAGCCATTTTCCAACTCTTTGAACCAATTAAATCCACATGCTTTGCACGTGTGATCACAAATATCGAGAAGTATAAAATTTTTTATCATGGAGTTTAAGTAAAAATTGGCAATGTTAGCACGTGATGGGGGCGGTGGTTTCACATGCAAACACCATTTATCCTCTCTTCAAAATCCAGCATTTGGATTGAGAACGTAAAACCATTCTAAGAGGCTGCAAATTATTTCCAATATGTGCATAAATTCTAGGAACCTTTTTTCATGCAGGCTGGACCGCATTTCTACAATATGCGGTCCTAAGGTATAAAGCACTCATCTTAAAGATGGATGCAAATAGGTGGCCCATCTAAAAACAATTGAAATTAACGGTCCAAATGTTTTCTTAATAGAATTATTATTATTATTATTCTAATGTTTAAAAGTTATTTATTTATTCATATTCATGACATCCATGTTAGAGATTACATGTCCATAAAAACTAAGTCAAAAATCCATCTCAAAAATAGATTTATAAGAGGTGACTCATTTCTACATACACTCATAGAAACCATGTCTTATATTCAAAGGGTTTTGCATGTATTGACGCATCATATGTGCAGATAGAGACATGAGTATTCAGAGGGCTTTGAGTATATGGAAACATCATAGGTATGAGACTTACATCTAACATTCCATGAACTTGCACATTTCTTTTTAGAGGAAATTATGGATACCCCTTGACCGTACTTTTAGTCGTGCCCCCCTCCCCTCCTTTATAAATCATTTTTTTATTTTGGGGCAGTGGTAAAAAAAAGAGTTTTGGGGTTAGTGATGTGTTTTACAATGTATTTTGGCCCCAAGGGGTGGTAGGGGAGGAGGCATACCTAGAAAGTGCAGTTGAGGAAGTATGTATAATTTTTTGTTCTTTTTAACATCATCACTATCATCAGAACACTTTTTCAAATTATTTGGGGTCGGCTACAAAAATCATGGTCTGTCATTCTGCTCTATCAAAGTCATATTCTTAGTGATGCTACGAGTCCTCATATCTTTTCTCATTACTTCCAACTATATCTTTTTGAGCTTACCTTTCATCATTTTTGAGCTTTCCACTCGAACTACTCCGTATCTCCCAGCAGATGTTGTATTGGGTCTGTGCTGGCGAGCGTACCTAAGTCAACGTATTTTTCATTTGATCGCTATTGGTACCGCACCTAAGTTCTTCTGCATGTATTTTTTTTGAATTCTATCCCTTATTTTTAATATCTTTTTTTGAAATGTCACATTCAAAATACTTCATAATACTATAATAATCCAACGTATCTTATTTTCTAAAAAATGTATGGACATGTCTTGTCTAAAATGCTGATATTAGATTGATATTTTTGATACTCATATCATGTCAGATATTGACAGGTCATGTCTATATAATATTGTTTCGTTTTATTTGCAATCAGAAAAATGTGTCCGAGTTTGAAATTGCGTCATGTACATAATTCATGAGCCATAACACCTGCATTTCTAGAAAATGGAATCGAAAGCTTTCACATTTAAAGTAAAAAACAGCAAAGACAAAACCGTTGAATCGAATAATGATGCTCTTCTTACCAGGAAATTTGGCAATGGCAACCCATTCTATCTTAAACCATCAAAATACAAACCTCTAAATGAAAACCAAAAGGCTTCCTAATCCTACGGGAGTAACTATTTATTTACTCCCTCGTGCTAGAAATATTTTTTAGATCTCAAACTTTGGGGATGTCGTCTCTACAAACCATTGAATAATCTTAATAAATTTTTTTTACAAAATAAACTCTTTATGTCCTAAAAAAAAACTAATTCTTCAAGATTGAATAAAGACCGTCTAATTTTTGAAGGGCTAGATCTAAGTGTCACAAAACTCGAAATTCGTTCTTTTTTTTTCTTTTGAGAATATACATCTAATAATTCTTACTTGGTTCCCAAAATTTTAGAATTCAACGTTTTCCTAAATAGGTGTTTTGGGTGTGCAAGTAGATGCGCAATATGATTCCGTGGGAGCATAGTATATGTGCTCTGAGTAGTTCTTTGATAGATACGGTATCTTTGACAGGGCAACCCTCCTTGCTAGTTTTCTATTAGGGCCCATTTGATTCCTTGGAAGGAGACCTATTTCTATAGAAATGGCCCATTTCCCCTATTTGGATGCATAGAGAGGGCGGGATTTGTATTTCTGCACAGAGATTGGTTTCCACATTTTAATCACTTTTGCGGAAATATCAATTCCACCAAAAGAAGTGGATTAAAATTTATGGGAGACTAAAAGTGAACCATGGGCCCAAAAGAAATGCAGTAAGTTGCATTTTGTATAGTGGGTTGAAATCTGCTAAAAAAAAGCTATATTATAATTGTATTTATAACTATAATATAAAATTAATACTATAATTGGATATAAGTAATAAATTAAAATATATTAATAGATATATAATATTATAATATGTAATTAACAGATATAGAGTGGTTCGAGGTTCGCCCAAAAAAAGGTGTAATTATAATTAATAATTATAAATTTATAATTATACATTTTTATTATAATTAGGTATATATTATAATGTATATAATTAATATATATTAGAAATAAATTATAATATCCATACATCCCTTATCAATGTATGGACAACTATCTCTCGAACACAAATTGAGATTCGAGCTCAACGGGGAAAATGGAAATATGAATTTGTCAAAAGGTAAACTTTGCCAAAAAAAAAAAAATCAGCTTTATTTTCTCTCTGTTGTTTTTTAACTCCTTAGAAGGGCCTTGGCCAGCCCTTCTTTAAATATATCAGCCCTTCTTTAAATATATCACGCTATATGCAGTAATAATCATAACATTATAACTTATATATAATATAATACTTTAATATTATCGAATATCATATTAATAATATTATCATAATAAAATATTACTAATACAACATAGTAATAGCCATCTTCCAAATCTCTTATCAGATGCTCTTTAAAACAACAGTCGCCTATATTCCAAGGGATGCCAAATCTAGGAGATCCCAATTCCAGGAGATTCATCCATCCAGGACAGATGCCAATTCCAGAGGATGCATCTATCCAAGACAACCATTTCCAAGGAACTAAACAGGGCCTTAGGTTATTAATTTTCTTCTTGTTTCTACCTATTTTATGATGCGTTTCTCTATTGTCTCCAACCTATTACCTTAGCCTTAATTTGAACTTCAAACCTCTATTTTGTGTTTTTTTTTTTTTGGGGTAATTCAGTTGGGAAGGCATGGCCCTACTCATTTTTTTTTTATGTAGATTAAGAAGTTAGTTTTTCTTTAGAGTATCAGTAGTTGGTGTTAACAGGATTGAAAACCACAACGTGGTAATTAAGTATGAGGATGCTGCTGTCATGAATCAACCCCTTTCCTTATCTCTATTGTACTTTCCATCTAACTTGATCCAACTTACCTAACCAGTGCTAAACCTAATCTCTTCTTAATAATTGTACCCATTCGTAACCTATTTTAAATGGGTGCAGTTTGCATAGAGCCTAAGCTCTGAACAATCAAATTAGGAGGGTCGAGAAATATGGTTTTAATACTGGAAGTCTTTTTTATAGCCTTTAAACATATTTTCATATTTATTTATAAAGTTTAAAGCTTCAAAAATAATGTAGATCGAGAGATCTATGAAAACTTGAAAATATTGAAAAGTTATGGTCCAAAAGTGCCTTACAAGATACACTATTTTCAAAACTTGAAATCCATTTTTTTCTCATATCCCTGCATCTTGATGTAGAGATGATGAATTGAAGGATATTTGAGCATCAAAACAATCACTTCTAGTGAAATTTTTGGGGTAAGCTCGAATTTTATTGTTTAGAGCCTCGGCTCTATATAAACTTTTCCCATTTTAAATAAGGGATTGTATGCTAAAACCATTCACTTTTGGAGGTCTTAATCACTCTTGATGTGAAACGACTGATTAAAACATGTCACAATATTTGAGAAATTTTATTTTGAATCTTGTACCCAATTAATGACACATACCTAACTATCCGATTTCACATCTAACAATCAACACTAATTGTGACCTCTTTATATCAAAAAATAAAAGATCTTCTTATATAAATTTCTTTATAATTTCCTAATGCCCGGTTCCTAGCAATGTACCCCACTTCAATATCCACCTTAACACTTTCATAAAGAATTTGTCTTCCATGAATATGCTACAAGATAAGTCCCTTATTCTGATAACTTTTCAGAGAATTGCTGATCACACCTGCTGTAAATGTGCATTACCTATAATTTTTACTAAATAAAAATACGAAGCCAAGTTTATAAATATAATGTCCATTTTGTCCGATGTTTTCAAATATCACCCATCATGCCAGAAATAAATAATAATCATGGCTTTAAAGTTCAGAGTCGGGTTTGGAATCGCTTACCCACTCTACTGATCCGGTACGGTGGAATTGTTAAAAATCCATAAAAAAGTTTATAAATTCGCAAAAATCTCGGATAAGGTATTTTCCAAATATCACCCATCCTGCCATTAATTTAAGATAATGATTATTATTCATTTTTGTTGATACCGATGCATATCATAGTTATCAAGACCAGACCAGATCATTCAACCTGACCGCTTGGACAACCAATTAATGGCTTGGCATTCCAGTCCAAAGAAAAAACTAGGTTTGATCAAAACAAATGTTTAATTGGTTTTTACTAGTGGATCGACAGGTTTTGATATGTTAGACCAGTTAAACATAGTTGGATATTTTGTTGTAATATATTTTATATTTATAATGTTATTTTTAGTTTTAATTTTTGAAAAATATGGATCAATCGATTCTACCAACAGTGGAACGAGTTTTGATTGGACTAATCATTTCTCTGATTCGGTGGTTGGTCTGATCCTGACACAGCTAATGTGTATTGGTATTGCTCCCGACCCAAATATAAGACTTTAGGGTCATTTGGCTTCAAGAGACAGAAAAAAAATCCAAATTCATCCAGGTTTTCGTTCAAAAGCCGGGTTTCTGATAAAACCTCGGTGCCAAACACCCTCATCCCCATTAATCACGTACTCTAATTTGTCTTTAGTGTTGCATGTCGACACATATAGTTGGGAAATTGATGTATTGACCATGTGTTGGGCATTTTATTGTTTTTTCAATGCGTATCAACTATAAAAGTGTACTCTTTTGTTGTTGTTGTTTCTTTATTTTTAAAATAAATGGGACTACTGAACTACATGATAAACTAGACCTTTCTATCAGGGGAAATGTTTCTATGTGACCCCACCTATATATAAGCCATATGCGACCGCACCTACATATAAGCCATATGTGACCCCACTTCTTAGCCGTTTGATTTGAATCGAATGGCTACGATTGTTCATACCGCAGTGTCATGCCAAATACTATTTTATTTTATTTTTTATTATACAAAACATGTTTTGATGAAATTTTGTGCATCCCAACATAAAAATAGGGTGAACTTGGAAAAAATAAAAAAAAATATTTTCTACACAAATAAATGACCAAATTCCCCTGCAATTTTTAGGGGTATTTTGGTAATTTTTCATCTACAGAAATATTATTTAATTATTTTTATCATATGTGCCATTGTCAGATCTATGCATGTTTCAAATTTTGCTTCAAAATTATTTGTAGAATAAAATAGCAAATAAAAAACTATGAGCCGTCTGATCAAGATTGCTGTGAGGTTAAAAACTAGCTTGTGACATTGTGACTCAAGCCATCTCAGCCATCTCCTCAAAATCTGACGGGGTCACATACATATATATATATATATATATATATATATATATAGTAGGTGGGT
>NW_006494904.1:3525887-3542803 GCF_000471905.2 Amborella trichopoda
GGTAAGTACTCTCTCTCTCTCTCTCTCTCTCTATCTATATATATATATATATATATATATGAATATGAGTGTGTGCACGTGTGCATGCGTGCCTGTATGTGTGCACACATATGCATGTGACGTCATCAAGAAGCAACTGCCTAAAGCCATGGTTTATTGATGATATACAATTGAAATAGGTGTTAGAAAAAGGACAAAAGAAAATAAAAAAAGAATGAGTGTATCTAATGCGAAGTTGCTAACACCACCCCAAGGTGCAGTTAAAACCAGTCAAAGATTAGTATCAGAACATTATGAGAAAAGCATGTATAGCATGATTCTTTGGGAGCATACTTACTGCATCAGGTAAAAATAGCTATTTATGAGTATTTTCTGGATCTAAAATTTTGGGATCCACTTTAGAATCATCAGATAAGTATTTTTTATAAAGAAAAATTGTATTCTGAATTTCCAACTACTTAGATCTGACCGTCCAAAAATTGGACAGCCTCATTCAATCTTGGGAAGTTATTCTTTAAAGGAACATATACAATGTGCACACTCTGCACGTGTGTATATATGTGTGTATATTTGACATGAGTTGCTAGGTTGAGAAAGTTACATCCCTTAAATTTGGGGTCTTAAAAATACTCTTAGATAGGGTCTCTACTCGAGGAATCAGATAATCTTTTGGCTTATAAAAACACTTATAGTTGTACGATGAATAAAGACTTGTCAAAAAGCCAACTTAAGGTACAAATAAACATGGTACACCCATAATGTAGATTGATTAAAAAATCCTGTTTTTGTTCCATCAAAATTTCAAAGTTCAGGAATAACTACTCACAGCAGAAAACAGCAGATTTATATGAAGCAAATAGACTCAAAATGGTAGGTTATCTGCCTTATCAAGTAAAGCAGTTTACCATAATAATAAAATTGCGTACCTTGGTCCAAGGGCCTGCAAGATATATTCACTAGCGTTGGGAGGAATAGTACAAAGAACTTTATGGGCCCCAGAACCGAAGATTTCACTGGCAAGAAATTCCACAAGAAGAGTAAAAAACTTCAAATATGTGAGGGGAAATAAATCTAATAACATGTGTGAAACTCAAATAATAATGCATTTAAAAGTTAACTGATTCTAGGCAATTAAACAAAACAGAAAAGAACAATTGCCTATGGAAAGAAAATTTGGAATCTGCTTAAAATTTCCCAGTAAACACCTAATCTGTCCCCATCATACATTAAAAAAAATAATAATAATCCCTAATATCCAAATAAATATATTTCAACTGAATGATATGGACTCATCTCAGGAGAACAACATTTGGCCATCTCAGATACGGATGCAAAATTGAAGTTTTGATGTTCCATATCTTAAGTAAGAATGTTTGGTCAAGATCGTTTTCTGCATTATGTAATTTCTCATAGGGTAACATTTGATGGGAGTTGAGGCAACTTTATTGAGAGACTCTGTCTGAGTGAATATACATAACTCCGCCTTGGCCAGCCCCAAGCCGGTCGTGCCCGTCTCAAGCCCAGTCTGAGTGATTACATTTTTCTACTCTGCAAGGTCAGTAAAAACTGATATCTGATCGTTTATTTTATCAAGAAGAGAGTTCAAAGTTTCATAATAAAGTGTGGTATGACATTCCTTTATATCTTCTAAATATCAAATGTAAAATTTGTAATTTTCCGATTGTTTAAAAATCCTTAATTTCTTATTTTTTATCCCAAGTATTGTTAAATTTTATACTCTCTGGTGTTATTTCCTTTATATCTTCTGAATATCAAATGTAAAATTTGTAATTTTTTGATTGTTTAAAAATCCTTAATTTCTTATTTTTTATCCCAAGTATTGTCAAATTTTATACTCTCTGGTGTTATTTCTGTTATTTAAAAACGATCACATGTTCTCTTTTTACTTGTATTACAATGTCCTGCACCTAGCCACATCATGTATGAGAGCTATTTGCTTATAATGAACAGCATCTTAAGCATTAATGGATCTTTTAAGAAAGACTTCTTAATGGAAGGGATATCTATCAAAATATATATAAGAGATCAAAAACTTAACATTTTACCCATTTGTTTTGATTTAAATTAAAAATACACATCAAAGTACATATGACCATGAGTTTTAATAGTTAAAATATGGTAAACTATTAAATTGTTGAAAAGTAAGGTGTATTTTGATAAATTTCCCTAAATGGAAAGATGAGAATTCCATACTTATATCATATCTTCATCAAGTTTACACCAGATTAATAAATATCATACACTTTCTAAATGCTAAATGATATAGTAAGTTGGTCAAAAGCAAGTAGTTAGATGGCCACAAAGAAATATCAGCTAGATATTGCAATATAAACACATATGTGAATCAATCAAGCAGTTTCAAGAAATTGAGACTTTCAAGCTCAACCCAACAAGAGTAAAGCTCTCATACAAATTTTCTGATGCACTTGGATTATCATGAGGAAATTTATCCCAATAATTCCTCTCAGGAGTTTCAATACATTTGCAGGTGCTACCAGTTCTTCTATGTAATGGAAAGTGGAGTAAAAGAACAGGACCAGAACCATATTTAACAGCAATTTCTCTCTCATGGAGTCTTTTCCTCCACTCTTTGGACTCACTGGCTTCTTCATTTATGCTCTTTTCACCAACCCTTAGTTCTAGACTTTCCTTCTCAATGAATTTCTCCACACCAAAGCGTAAATTGTTTTTATTACAAAGCATTGGAATGGAATTAAGAGAGAGAAAGCTGATATTGCTCACAGAGAAGGCACCACAGCCACAAGAGTTTAGTCCTGGCAAGCTACTGCAAACTTGACTGACATGATCTGAATCCAAGTTGCTACAATCTCCAATATCTCTCTCTCCAACAACAATATGCAGAGGAAGCTCAAACAAGGGGCCCAAAACCCTTTGGAGTTGTTGAAGAACAGATAGCCATTTATTATTTGGAAGCTCTGATCCTTTTGCAGAAACATCTCCCAAGACCACTAGCATGTCAGGCTTAAGCTTCTCAAAGGATTTCTGATTCATAATGTTCAAAAAAAAAAAAAAAGGGGGAAAAAGCAAAGTTTGGAATGATTAGAGAAAATCAATAGCGTCACTGCTAGACACAGAATCATCTGTAGCTCCCAGAGGAAATAGGGTCACTGCTAGACACAGAATCATCTGTAGCTCCCAGAGGAACAAAAGACCACTCATGTCTCTTTTTCTTTTGACAAATAAATTAAAAAAGATTGACATTGTCATGCTAGAAAGCTGGTAGTTGCCGTTGACAAAGGGAAGCAAAAACTTTTAAATGATAAATTTCACGGATATGCTTATGGCTTCAACGAGTATCAGTTTAGGATCAGTACAGAATTCACTTGTAGTAGAATGTTCAGCAAAAATGAATAAAGTTACCATCTCAAAAAGTGGGAAAAAGAAAAGATCCAACCTCACTGAGCTTTTTTCATGAGTAAACATACACAAGAAAGGTATATGACAGCTGTAGAAATTGGTCACACTATGCAAATGTTAATTCTTCCAGGGACCGAAATTGAGAAAAATATTTGCTGAAATTTTGTTAGAAACGTGCTTTGACTACTAAATGCAGAAGGATGTGTAGATGCGCCATTATGAATATCACACAAAACACATCCTCAATGAACAAAGTTCAAAGATGTATAAAACCGCTTGTGACACCCACTAAACCTAAAATCTTCCATGATTCACCAACTAAACAATGTTAAACTCATCACGACTGACAAAACCTCTAATCATGCTAACCCAACCTGAAATCCCAAGTCGAATCAAAAAAGAAATTCGCATGATTTACACACGAAGAATATGATTTCCATATAAAATAAACAAAAATAGCTCACCAAAAAATTTACAGTAGTTCAGCCCACCCAACAATGACAACAATATTCATAATCAACATTTCAAACAAAACCCAACTCTACACCAAGAACCAAGACCTCATAAATAAATAAGAGAACCAAAGGAAATTTTTATCGCTTACAATATCCGAGGAAAAAGAGAGATGGGTACCAAATGAACTTACTAAACAAATAATTAAATAAAACCCAACTCTGAAATCCAATTCTACTCCAAGATCCAAACCTCATAAACAAATAAGAGGACCAAAACAAATTATCGCTCATAAATATCAGAGGCCAGACACAGATTGTTGCCACATGAACTTACAAGATGGGGAAAGGAGGCCCACACAGAAGAATTTGGTCAGGTGGGAAATTACCCAGCCACAAAATCTCATTCAAAACAAGAAATTATTGACACTTTCAAGCAACCCATCCCCGAATTTCAATTCTTGAAAACAAGCTTAATCCATATCCTTATGTTAAGAAAATAGATGAATGCTCCGTTTTACGAAATTTACAGAGAGCAACGAGAACTTCCCAGGTCGAGTAAGAACTTGTTTACCCCAACATTCCTCATAATGCAACCCAACCAAAGAGGTCATCCTCATTGAAAGCAAAGAAAAAATAATAAATAATAAAATTCGAAGCAAATCCAAATTCTATTTGACAAACTAAACCCAAATCCGTAATAAAAGAAAAAATGAAACGAAATCTTCCGTTTTACTAAATTTCTAGAGCTTAAAGAATTGTGTATCACGAATATTTCAGTAAATTTTGAAAGGTACCTACCCTGAAGAATTTGGCCATGTAAAAGTCCCTGAAGTATACATCCATGAATCCAGCTTCTGAGCCCCTTAATAGCAAGTCTGAAACCATCATTACCCTCAAATCCTCAGGATTCATGGAGAAAACCTCGCAAGAAGGGATACAAACCCTTTCTTCAAGGACAAACAATACCATCATGAAGAAGAGAGACAACAGTGATATACAACTTGCCATCGTTTTTCTCACCCAAACTAGAGAAAGAAAGACCCTAACAACCATGACCGCTGCCCAAGAACGTAACCCGCCGCCATAATCAAATGGATCT
The DNA here is from genome assembly GCF_000471905.2 of Amborella trichopoda. The sequence goes on from NW_006494904.1 coordinate 3,530,841, forward strand.
CAACTTTTTCTTTTGGAAAAAGTTTACATAAGGTTGGAACTTGAAATCTAGAATTAAGGTGACCTCAATAATATATCTTATGATAAGTTTACACAAGGTTGGAACTTTAGAGAATATATCTTATGATAAGTTTACATAAGGTTGGCATTTTAGAGATCAAAATGGATTATGGGGGATTTTTTTACATCAAAATTATATCTTATGATGAATTTTGGAGGTGCATCAATTTTCAAGATTTTTCGAGTGCTCATAGATCTACTCGATCTACACTATTTTTTAAGTTTTAAATATTATCATCATTAGATATGAAAATAAAGCTTCTAGTGTCGCAATATTTCTAGTACCGAAAAACATATTTCGACAATATTTAACGGTATATTTTACTTTGATTGTTTGGGGCCTCAGCCTGCACAAACTACACCCATAAAATACGCAATTAAGCATCATCAACAATTCTCTTTTGAAGATCTTTCGGCTCATTATTACATTCAAGATCTATGAAATCTAAATTATAGTCACTACCAACTTCCACTCTAAATACATTCATAGTCTTCTTAGAAGGATTCCCGGCTTTATATAAAGTATTGTTGATTTTTTTATTATATTTATATATTCTTTGATGTTATATAAAGTATTGTTGATTTTTTTATTATATTTATATATTCTTTGATGTGATCAAACGCAATGCATTTTACTTGGATTCATAAATACATAATTATGATCTCTTTTGAACCTTGCAACAACCCCTTTGTCAAGTTTTGTCTATCTATTTTCATCATTGTTTTGCAACCAATTCTTGTATATGGAATTTTTTGGTAAGGTTTTCCATGATCATTTTTTCTTGTACAAAATCGTTCTTTTGAACCTAAAATCATCGAAAGCGCCCTTCATGCTATTTTTTTTTTTCTTATCTCCCATGCATGTGCTCCATCCTCCAAACATATCTATTAAAGAATAATTTTGCTTCCTCAATAAAAATCCCATCCTTATAAAAATCACAAGCACTATTTCTTTCATTGGCATCGGGGCTCCTCACTATAAGCATTTATACTATTGATCTCCTTAGAAGCATCTATTTTGTACCCATTTCCATGTGAGCCCATTGGTGCAACTAAAGTTTCCATTGGAACCTATAATTATCAAATGATTGTGCAAAAAAATCCATGTTAAGTGAAATGAACAAATAAAAGGCTAGAACTTTATGGCAAAAAAAGGGTCATATTTGCATGAGAAATATAATATTTTTTAAATCTCAGGAATTTACAAAATTGAAATTAGCAAAATCAATGAATATGCATCCAATAGAAACTAATAATTGATATCTCAACAGAAAAGTACCTACTTTCAGACACAATTCTATATTACCCCATAAACTAAATTCTCGATGAATAACCAATTTTTCATATATATCAGCTAATAAGAAAGCAACAATACTTGAAAAAAAAATAAAAAAAATTAAAGATAAATGAAAACCCTCGAGAAATCCATGAATCAGGCAATTCAGGTAAAAAGAGTAGCAGGGGGTGGGGGTCGCTCCTCGTAATTTTCGCAAAAAAAAATGCCCATATGGTAATATATTGGTAGCAATCACGTGATAGAGGCAGAAATCTCATTTAAATCCAATACAACATGGATGCACACGAAATGTATTGAAGAGATTCTTTCTAAAGAATAGACACTATCACGACTTCAAGTATGGATTCCAAAGGGATTGAACAGAAAGTGATACTTGGACAACTATAACCAGGGGTGGCAACGGGTTGGGACCTGGACCCGGACCCGGACCCGGACCCTGAAAAAATATTATGGGACCTGAAGTTATTGGACTCGGACTTGGACCCAGACTTGACCCAAAAATAAAAAATCAATATCTTTAAATATATTTTATAAATTGAGACCCGAAAATATAATGTGGGACCCAGACCTAAACTCGAACCAAGACCCAGACCCGAATAGTGTTTGGGACTTAGATTTTGACCCGAACCCAATCCGACAACTCCAATTTTTGGACCCATTCCCGGACCCACGTCGGGTTCGGAGTTGGGTTTGGGTCCATTGCCACCCCTAAGTTTCACCCATAAATGCCAATCGATGCAATCAAAATCAAGACATTGAGACCCAAAAGTCCTATCAAAGTAGGGGAATGATGCAGTTTTTAGAAGGCTTAAGCTTTATGAAAACAACATAAAACCTCACCATGAATTCTCACATGGAAAACACTTGGGCATTGAAAACATTGATGATAGTTCTAAAATCAATTTCTAACACCATAATTTGAAGTCCATAAAATGGTTTAGAACTTGCAAATCCATGGATACATTACATCTAGATAATGTGTTACAATATACCGAGGATACATTACATCTAGTTAATGTGTTGCAATATGCCGAGATGATTGGTTTAGACCTTGCGGATCCATGAATTTGAACACAATTTTTTTTCATAACTATGACTATCTGGGCCAAGATGCTTGATTTGGATGTTTTCTTAAGCCAGAACTGTTATTTTTGGTAGGTTTTGAGATGAGACTTTATTTATTTGATAAGGCTGCAGCCATATCGAAACATCGTTTTTTTTTTCTTTTTTTTTGGGTAATTTGGTGAGAAAGACATGCCCCTACCCGTTTTTTCAAATAAATTAAGGAGTTGACTTTCTTTGAAAGTGCCAATGAGTGTTTTCAGCAGAATTGAAAACCACAACGTAGCAACTAGGTATAGGAGTACTACCACCACGACCCAACCCCTTTAGAAGTTAGATTTTTGAAAGTGTTAATGGGGTGGTGGTAGGTGGTGCCACCACCGCGACCCCAACCCCTTTCCATATCAACAACATCTTTTGTTTTGAGCAGTGGTTTAAAAATCGTCGATCTGATTCGAAATTAAACAATTCGAATCGGGTATCGGTGATATCGCTCCGGATCTACTAATAAAACAAGATCTAGATGGTTTTTTTGTTTTTTTTTAGCCTTTTTTTATCCGAATCAGGTATCGGTGATACTTTTTCGAATCCACTAATAAAACGAGATATTGAAAAAAAAGACTTTTTTTTTGGCCTTTTCTTATCTGAATCGGATATCGATGAAATCGCTCCAGACCCACTAATAAAACAAAATCCGAACGGTTTCTTTTTTTTTTATGGCTTTTTCTGAAAAAAATCCGTCGTCGCACGTACTTAACCTTCTGTGTTCCTTTTTGGAAGTGCCAGGTGACCTTGTACCATGTGCTATTTTGTCTTTTATGACCTCTGTACCAGGTGGCCATGTACCACGCTGTATGCATGATGATTCACGTAGGAGGCCTTGGACCTTTAATATGGTAAGCTGCTCCCACATCGGCAAATATTTTTTTCGGTCTATTGTATCCTGGCGTTTATAAAGTCACAAATAAACAATATGGTAAGCGTCAACTGTGCATTAATAAACAAAGCTTTCAACTGTGCTTTTTTTGCTGTAAAATAAACCTTCTTATTAGATATTAGGCATTAAGCTATTGATTAATAGAGATTAAAAAGAAAAAAAATAGTACTAGCTTGTAAAATATTAGAACAACCAAAAATAATATTAACACTAGTTTATTGACATTTAAAAAAATTACTAATTTATGATACATTTTAAAAGAAAAAATAACACTAGCCCAAACCATTTTAAAATCTATTTGAAAGTCACTTTGTCAATTATCCCACATTGTAAGTATGATATTTATTTATTTTTTAAAATTTATTATAATATAATTACAAATTTATGTTTCTAAATTCTATATTTTTGTAGGTTTATTTATTTGTAAGGGTCACACCTTTGTTTTTTTTAATCATGTTTATTATAATACTATAATTAATAATTATACTTTGATAACCAAATCTTATAGTTTATTTGTTTATTTATTTATATTATAAATTATATAATGTATTATTTTAATTATAACGGTAAATAATTTTTTTAAAAAATTAGATGATATATAAGACAAATTTTAAATTTATTCATACAAAGAAAGAGCATCTCAATATTCGCATATTGATGCATAAAAAAATGAAAATTCTTAATGTAATACCCCAATTTCTTATCGGATTCCTAAAAAGTAACATGTATAATGATTTGTAATAATTTTTTGGGATTTTTTAATGCTGAATCCGACCGATTCGATTGATTCTCGATCCAAAACGCCAATTCACCGATCCGGATGGGCTTTTGGGTGCCTGATCTGGGGCACCGATCCGTTTTTTAAACCAATGGTTTTAGGTAAATCAAAAACATCTTCCCCACGAAAAATAAGGCCCATAAATAAATCACATGGATCACCTCAACCAACTTCAAGTAAAGTTATTGATCCACTACTTTTTTGGAATTTGGAGTGCTCGAGGAGGGAAAGGTTTCTATACTTCTCCTACACCATAGAAGATCTATGCTTGTCCTATCATCCAGCCGTCTAATTTTGATCAAGAGAGCTACTCACAATTTGATCTTAGATCCGACGTCTCAAAGTATTTTATTTTTAGTATTTTTTATACAAATTGTATAAATATGAAATTTGGTACGTACCATCTTCTTATTGGGGCGTACCTATAAAAAATATTAAAAATAATTTTCGATAAAATATAATGATCAAAATACCCTTTAAAACATTTAGAGGCATTTTGGTTATTTTATTTTATTAAAAATATTTTTTACATATTTTTCGCTAGTGTGAGTTTAAATAAAGGATTGGACGTCTAAAATTTGATGTCAAAATAGTTTATATAAAAAAAATAGTGCAGAGACGTCCCTCAATTCAGAATGGACGGTCTGATAAAAGGAAAAATTTATAAGTTTGATGCGGTAGAGGAAGCATCGAAAGCTCGCCCACAAGAAAAAAGAATGAGTATAGTGTATTTATTTCTTCTTACGCACCCGATCAAGACACCCAGCCAGCCCAGCCCAACCCAACTCTACTCTGTCTCTCTCCCATGAACACGGTCACCACCCAACTCTCTCTCCACCAACATGCTCAACGCCCTCTTTTCATTCATCATCCCTCTCCTCCGAGACCGAGGCTCGCCTCCATGATGCCGATGACTCTGACGTACCGACGAATGAGACCTCGGATGAACCCGCACTTTCACCCTCCTCAGCACCATCTGTTGCTTCTGAAGCTACAATCTCCTCCACCTCAGCCAGCACCGCCTCCATCTCTGGCCTCTTCTCCGGCGACCTTTCACAACAACTCATGGCTACCCTCAACATTTGAACCAATCCCTCTGCTGCCCCCAATATCTCCTGATCGAAGATTTCGGCCGTCCATTCCTCACGCACCGCCCTGTTCACCCACACTGGGAGATCCACACCGGTGGTTCCTGGTAAGGCTGAGTGTGCAGAGATCTTTCCTGTAAGAAGCTCGAGTAAGAGGTAACCAAAGCTCCATACGTCAGATTTGGGGGAAATTTTTCGGCGGTGGAGATACTCTGGGGACTTGTAGGCGACCATTCGATGGACGGCAGATGGGAGGGCTAAGAAGGGGCTAAGGGAGTAGTCAGCGACTAAGGGACGGTCGTTTGCAGAGAGGAGGACATTGGTGGATTTGAGGTTACCGTGGGGGAGAGCGTTGGAATCACTGTGGAGGAAGGCCATGGCGCGTGCCACTCCTTGCGCCACCGAGAGGCGGGACCTCCACTTGAATCGTATGCGGCCAATGCTGTCCCTGTAGCCTGCAAACATGGAGAGTGAGAGGTGATGCACATAACATGAACTCTCCTGTGGTAATTCACTATGTACGTACGTACCAGAGAGAGATGTAATGCACAACATGTGGTGCTTCACTGCGCACATCTCCCCACTCACCTAGAGAGGATTAAGATATGGTGATATATATAGCAATGATTTCATGGAACCGTTGTATAGTAATACGATGCAATAATTTTAAAAAATCATTTTATCTCATCGCCATTTGTTTGATATAAATTTTGAAATATTCACTCTTTTCATTCTAATGAACAATCGCGAAAAATAAATTTTTTTTTTCGCCTAATTAATATAGGTCGTTCATTTTGGTAAGATGCTTAGATATAGACCTTAGAAGTATTTTTTTATTTCTAATTTTTTTGGATGGCTTTATTATCATTAAATGAACAATGTTAAAAAAAAAAAAAAAAAAAATTGATTTTGAGTTTATGAAGGCTAAGATCTTGAAATTCACAAAATGAATGGTCTAGATTCTTTTATAGACGGGACTCATTTTGACTATATCTAGAGTTCAAATTGAACTTTTTTTTTGGGGAGATTGATTATTGAGATGAAGACAGAGTGTGTACAAAAGCTGTGGTCATAAAAATACTACAAACATAGTTTTCTAGAAGTATCATTGCATTATGTAATAATACAACCGTTGTCTTGGATCAATGTTTATATATATATATATATATATATATATATCATTCATTTGTAAATTTGAGTAGCTTTGTTGAGTATGGGACGTTTTATAAAGGAGTGAGGTTTTAGTATAAGGTGCCTATCTTAATATCATACAAGTATAATTTTATCCTAGGAGGTAGTTTTAGTGTCAAAGACCTAATTATGGCTTGAAATTCTATGTTTAACCTTATTATAAAATTTAAAATTGTTAAAATAATGATGCTTGAGCAAGATCTATAAATGCTAGAAAATAGACAGTCCAGATAACTTTTTACAAGATGAAAAACTCTTTCATGAGTTAGCGGGTACAACAGCCCGCTGACTCTTTCATGAGTTAGCGGGTGCAAGACCCCGTTGACTTACCAATGTCCATTTTAAAAACTCACAAGGTTTATATGATGTATCGATTTTTCCAAAAAAATCACATTTTCATAGCAATTTTTTTTATGTTCATGATCTACTTAACCTTGATCATGAATCCTTAAAATTTTAGATTAAAAATCAGTTTGTAAGATAGTTTAAGAGGGGGCTCGCATATATATGAGTTGGTTGACTCATAGAAACCCCATATATTATAAAATATATTATTTTGAAAATTTAAGTATGGATCAAATTTTTTTACTGTTATAACATAATGGTTCGAAATTAGAACATTATTACTTGGAAGGAAGACGAATATCTAATTTTTATTTTTATTTTTTATCAAATTTGACCTTAATCCGATTTTTTGAACATCGGACCGCCTTAGTTTTCTTTATGTCTTCCGCTACGCTTGTATAGCATAAAGTCACTTGCATAGCATAAAGTCACAACCTTACATAGACTTTTTCCTTTGAGGACGGACAGCTTCATCATGGATGAGGGAGGTCCCCAGAGAGAGAGTAGTACTGAATTACTCATGCATTTATTTTTTTTGTGAGAGAAAAATGGATTTTAAGAGATTTGCGAGAAAGAGAGGGTCTAAGAGAGAATGACAGGAAGTGAAAATGAGAATGAGAGAGAGAGAGAGAGGGAGAGTATTACCATGAATCCTGTCATAAAGGTTCCCATGAGGTGCATAGGGCAAGAGAAGCAACTTCTCCTCTTTGGAGTAATAATAACCCAAAATTGGCAACAAGTTTGGGTGCTTGAGCTGAGCCAAACCTCTAACCTGATTTCCAAACTCCTCTCTGCTAAAATTATTCAAATCTTTCATTCTCTTCACCACAACACAAGGCCCACCTTCCAACATAGCCTTATAACAACTCCCAAAGCTCCCTTTCCCAAGCCCTTCAGCTGAGGCCCTCAAGAGCTCCTCTAAACTAAACCCACCTCCCTCTTCCATGAAAGATAACTCCCCTCTCTCCTCTTCTCTACCTCTCTCTTGGGTCACTGTTTCCTGGTTTTTCTCCTTGGACTTTTTATTAGACTTTGTCTTCTTAAAATACACAAAGAAGAGGTAGCTCACAAGAACCAGAACTATGACATCAAAGAGAACAAAGATTGCTACCACTAATGACTGTTTGAAAAAGCCCTTCTTCTTCTTCTTGCTCTGTGGAGAGTCTTCTGGTTGGTTTTCTGGTGAATTTGCCGGCACACCGGTCGGATCTATAATGCAAATTTGTCTGGTAGGGAAGCCGCAAAGTTTCGGGTTTCCTTGGTATGAGGAGGGGTCAATGGATTGGAGGAATGGGGGGATTGGGCCTTCAAGATTGTTATACGAGACATTGAAGCTTCTTAGGCTTTTCTGTTGAAATTCTGGTACGGTTCCTGAAAGATTGTTGCTTTCGAGTTGCAGATTGAGCAAATGATTCAGACTCAGAAGAGAAGGTGGAATCTTCCCTGAAAACTTGTTATATGAGAGATCAGTCGAAACAAGCTTCGGATTATATGAAAAATCCATGATATTACCAGAAATTGAATTGTTCATGAAGCTGATAACTTCAAGATTAGTGAGATTAAAGAGAGCGTCAGGTTTGATCACTCCAGAAAGCCTGAAATTCTCAACCACAACACCAGTTACTGTGCCATTGATACAGCTGATTCCATACCAGTGACTCGTATTCTCAAAGCATGGGAGACCATTCCAATGCTCGTTAAGGAAAGAGTTGTTGAAAGTATCTTTCAGGGCAAAGAGAGCCTCTGTTTCTTTTGGTTCAGAGTCAGCCATGGCTGAAAAACATAGAAAAAGGAAGAGAGAAAAATATACGGAAAATGAATTTACATAAGCTTTCATGGCTGGAAATGCCATTGATTCTCTGCTGATGTGAAGAAGAGAGAAACTGCTGATGAAAGAATTAATCACAGGGGTCGTGATCTCAATTGTGGGCAAAACAAAAAACAGAGTTTTTTCTCTCTCTGGTTACAGCTGCCCTGTTTTGGAGAAGAACGAAGGCAGCTTCTATTTTTCCTTGCTTTTTTCAAATTGGTTCTGAGATATCAAGGGGTAGAAAGAGACAAAAGATGCACAAGAATATGGGGCGTTAAATTTTTCAAGTTTTACATATGATTGATGAAAATAATTTATCTCTCCAAGGGGAGTTTCTCTCTCCAAGGGAGATCATCCTCAGTTGCTTCTGTCTTTTAAAAGGAGGTACAAGACTATTTATTTTCAAGATTTTTAACTATTTATTGATCAGTTCGTTTGTATCATATCTGAAATTTTGAATTTTTATTAAGGATAAGGTTTTGACTCAGGAATTATACCTCCAAATAAATTCTAGAGATGTGTGTTACTTTTACGGTATAAGAAGGGCACTTTATACCTAGATTTAAACAACGGATCGGTGTTTCGGATCGGGTACTCCAAAAACCTATCCAAATCAGTGAATCGAAGTTTTGGATCGAGAATCGGCCGAATCGGTCGGATTCGGCCTTAAAAAAAATTCAAAAAATTATTATAAATGTTGTTTTTTAGGAATCCAATAAGACATGATGGTACTAAATTAATAACTTTTATTTTTTTGCATCAATATGTGAATATTGAGATGTTCTTTCCCCAGATTCTCATCAAATATTTATTAAAACCTAATTAAATACAATATTATACATTGAAATTAGAATTATTTGTTTGTATTTTATTATTTTATCATTATTTTACTATACAAATAAGACTAAATTTGAAATTTGAGTTATAATATCATCTAATTTAAAAATCTAATTTGCAACTATAACAAAAAATAATACATTACATAATTATAATCTAAATGAATTAATAAATAAAATAAAATATTTGATTATTATTGTAATTAGTATAATTATTAATTATAATATTATAATAAGCATGATTCAAAAAACAAGGGTATGACCCTCACAAATAAATAAATCTAATGTATAATAATTAGTCTTGATAGAAATACATAATTTAGTAACATAAATTTGCAATCATATTTCAATAAAATTAGGAAAATAAATAAAGAAATTCATATTTGCAATATGGGATAATTGATAAAGCAACTTGAAATAAATTCTAATGTGATATGAGCTAGTGTTATTTTTCTCTCTTAAAATATCCCATAAACTAGTATTTGTTTTTAATGTTCAATAAATCAGTATTAGTATTATTATTTTTTAATATCCTATGAGCTAGTACTAATTTTTTTAATCCCGATTAGATAATAGCCTAAGAGTATTAGGGGGTGGTGGGCCCTATCAAACAATTATTATTTTTAATAAATTTTCTTTCTTTTTTATCGTTATAATTTAATGCCACCATTGGGCATATACCCCTCTCATTCATAGCGCACCCATCCCCACCTAATAGTACACCTAATAGTATTAGTTTATTAGGTATGAAGTTTATTCAATGCAAAAGTTGCATGAGAGAATTTCAATGTTTAAAAAAACGGATTGGTGATTCAAATCGGTCACACCAATACCCGAATCAGATTGGGGAATCGGCAGAATTGACAATTTTTGTCTCAATTTTTTTTTCAAAAAATCATTATAAATCTTTAAAAATAGTGTTCTGTTAGTTTATAAAACAAATTAGGATTGGTGCATTATATACTTTCATTACTTTGTAAAAATAGATTAATACTAAGACGTTGCTTTCCTATAAAACAACTATAAAAAAATAAAACATTACATAATTTATATGCAAAAAAATTAATAAATAAAATACAAAATTTGGTTCATGTACAATTATTAATTATTATATTATAATAAACATGATTCAAAAATTATTAGAATGAGTAATAATTTTTTAAAACATACTATAATTTCGAAAAAATCTAGTCTTTTGGGTTCCTTAAAGAAATAAACTTGTTTTTTAAATCCCCTGAGCTAATAGTATTTTTTTAAAAAAAATATTACAGTAAAACTTGTTTTTCAAAACCCGGATTGGTACGATAGATGGAGTTTTTATTAGCTTCAATGGCATCAAATATTTTTAGCAAGGTGGTTAGTGGTTGAAAGGAATAGATGGATGAGATTGTGTCTAATAGTATCATGGGGGTTGATTTTGTATATTAATTTTCAAAATTAGAAGTTTAAAGAGGTTGTATTTTATTTTTAAATAATTTATATCAAAGTGATGAGCTATCATTATCTCTCGTTCCATCAAACAGCATCCCGCATCTCAACCTAAAATTGGATCTCTTATTGTATCTCTATCTTAATCGACCAACATGGAAAGTTAAATTGTCCCACATCGAAGAAATGTGAAAACTAGTGTGCAAGATAAAAGGTGTAAGCTCCATAACTTCAACGCCATCGATCTGTGAAAGCCTTACCGCTAGCTTCATTAGAAAAACGCTTGGAGCATGGAAAACCCCTATTTCTGAAGTCTCCTATACACTCACAATTGATTTTGATTATTCTAAAATCCTATATTCACGATTTTGATTATAAAATTTGCGGCTTAACGTCCAAATGTTTTTTCTTTTTTCATATTTTGCCAATATTGAGATGATCAATTTGAATAATGTTTTTTCTTTTCTCATATTCATAATTGTCAATATTGAGATGATCAATTTGAATAATGTTTTTTCTTTTCTCATATTCATAATTGTCAATATTGAGATGATCAATTTGAAGGTTTTTTGAAGGCAAAACTATAATTTTTAGTGGAATTTGACAAGTGACTTTAAGGGCATTTTCCTTGTTGAAACTTCAAAATAAGCACAATGTTCTTAGAGAGAGATATTAATCGTTCGCAACTTGAAAATCCATTTACATTGTGCTACAATTGAAAATAGATAAATTAAAGTACCCACTGGAAAAAAAAAGACATTGCACTTTCCATATTTTTGGACCTAGTATTTTGAGTTTTTGTTTCTTGAGTTTTTTTATTCTCATTTCCCCAGTTGAAAGTTAGACCTTTGAATTGCCCAACACACAAAAATAGCTACATATTTTGGTTGTTTGAAAGTTGAACTATAGAGACATGTATTTAAGCAGTTCAAAAGTTCAACTTTCAAATGGTATAAAATGAAAAAGTAAAGTAGAATTTAAGTGTTGGACAATTCAAAAGTAAATATACATTTTTTCGAACACATGTTTCATGTGATTTCAAAGTTGGACTTTTAGATCACCCATTGGCGGTTCCAAAGCTGAGACTTTTCAACAAGGTAAAATCCAAAGAAAAGTACTCAAAATCACTCCT
>NW_006494904.1:3543244-3588743 GCF_000471905.2 Amborella trichopoda
ATATATATATATATGTCTCAGAAGATGGACTATATGTATATGTAATTGAAAAACAAATACCAAAAGATCAATAAAAAGCAGACCATTTATTTTTTACAATAAAGAGGTGACAATGAAGCCATTTATTTTTTGAGATCACAATCATAATTGCCCGTTGGATTTGAAATCGAGTAGTTAAGGATATATTATTGTTTGAGCATAAAGTAAAAAAAAAAATTCTCCCTTAATAAAAGTGACAAAAGGTAAGTTAACGAGAGAAACTTAATTGGAAGTTAGAATAATTGTTTAAGGAAATTGTTTGTTGTCTTAGATATAATCTTTTCTATTTCCGGAACGATTATGATTGTAGATGGTTATGTTGTATCAATAGATTATTGTTTGGGGCGTAAACTTCAAACATAGCCAGCCTCATGTTTAATAACACGACCAAGCTTGGGATTTATGATTGTGGCCGCCCTAGGACGAGCAGGAAGAGTCCATGTGACCCGTGGCACGTCTTGAATAGAAGCCATCAACAAAGTTTTCCTTTCAAATATTCAATTGCTTGGAAAAGGCCAGTGATTGTTTTTATAATTTAATTATTAGATTAGAATTTGTATCTTTCAAATATTCAATTACTTGGAAAACGCCAGTTATTGTTTTATAATTTAATTATTAAATTAAAATATGCATTAATAATTCGAACTCCTCATTTGTCTCCCTGCCTAAGTGGACAGATCGTTTGGTTCCATATTTGTCAAACACTCCCCCAAAATTTCATGGCCAAAACCCCTAATGTTACCCCATTAAAATTTTGTAGAAGGTTAAAATAATGTTGAGGCTTTATAGAAAAAAAAAGAGAGTAAAGTCTCACCTCAAAACTTACCGAAAATTATAATTGTGCGGTTAGAAAACATTTAAATCAATTGTCTCATCATTGATCATTTGGTTTTAAAAAAATTAGGATTCAAGGTCTAAAAATAGATATTCGGCCAATGAACTCTAAATACATCCAAAGTTTGAATTGGAGCTCTCAAAACCAATGAAGCTGATATCAAAGCAATTGAAACAAAACTAGAAGGCCCTAAACAAGATAGATGCCCCCAAAAGCACCATTATCTATCAAACCATACCATCTTGATATCTTCCCTAGAAAAATCTCACCTCCACTGATCAGGCAAAGGAAACTTTGTTTCTAGCTAAATGAGAATTCCATGTTTTTTCAAACCAAATGTAGCACAATTCTTTTTTTCTTGAATCGCTAAGCTTCTTTTTTTCTTGAATCGCTAAGCCCCCATTATGTTATGCGACAATTGTAAAAATAAACTACAAATTTACATATTTAAGAACCTGAAAAACATGTTAATCTTGCTTGAATCGTTGTTCATGATCACCAAAAACAAAATAAAACAGTAATTATAAACATACCTTCCATGATTTAACAATAAAATAAAACATCTTGTCATTCTTATATTTGAATGAGATCGGCCTTCACCTCTTTTCTCCTTCAAGCTTGATGAGAAACTTTCTTATGGAGAATTAGCAAGAGTTAAGACCATCACCTTATATCTTTCTTTATTATGTTTCTTTCCTTTAACCTAACCCATCATTGGTAGTTATCTTTACGAGAGAGTGGGGGAGACGTCACTAATCTTTAGCTGAATATTGGATAATCGACTCACTTAAATTGTGGATAATATTACCCTTATACAATTATTGTTACACCACAAATTGGAGATATTTCCTAGCATTCTCCCACTTGGGCTAATAATAATTATAACTAAAAATACATCATCAATTTAAGCAAACGTAAAATACTCCCTCAAAATCAAGACTTTGAAAAGTGAAACTTCTAATACCAAATCATGAAAGCTAATTGTAAGTATTTTATAAATAACACATTGTCATTCCATGGTTATAATATTAGCACTAACACTCTTTATAAGTCTCCAACATTTAACTTTTATGGTGAACAAAAACTTTATGATATGGTATAATCTATATCCCACCTAAAAACAGGCCAAAAAACTTTGCATCCTGTTATCCTTATGTATACTTATAAAACATGAACTTTGATGCATGCAATACGCATACATTAAACTGAATGAGTGTCACATATTGTATGCTAGCAATATACTCCTACTAACCAAGTGCATCCCACGTGTTAGTCAAATCCATATGAGCAACATGTTCTACAACCCATTTGGGACTCAAACCCTTGGTCAAGGTAACAACAATCATCAATTTTGTACTGATGTGCGCAATGGACACTACAAGTTTCATTACCTTCTCCCTTACAACAAGATATTTAATTTCTATATGATTGGATAAGTCCAAGCTCTTGTTGTTTTAAGTAAAAAAAACTGCAACGGAATCATCATAGAAAATTCTCAGTGCCATGGAAATAAAATCTACAACCTGAAGCCTTGAGATAAAATTCTGCAACTACAAAACTTGCTTAGTAACCTTATAGCAAACTGCAAATTTTGCTACCATAGTCGACGACTCTGTCATGAAACGGCTCCACCAGCCATCATAAAGATATAACTTGATGTGGATTTCCTATCATCTGGATAGGCAACAAAACATGTAACTGAATATCCAATCACATCAAGATGATCAGATTTACTTTATGTGAGCATAATGTTATTATCCTCTACATATACGTCTTTATTCTTTTAGCCGCTTTCCAATGTTCTAGCTGTTGGTTACTCTGATATCTAGCCAATATACTGACCACAAAAACTATATTTGGACAGATGCAGCCCTGAGCATACATTAAACTTCCCACAACTAATACATAAGGAATATTTTTCATATTCTTCCTATATAAGTTATTTTTTGGGATATTGTAATTTTTTACTGCTATACTTGGAGAAAAATCATGTATATAATACCTTTTGAGCACCCTCTCAATATATGTCTTTTGTGATAGTCCCATAATCCCTCGAGATCTGTCTTGATGAATTTTTATTCTAATCACACATGAAGCTACACCCAAATCCTTCATATCAAAGATCTTAAAATATTCATTTCATGCAACATATGAATGTACTGTTGGGTGGTAGAATGTCATCCACATATAAAACCAAAATAGTGAATCTACTCCCACTGAACTTGAGGTAAATGTATTTGTCCACAAGATTCTCCACAAATCCAGAAGACCTAAAAAGTAACAACTTATAGACCTTAAATCTAATTTCTTTCAAAAAGGCTTATAAAATCTGGCTTTTGCAAGGGCATCCTCATAGATGTTAATGTCTTAAACTAGGTCTCCTATTGGTTCATAACTTCAAATAAGGCCTTTAGTATAGCCCCTTTTTTTTTATTACTTAAAACATGATAAACAATAGTTTTCAGGGCTCTTGGTATAGAAATATGGAAATTTGAGTTACAAACTATGCTCCTTATTTGACTAATCTCTTAGGCATTTCTCTTGAAATATGCCTTAGCCTCCCATAACACAAGATAAAAGAATTCTCATTCACTTGTATGTTTCACATTACAATATGAAGGGATAAAAGACATTCAACAAACAATAGAATCCAAATTCAATTTATAGAGACAATCACATAACTTTCCAGAACTCACAATACACTTATAATGAAATAAGAAGTAATTTTCATTGCCAAAATTAAATTAAAACTATAAATATCTAATTTTTATATTAATATAAGATTATGCCCAACAACTGGCACATAAAGAGTATCTCTCAGGTCAACTACAAAACTACCATATAGAATTAACCTAATTACTCATATCGTATTTATTTTTCCGTCAACCCCATTTGCCATCACAAGCCTCCATTCTCTATCAATGAGCCTCTGACTGCTGATGGATACCTTTATTTTCCAACCACTTTTTATATTTGAGGCAATTTATCTTCAAATTCTCTTTCTTCTTACAAAAGTTGTAGTTTCTTTCCTTTCGACAATTTTTTGGAGTTGTCGTCCCCTTTGATTGATAATTTGCATGGGTCTTATAACCTTTATTTTCTGATGCTCTAAAAATTCATTTTTTGTTTGAGTTAGTCTCGGCGAAATGGGCAACTTCTAGCTTATTTTGATTAATCTTTCTTCTTCTTGAACATACATAATTTGAATTTCATTCAAACTCTACTTTTCCTTCTGAGTATTTTAAGGAAGCTTGAACTTATCATACTGTGCAGGAAAAAAGTTGAAAATGAACAACACCAGAAAACCATCTGAGATCTCCATAGATTTCAACTTATTTGTGATATCAATCATTTGCATAATATGACCCATAATAGAGCTGTGATCATCATACCTCATGGTCAATAACTTTGTCACAAGGGTGTTTGCCAACGCTTTAGTGGGACCTGCAAATTGTTCATGTGCCATGAAACTTTTAGTATTATTCTTATCAGGAATAACATCACATATAGTCTTACATAGAGACCTCTTCATAATCATGACGCTCATCTTGTTAGACCTTTCCTATTTCTCATATTTAGCTTTCTGTTCAGTAGTGCTCTCATTGTTAGGTTTGGGACGTTCATCTTCACATAAAGCTAAATCAAGATCCAAAATGCCTAGAGTGATCTCAATCTTTATCATCCAATCAAAGAAGTTAGATCCGTTTGGAGCAGTATTTGCAAAATCGAACTGGAACGGTTAACAAGATATGGGCCTGGAAGCGATTTAACCGGTCTAACCTGTACACCGGCCGATTCAATCGGTCTAACCAGGCAAGTCTCGTACGATAAAAATAGTGTTAAAAAAATAAAAAAGATACAAAAAAAAAATCTATTAAAATATGAAAAGCATATAGAATGTGATTAAAACAAAACACACTCAAATGAAGTTGAAAATTCATGAAAAAAATGGATTTTAATTTTTTTTAAAAAAGATGGGAAAATATAAAAGTATCATTGATAATTTTTTTTTTTATTCTTTTCCATAATGTAAAGAATATTAAAATAATGTTAAAAAAATCGACTTGACCAACTCTTTATTGTTTTAAAGAAAATGAAGAAAAACATAAGTTATATATAATATAGGCCATTCTTTTTGTTAACTAAGTAGTAAATGGTGTATTGGTTAGTGGGTCTAATAATAAAAGACTTGTTTCAAGTTTGAATCCCCTGGGCGGTAAATTTTTTGAATCAACGACGAAATGAATTCGAATTCTTAAAAGAAAAAATGTAAAATTTTGCCGGTTCCAATCTAACCAGGTGGTTACTTATTAGATTAGCCGGTTTTGATAACACTGATTCAGGCTAAGTATCCAGTAAGTGCATAGGGATTTATGGCTGCCATGATTTTAAATTTATTATGCTCACAAAATTGTATTTATTCATAAAATTGAGTAATTAACATTTCATTAAAATCAATTACCTTTGGTAAACCGATGCATCATCATAACCCCTCCATTGGGCCGAGATTATGACACGTTAAATTAGTGAACAATCAATCTTTATGTCCACTACAGGGCTGGTTGATCACAAACACTATAGATAACGAAAACATTACTCCTTTGGGTTTAACACCGTCTAAGTCTACATTGCTCACACCAACCACCCTATTTCTCCAAGTCGTACAAATAAAAAACCTCAATTGGGTTTGATTTTTATCGGTAAGGGCTCAACGCCAATTTGTGGGCTCCTTGATGATTCACACAATTTTTTTTATTTTATTTTTAGTCAAAACAAATAAAAAAAAGTATTTAGAATCATCAAATATTTTAAGGAAAAAGTTTATATAAGGTTGCAACCTTATAATGTAGAGCTACTGATGCACCTAAAAAATCCATCGAAAAAGGTAGTTTTAGTGTTGAGAAACCCTTTGATTGATCTTTTCGACATTGAGACGTATGACCATGAAAAATAAAACATTTTAAGTCTCAGAAATAGCGCATTTTACAACATATTATGTACACTATCCATTTTCAATATTTTCATATGTTTATAGATCTACTTGATTTTAACCATTTTTGAAATTTAAAATTTTATAATTAGATATAAAAATAGTTTTTGAGATAATCCTAAGAACATTTTACATGAAAATTATATACCATGATAAAATTTGAAGGCGCACCTTACCTCTACAGCTACGGATGCATCCGTATGCCAATTGCACCCATATTTTAATACCATCCAAGTTATCATGATTGCACCACTTTGGTGGTTATACATTCATTCCAACATATTTGGTTTAAAATGAGGATTACCACCCTTAATGGACTAAACCAATTTAACCTGGCCTTTTTATTTATTTATTTACTATACACAAATTTTAGTCTGCTAAGGGATAAGAGATTGCACAATAGACAATATCATAAATAAATTTGCAATTAGTTTTAAAATGGAAATACACATTTTCAAAATATAAGACGGGGCATCCCACATAAGGGAACTTATATCAGTACTGCCCAAATACTAATTGATATCTCATAACTGAGGAAACCATATAATATATATGAACCGGGACTGTTAACTGGATATGGGGCCGGAATCGGTTTACCTGGCCTAATCGGCCGATTCAACCGTTCTAATCGGTCAAGTCCCGGGCATCCAAAAAATTGTTGAAAAAAATAAAAAAGATTAAAAAAAATATACCAAAATATGAAAAGCATGTAAATACTGATTAAAACAAACACATTCACATGAAGTTGAAAATTAATGAAAAAATGGATTTTAAAAATATTTTTTAATATTTACCATAATGTAAAAATATTAAAAAAAATATTACAAATCAAATTCCTTATTTTTGGGATTTTATATAGATTTATTTGAATTTTTATTTTTAAAATACCTACCGATCACCAACTGCCTGAAACCAAAACTGACAAGGGGCCGGTTCTGATCTAACCGGGTGATTACCGATTAGATCGCTTGGTTTTTCTAACATTGTTATAAACACTTAAATATCTTGATAACGGATAGTCTAGACAGTGTATCATAAGAAGTACGATTATAAATATTGAAATTCAATTTTTCTTGTATATTCATATATATCGAAGTGAAGATGATCAATTGGAAGGTTTTCTAGGACGAAACAATCTTTTTCAATGAGTTTTGAGGTGCACCTTACTTGTACTTGTACAGTATAAGGTTGGCACCTTATATAAAAACTTTTTTGTCATATGATTGTAGGCTCTAGATACTACAAGTTTTCAGGACTGCCAATAAAGTTAAGCCATACTAAGTATTTTAGTTTGCATGTCCACACATAGGTGCATATTCAAAGCAAATTGTTTGTATGTTAGCTTAGATTTTTTTACAATATCATTTTCTTTCTAATAAATGGAACCCTATGTTCCCCTTGAGATTTAACCCTTTACTATATGATGTTGAATCTAAATACATTTATTCATTTTGGCCCAGTTTGGAGCCCACTGAACAAGACTTATATTCTAATTAAACATTAGTGCAGGAATTCTTCAGCAACACGTTTATTTCTTTTCATCTTTTACTTTGGTTTATGATTTGTGGTGGGTAAGAGAGCACCATAAAAGCGTTCCTCTATAGTGACTCAATTTCGCATCAGCTTTGCCTCATCTCAAGCCAAATCCTACTTGTGGAGCTTTAATCTCACAAATTGTATATTATCCCTATCTATCCAACATGGAAGGTTAGTACATCTCACTTTGAGTGACCTGGACTCCTTTTTAAGAATAATAATTTTCCAAGTCATGCTAAGAATAAAAAGTTGCCGACCTCAATTAATTGGAAAAAAGTATGATAATGATGATAATGATGGTAAGAATAAAACACACCTATTCTCCAAAGGATGCAACCTCTTTAGGCCTTATAAAAAAACGTTAAGCCTCGCCTCGAAATTTTGTTCGGAAAATACCTTGGGAATGAAAATTTACTAAGTTGGCTCTAAAATCCATTTTCACCACCGATAATGGAACTTGTAGCTCAAAAAATGATATAGATCTTGTAGATTTATGAACACTTGAATGAATAGTCTAGATAATATTACAATATACACTATTAGGTCTTGAAATCCTCTTTTGTTTTTTCATAACCATAATGATCAATATCAAGGTCATCGATATGAAAGCTTTCCGATACTAGAACTATAGCTTTCGGTAACTTTTTGAGGTGAAGCTTTACTTTATTCTTTTAAGCCTTGACCTTATTTCGAACTTTTCCTTATCCAAATAACACACATCAAGCCCATATAGGGAAATGACCACTAATCTCACACTATGTTTGCATTTGGCCTATTGAGAGCATGCACCATGACACGGGTTGATGGTTGCATAGTGGTCATCAAAGAAGGCATTCGGCAAGAAGCATTTATATTTGGGTGTGGTCTAAACAATTAGTAAGGTGCACCATCAAATAGTGTTGAAAGATGTAGTTTTATTATTGAAAATTTTTGTGATGATTTGGAAATTTATTTTCATATCTAATTATAAAATTTAAAGTTTCAAAAAAAAAAGTGTAAATCAAGCAGATCTATGATCGCTTGAAAATTGACGGTCTACAAAATGCATTACAAGATGCACAATTTCCAAAACTTGAAATATGTTTTTTCTCCTGCCCATACATCTTGAGGTCGAGATGGTCAATTTAAGGATTTTTTGCATCAAAACAACCTCTTTTAATGAATTTTTGAGGTGCAGCTTAATTTAATTGTTTAGGGCCTCACCCTTATATAAACTTTCTCCTTTTATCTTTTTGAGTTGTCATCTCGCTGCTCAGGTCTTCCATGGCTTCATACTAATTGATATGCATCAAATATTGGTCAATTTTACTAGTCTCTTTTGCAGATAAAGGCAAGGATGCTTGTAATTATACCCTTTAATATCAAGATGCTTAATACCGGTCGATTTATTTTAGCTTGAACTAAAAGATTATTGAATTGATTCCCTAGGTTAATTATAAACTAAAATGACATGGTTAGAAGTGATGTGAAAAGATATCGGAAATTATGGCAACATTGAAGATATGGTCCTTATTAAAGCATAATGGCAAACCAGAATTTGGTAGTCAACCTCAATTAGTTGAAAACAAGCTCTATTGATGGTGAATTTAGCTATTACATCTTGACCAAATACTCTTTCTAGTCCCCTGCATATGAATCTTTTGCACATTTTTCTAGCAATACAGGTGCTTGTGATTTCATTTCCAATAACAACTAAAAATAGCAAAATTTATCTTTCAAAATGAGATTGTTTGATTCCACAGATGGAGACTAAAACACCCATAAAACAACATAAATAATCCAAAATCACGGTTTTATCATTTTTCTTTTACTAGAATTACCTAAAATCATGGCTTTATCCTATATATCATAGTCTAATTATGTGATTGATTCCGAATGTGATTTAGCATTTTATGGAAAATACACAATAAAATTGTTTACTTTTAGAATAAAAATGTCACAATCAGCCCTATGGGATGATGACAATTGGGGTGATTGGATTGTGCTATTGATTTCTCTAAAAATCAAATCATTTATTTTTGAAGTGTCCGATTTACACAGCTAGTAATGATTGTGATCTACTAAAAATATAATATAAGGGCTTTTTTTGGCTAACTGTTGTGCCAAGAAGCCACAACAATATAATTTCTCAGTTTTCATTTTTTAAACTTAGTGACCAAATAGCAATCAATGATATATAAAGAAACCAAACTGAAAATTTGGAAAATAAATAGACATAACATTTTACGGAGCCAAAAATATTTGGCGTCATGTTTTATTTAATGCAATGCATATCGTTGAGGCCCCATGCTGAAAGTTCTTGGCCATTCTCCTGACTGTTAGGTATTGGTTTTATCCCATACCTAAAAAGAAACCCATCATGTCATATTTCCTAAACTGCCATCCACCCATACTTTAACGCTAGTTAAGCCGAGATTCCCATCATATAACCCCACATGAACATGGTTGTGTGGTGACACAATTTATACAATATTCACTCGTTGATTGACTTTTTAACAATATGTAAAATTTTTACTCCTCCCTCCCTTCTCATTCTCTCTTGGATGATCAATTATTTGTGTTTTATATTTTATATTATTTACCGAGATGAGTGTTTCAAAACCTAGAGATTGTTCACCTCATATATTTGTATTCGATCGCTGGATCGGTTGTAAGAGTTTATTTGTGAGGGGGAAGGGGCGAAGGGAAGGGGGATGGGATTAGGGAGAACTTTAAAAAACAATAAATAAGCTTTTTTTTTAAAAAAAAATGAGAGTGGGGATTTTAGGGGAACCAGAAGGGATCAATAGCATTTTGGAGCTGGTTTGGTTTGGGCAAATTCTCTCTCTGGATCGATGATTTGGATCGAGAACTTTCTATGTTTTAAAATATCGATGGAAATAAATAATTCCAAATACATCAGCAAAAACGTATGAAAAAATGCCATTACGCATGCAAAAACAGTATGCAACGTACAATTGTTTGTTGCTTGCATGAATGATGGTTGAGATAGAATACATCAAATGCCATTTTTTTTAATGCGACTATCATGTACCCTTAAAATATTGAATAAAGGCACGCAACGAAAAGCGTGTTTGACTTTAAATTACTCAACTGTTGTGTAACGAGGTGGATATAATAAATAAAGGTTATGGTTTACATAAGGTTGTGGTTCTTAACAATACCGTTCATAAAAGAAAGAAAAAAAAAAGAGAGTGGTTCTAAATAATCAAAGTAAGGCATACCTTCAAATGGGGTCGAAAGATATTGTTTAGTATTGAAAATCTTTGTGATGGTGCGAAAATTTATATTTACCTATAATTATAAAATTTAAAGCTTTAAAATTAGTGTAGATTAAGCAAATCTACAAATACTCGAAAATTAACTGTCTAAAAAATGCATTACACGATGCACTATTTTTTCAAGACTTAAAATATATATTTTTTCGTCTCCGCCTCGAGGTCGAGATGATCAATTTGAGGTTTTTTAAGCATTAAAACCTCTTCTAGTGAATTTTTGAAATATGGCCTAATTTGGTTGTTAAGAACAGGGCATGCCTAATAGGGAAAGCATACTATACTACCCGTTTGTACTATATAGGACACTTCCCTATTGTAAAGAAGAGCGTACTACATTAACCGGTAATAATATGGAGGAAAGACTGTGACGACCGTCCGTGCTGACATCGAATGGTTGGCGCATCTGTTTACATAATGTTTTGATATAAACAAACACAATATCACGAGAACGCATAATAATTGAAACTTTGAAAGGGAGCAACGTGGATTTCCCGTTATCCCGGCTTCGGGAAACTTTCGGAGAATTTCGGTAAAATTTCGCGCCCCAGAGTTGACGGCCATGTCACCGATGTAGTCCCTTCCCACTCTCTCTCTCTCTCTCTCTCTATATATCTCTCTCTCTATATTCTCCTCTCATTTTTGGTACAGAGGTAAGGTCTCTGATGAACATTTATGAATTTCTCTCGGTTTTCTTTTCTCCCTATTCATTTATGCATTCTTATGCTCTCTCTCTATGTATGATATTCTTACTCTCTAATTTGATTGATTGTATGATGATTACTGTATCTTTACACGGTCCACCTCTTCTTCTCTCTCTGTGATTGGCGATATGATATTTCATTGAAGGTTGAATGTTTTATTGATTGGTGTTTAAATTTATAAATTTATGTGAGATATCTGGTATTTTGATTTCAATATGAATGCTTTATTTCTTGCCTTTTGTTATATTTTGTGATTTATGCCATAATCGGGTATTTGGATTGCAACACGAATGTTGCATGGGTTTAGATGCATTGGATTTCTAAAATTTATGTGATAAATCTGGGATATGAATGTTGTGTTGGTTACTTTGTCTTGATTTGACGTTTTATTGGAGAATCTGGTATTTGATCAGAGCATGAATACCGAATTTGTTGCTCTGTTATAAAACTTGCCATTTATATAAAATCCCTAAACTGGACTGCTTATTTGGTGCATAGATGATTCCAATTCGAGGATTTGTGCGCATTTTTTCTTTCTTTTTTTTTTATTTTGGGTGGAAGTGCGGTCAGTGATGCATGCTTGCTTGGTTCTTTTGATTTAAGCTTTGAGCTTTATTTGAAACCTTTAAATCATGTTTACATTTCAGGATTTTGTTGGTGTATTTTACATTTCCGGATTATAATGGCATAATTTTTACATTACAAATTTGATCGATCTGTTACTAAATATATGAGATTTGAGTCTTGATATTTTATTTGTTTGACTTGAACATTTGATTTTTTATGAGAGTTGACAGTTCCTTGGCTTTTGGTAGATGGTCAACTTTGCACTTAGCTAGAGAATAAAGCCGAGTGCTTGGCAAACAATTAATCTCTTTATCGTAATTATAAATGGATAATTTCTTTAAATTTGTGTTTAAAAATAAATGGTCTCTACTTTGAAAAATAAAAAAAGAGTCGGTGATGTATGGGTGATCTTTACATTCATCAGTTGCATGGGAGATTGGGATTTTGAGGTGTACAACACTTTGGGCATGAAGTGTAGGACTGGGTACAATGTTTGAGAAAATAAATAAATTTATGCTTTGTATTTTACTTATCTTATACTTCCATTTAGCAATCTTAGCTTTTGTTCATCCATATTAATTTATTTTCAGGTTCACATTAATCTATTTCCATTTGAGAATCGCTGCTGCCTATGTCACCCATGAGTCATGACAACTTCTGACTCTTGTTGGAGCTTCACCACTGTCCAAATACATCGTTAACCTCCAGAAATCCTTTGTTGATAGGGAAAAGGAAACAAGGAAGAATATTGCAGGACCTGTAAATTGTGAAGTTCAGAATTGTGTTCCTTTAAATGTGACATGGGGTCTCGAGGAAGGCCAATTTTTGATCTTAATGAGCTTCCTTGTGAAGAAGAGGTAGAGATTGATGGCTTACGATGTCTTCAGTCAAAGCCACTGCCCATTTCAAGATCGAAATTTTTGGAGCATTTTTCATTGCCACAAGGGAGTCAAAGGATATCAAACAACCACGCCTTCTCTCATGCCTCATCTGGTTCAGGCTTTAAGCCCTTTGTAAGGGTCAAACAAGCGCATTCCTCCAAGGAAAATGCATCACACAAGGATGCAAATGATGCTTCAGTGTACATTGTTGAGGGTTCTTCACTTGGTTGTAGTGTTCTCTCAAATATGGAGAAGGGGCCCGAGTTACATAATCGTAATGAGCTAGATTTGAACTGTTCTGTGCCATTTATTCAAGAAAATTATGGAGATGAGGAAATGTCTAACCTGTTGGCAACTGATAGAGATCATGGGTCATCATCACAGATAGGCCTTGATTTGGGGTCTCAAGAACCAGAACTTAGATGCGCCCAGGTTGTTGAAAGAGAAGAAGGGGAATGTTCTGATGAGGAGGGGACAACTGATGCTTTTGGAAGCAAAAAGGTCATTCCGGATGAAGAAAAGGGCCTTGGAAACAAGGAAACTGAAAATCATCAGTGGCAAGAAAATAACAACGAAACTATGAATTATCAGGATAAGGAAAGGCCCTCTCAGAGTTCTGATGTTCATCATTGCATTGAAGAAAAAACCAATATTAAGGAAGACATAAGTCTTCTTACTGAATCAGTTAGAACTGGTGAGAAAAATCATCAGAAAATGGATCATCGAGACAGTGCAAAGGACCTCCTTAATCCAGAGAAGGCCATTGAGAATATTAACAAGGGCACAGAAGTTATGGATAGCATCAAAGATGAGAAGTCTCATGCTTCTTTGGGTTCAGGGTCTACCCAATGTGAAGGGACTAATAACTGCACTAAACATGCTAAAGAAAGCAGTAAAGGAGATGTATCTATTGATGGCTTGGCAGAATCTGCATGTAAAATTAACCAGAAAGGCCTTAAAGGAATGGAATCTCGTCTTGGTTTGAAATTTGTTACTCCACCTGGAAAGAGGAATAAGCTTGACCATGAGAAGGAAATAATGCTGGGAAAGAAACGTGGGAGGCAGACTATGTTTCTTAATTCCATTGAGGTCAAGCAAGTGGTTCCCGTCAAAGCACCACCTCCAAGGAGACAGGCGAATCATTCATCTTCTCCATCCACCCGAGTTTCTCATGTTCAACCTGAGCGCTTGGGGGAAAGGCTGGGGCAATCTACAACCAAAGACCATAAACAGGTGGACCCAATTGCAGTAGAAGGAAACAAAGCTTTAGAGTTTTCTGATCATAAAGAAGCTCAAGCAAATGTTGATATAAATTTTGGAAATCAAGCAGGGTCCAAGAAACCAAACGACAATAGTGATTTTTCTGTTGAAGCTCTTCTGCCATCTGTATCTAGGCAGAATTCAATGCCTCCCATAGAATCAAAACAAGTTAAGAATCAGCAGGACTCAAATAAAAAAACAGGACCTCTTGTACAAGACAAGGAATATCATGAACCAAATACAGGAAATAAAAAGCATTCAGCTTTGTCTAAGAAGCAAAATTTCTGCAATTCACCATATGCAGAGACTTTTGTGGATTAACTTCTTCAAAAGGTGACTAATGATATGTTCTGGCTCCACCCAGGTCAGAACCCATATTGCTTATTTGGGATTCTCATAGAACATAAATTATTATGACTGTTTTGGCCCCCAGTAACTTGGTATATATGTAAATCCATTGCCTTTTAAAGCTATACAATGGCAGTTTCTTTTGTATTCTTCAGAATTGTTTATTCTGATTTAAATCCACATTCTAATTAAGGGATTAATTGTTTTTTTGATCTCCGTCTCGCAAGTAGGAACTTATTGCTGGCATGAGGAAATTTATACTGATAAGCTGCCTTCTTCTTCTTCTTCTTTTTTGCGTAAATTTTGTAAAATATCCCATGTGGGATTTGAACTCATGATCTATTTGCATGAAAATCAAATGCTATTTTCTGTTTATAAAGTTGTAAATACTAATGCTATCCTGCTGCTGCTGACATGTCTACTTGTGAAAAAAATGAAAGAAGAATACTACAGTACTCCTAAACAAAACTGCGATGATCGATATAGTGTTTTACTGGAGTGCAGTCCTCCTTTTCTCTCCTCATTAAAGTTTTTCTTAGCGCTTATAATGGCCCTTACCAAAGATAACTGGATTTTTGAAAATTTTTGTTCTAAAGATCTGGACTTCTTGTTGTATATCTGTGGCTTGTGGACCATACTGAAATGCAACGTTGAATCTCTGATTATCAGATGATCATGATGCTGTGACCCTGGAGTTTTTGAGTCTGTAGAAGAGTATGTTAGTGTATTTAAGCCTTCGATTTTTGAGGAGTGTCAAGCACAGTTGTACAGTACTTGTGAGGAGTTAATTGAGACATTTTGGAGAGATGCATATGCGATGGTTCTTCATAAAATTGTGGACAGATGATTAGAGGTATATCGACTGCCTCTACTACTGTTTTATTGGCTAAAGTCATCAGCTTGAGGGCTGGTTTTTGTTAATTCGGAAGTGAAAAAACTTGTCTAATTTATGGCTTATGGTTTGATCAATCATTGAAGTCATGCGGCACCATAGTAACTAAGAAAATGTAAATTATAAACCAGGAGGCTTAGGAATATATGTTGGATTCATCAAAAGGCTTGCGTAGTCATCTCGTATGTGTTTTTCTATATATTTCGTATTTTCATCTTTGCAATCTAATGTCAGATTCTTATTAAAAATTCCAATATGATAGTTCTTACTACTTCATCTATATAGCATTCGTACTGGTGATTCATTCTGACTTTGGTTTGCACGTTATTGTTAATCAGTTTGTGATCTTTGCCTATGGCTATTGATAGAAATCAAATGACAGTCCTTTGCTTATAGCCCAACACAAAATTAAAATATGAAAACCTTGAAGTCCAACACAAAATTAAAGTATGAAAACACATCAGATGTAGCAAAGGATGGTATTATAGTGCATTTATTTGCAAGGTTGCAATTATCAGATATTCTTAGCTCTGTCATGTGATATGCCTCCCAATATGATATAAATGATATGATATATTCAAGATTCATCATATGAAGGCCCCAATATGCCTTCGGAGTCTTAAGTCGTTAGTCAGCCCCCATATGTCCTGACTTACGAACGATAATAACAGACGGAATCAGACCATCACGATATGGGATAGATTCTAGGATACATATATTCCTAAGGCTCATAAATGCCTCTTCACAAGATATTGAAGATATTTGATATGATACCAATGACTCGTCGCCGTCGGTCAAGCATGTTCATCTTGACTAACGGGTGATGATAGAAGATATCAAAACCAATCTCAGGAAGAGATGAATTCTAAGATACATATACTCCTAAGGCCCCTATATGTCTCTCCATGAGATATGTGGAGGAATTTGATATGGAATGATATGCTTCCCATCTATTGTTAATTACACACATGTGTAAAGTGATTAACGGTCGATGATAAGAGACCATGAAGACAGTTCAATTTGAGGCAAAATTCTGGGATACATATACTCTCATGGCCCCTATATGCCTCTCCACCGGATATTGAAGAACTTTTGATGATATGTGATATGTCTCTTTTAATTCATTGTCCATTAAGGAGATAAGGCTTAATCGATGGGGAATAAGGATACCTCGCCATATGATGTCATAATGTGGTGAGTCCTTAAAGATATATACCATGAGGCTTGATCTGCCTCTATGTCGAAGAATTATTCAAATTGGGCATAGTTCGGAATTGGCTTAACCCAATGTCCATATTCACCGTTAGTCAAGATATACCTTGACCGATGCCCCAAAATTTTATGTTTTGGGATTGAGTTGAGACTCTCAGGGAATCATGTTTGAGGCATCATATCCCTCACCCTGAAGTTTCATATCATTTGGAGGTGGTTTAACCCATCGTCCGTATACCCCGGCAGTTAAAGCCTTAAAAGCTTTATACTTTGTATGTTACAGGTAGGATGATCCCCGGTTGCCAGAATTGAGATTTTTCTCTTGATATGAGGAATTTTCTTATGGGACTAGGACCATTGGATTCCTGACTCAATGCCCTATCACCCTTAAAAGGTGTGGCATTGTTTGATTTATATGTGGGAAGCGGTTGCGTCCGCAATAGACTGGTTTTGCTAATGCAATTTCCAGCAAAAACACACTAATTTGAACGAATAAGATCTCTCTCTTCTCCGATCCATTTGAAGCGAGATTTGAACCATTGTGTTCGTCTTTGCGACCTCTTCTGTCTCTCCAAATTTCATGATCAAAGGGTTTACCATCAGAGAACAGTGGAAGAATTATGAAGATATGTCAAGACTGCGCTGCAGAATTCTAACTGATGGGCGATAAGAGATAACAGAATCCCTGATTTTGCTCATGCGATGTCTTGTTGAATCTGGGATCTACGAATTAAAATTGATGATGAGCATTAACTGAAATATGGGATTAACATCAGAAGACACCTTTGCGTGTATACAAATCCATTTAAAATCACGTATTTATCCAGTTAGAACAGGGTGTGATCATCAGCGTGAGGCTTACGCATAAAGATAATTATCAGCATGAAGCGCATGAAGATAAGGATCAAGATGATTATCAGCATAAATATAAAGATGCAGATTGAAGATTGCGACTAGGTGTTTATCAGTTGAAGATTCAGTTGATTAAGTCTATATAAACCCCATCTCTTGATCAAAGAAGGGTTCGATTTTGTTGAGTTCAACTTTGTTGAAGTGAATTCCATTGGATTGAATCACTGTGTTTAGTGAGAGATAGAGAGTGACTATATACACAGTGCGTGAAGAAACAATGCCCTTTATGATTGTCTTCTGAAATGTATTTGAGATAGAGAAGTTTTATTTTGCTTAAGTCCATTTGAAGTCCGATCTCAAAGAAGGAGCAGGCTGCACGAACAGTACCCCTGCATTTCAATTCAGGTATATGGGTTCATACACCCTTGGTACTGTATTTTATTCGAGTGCGTATGTATATTTTCTTTCTTAAAATAATGTATATAGGTTTCAAGGCTCGAATCAAGGGTATTTGGCCTATCATAGCTGATGTAAATTGTAACAGAGGATTAAACCTTTGGAATTGTTCTATTCCCAGTAATATAATATAAAAACATGTGTTTCATGATATGGAATGTACGGGCGAATTTCGCCTTGAGTGTGTTGTTCTCTAATTAATCATTTGGAGTCTAGTGTTTATTTAAGCATTTCCAATCAATATCGTCAATACATTATCAGAGCATCCAGATTAACCGTATCGGGGAGCAAAGCACCATTGAGGGTGAACATGTGCGAGAAATAACCCCCATATGCACCAAATGCAAAATGTGTGCACAGGTCTGTGTGACCTAGGACTTGTCCCTAGGGGGAACTTGTAATCCATAGACTAGGCCCTTCACCTATTGGCTGACTTTGGTAGCCTAATCATGAACCCCTGTGATAGATTGTGGGTCATAGGAACTACTGGTTTAGTTTGAGAAAGTGAGTGTGGTCCATGGTCTCTAGTAGAAGATGGAGTGCTTCAGTAATTCGTTATTTCCTTAACATAGTTGGATCCGAATCCCATCAAAATAATTCAGAATAATTATTTTGACTCTAAATGATTTTTAGATTGATAAAACAAATTTTTTGTAGAAGTCTCTGGGTATTTTATATTCTCAAAACTGACTTATAAATAGGATAAAACTGAATTTTCAGTATTTAATAAATCAGAGAAAAATAAAATAGCAAACATTTTCTAAAAATCATTTTCATAATTTTAAAATTAATAATACACATGGGGCCTATTATTATCCATGGGCCCAACCAAAATATGACATGTGGGGAGGTGCGTGGGGCCCACATAGGGTTCCATGAGTGGCACGCCCCACACAATGGAAACCTCCTTTTAAATTTTAATGAGGCATGCATATGACATCTAATTGATTGAGTTAAAGAGGAAGGTTTTGTGAAAGAAATATATTTTGATTTGTCAAAGAAGGATGTGCAAGAGAATTATGGAAATTAAAGGAAAGAGTAATATGTTTTTCATGTATTGAATATTTGATGGGATTAGGTTAATGAAGTTGAAGGATAAGGTTTTAACATCTTCCATTAGATCATGATGGCTGATCTATGGATTGTAAGGCTAAGATCTCTTACCCCACAGGTCTCCTATGATAAATAGTCTGGATTTATTATCCATAAAGATGGCGAACTCTAGAAAACCTAACTCTAAGTATGCGCCTATAAATAGTCTTTATGGGGGGTCCCATTCTCAACACCCTAAGTTACATCTCTCTCTCTCCCCCTCACAAAGGTGTCACGCCACCCTCTCTCTCTCTGATCTCTCTCATCTCTCTAACCTCCCCAAGAGTTAGAAAATTATTTGTAAAAAGAGAAAGAGGGGGTACGCTTCAGTTCTCTAACCTAGAAGGGGCACACCCCACATATAGCCTGGGGCCTTGTTTTTGTTCCACCTTGCTCTCTGTGATTGAAGGGTTCCTAGCTTAGGCTTCCCATACCTATAAGATTTGAGATAGACCTTGATCCCGTGCGCCATCGGAGGAGGAGACCTAGAGTGGGGTGTATCAAGTCCAGTTGAGGTAATCTTCTGGCATTTTATTTTATGTTATGCAGTTTGTGTTTCTTGATCCCAAGAGTGTGTTATGTATTTTTTAATGTTTTAAAAAACGGTCTGCTTGGCGCCTAGGCGGCTTGGACCAAAATCCGCCCGCCTAGACCCAGGCGGCCCTACACAGGCTGATGTACCTGAGCGGGCCCCCAGGTGGGCTAGGCGGGCGCCTAGGGTAGATGTACCTGGGTGGACGCTCAGGCAGGCGCCCAGGGACGTAAGACATTTCTTGTTTTTTTAAACTACGAGGCGCCCGAGGTTCTGGGCGCTGCCTAGGGGTCACCTAGCGTTTTTTGAAACCTTGGTATTTTTGTTATTGAAATAAAAGTGTTGTTGTAAGTGGCAGCAAGCGAGAATTCTCTTTTATTGTTCATCTTTGTTTATTTTGAGTTTATTTTGTTTTATTTGGACCTATGTAAGTGTTCTAGCCGGTAAAAAGAGAAAAATTAAAAACCGCATGTACCGTGCTAGTTCATCCCGTCCAACTTTCAATGTTATCAGAGCTTGAGTTTCTTGTTGCTCTTAGTTTGTTTTCTTTTTGTTATTTGAGTCTTTTATTTTATTTGGGATAAGAACATATGGCTGCACGAAGTTTTATTGGCGGGATTTTGAGGACTGAAAGGTTTGATGGCACAAATTATGCCTCATGGAAGCGCAAGCTAGGCTATGTGCGCTATGAGAAGGGTTGGCACAATGTCTTCACTGAGGCTCCTCTATCTCAGCCTAGAGGAAATACATCTCAGGCTATGAGGGATGCATATGCTGAGTGGGAGCACCAGAATATACTCGCAAGGCATATCTTGCCTGTGGCTATGCATGACTCGTATGCATCCAAGTATGGGCCCATTAAAACCGCTAAGGGGATGCATGATCAACTTAAGAAGGAGTATGCTGATCCTTCTCTTATGAGAAAAACCCTGGCCATGAAGAAGTATAATGATCTGAAAATGGGCAAGGGTGGAAAGATTGTGGAGCACGTGCACACCTTCAAAGCACTTGTTCGAGAATTGGAGGCGATTGAGATGTGGACCTGGAACCCATGCAAGTGGTTCACCTGCTGAATACTCTCCCTACTTCTTGGGAAGTATTCATATCTTCTCTTGCTGCTAGAGAGATTGCTTCTAGGCTAGAGGAGCGCATCACCTTGCTCAAGGCCGAGGACGAGAGAAGAAACGCTTGCAATGCACCGGCACCCAAAGATGCGGTGTATATGGTAAACTCTAAACCTTATTTTAAGCCTAATAAAGGGAAAGGGAAAATGAATAAGAAGAGGGTAAATGACAGAAAAAGGGGGAGAGAGAACATCAAAATAAGTTTAAGGGAAAGATAGAGAATAGGCTATGCTACATATGCACAAAGGTTGGGCATATAGCCAAAGATTGTAGGTTCAAGAAGAACCCTGGGGGAATATAAAATATGCATGTGTAGCATTTGAGACCTTGCTAGCCGACCCTTACGGTGCATTTTGGTGTCTTGACTCGGGAGCTACAACCCACCTGTCAAACACCAAGGATGGCTTCCGCATCTTTAAGCCCATGGGGCCGAGCGAGCAACACATCTATATGGGGTGAAACCAAAATGACAAAAATGTTGGGCGTTGGGGACTATGCATTAGAAATGAAGAATGAGAAGACCATGGTCCTAAAACAAACACGTTATGCTCTTGATATGTGGAGGTGTTTGGTTTTGGTCCCAAAGATGGCTAAGGCAGGGTTTATCACTACCTTCTCTGCAAATAAGATGATAGTGAATAACAACCATGAGATTGTTAAGATTGGTCTACTCAAAGACGATCTTTACTCTATTGAAATAAAGGAAGAGGTTGCTTATGTCTCGTCTCCCTCCAATGATGTTAATGCTTTCATATGGCACATGAGATTAGGGCACATAAGTTATAAGAGGATAGAAAGATTAAGAAAAGATGGAATTTTGGAAAATTACGAAGGCGACTTATCAAAGGCGTGTGAATCATGCGTGCAAGGAAAATTAATAAAGAAAAATTCCACCGGGGCACAAAGAACTTCTAGGGTCTTAGAAATCATTCATAGCGACATATGCGGTCCTATGATGTGACTACCAAAAACTGCAAAAGGTACTTCATCACCTTTATTGATGATCACTCGCGAGATGGCCATGTGTACTAATGCATACAAAATCCGAAGCCTTAGAGTGATTCAAAGAATACAAAGCCGTGGTAGAAAAACAAACCAGAAAATCAAAGTCCTAAGAATTGATAGGGGCGAAGAGTACTTCTCACATTTCTTTAGGGACTTGTGTGTAGAGCATGGTATTATTCATCAATACACCATGCCTTATACACTAAACAAAATGGAGTTGCCGAGAGATGGAATAGGTCATTGGTAGAAATGGTGAGAAGTATGATGGGGCATGCAAAGCTCTCCCTGGACTTTTGGGGAGAAGTAGTATTGATGACAAGACACATCCTGAGCTGTCCACCCACTAAGGCTACCCCTCTTACCCATGAGATTTTCACTTGTCGTACTCCGTCCCTTGACCACCTAAGAGTGTGGGGCTGTTCTGCCCATGTCCTAATCCCATACTAAAATAGGACAAAAGTAGATCCCAAGACTATCAAGTGTATCATTGGTTATTGATTCTTCAACCTTGAGAATGGGACAGTCATAGAAAGCCTAGACGCCCACTTCTTTGAGCCCAAACTTTCGCTCTGCAAAGAGAGTGGCCTCTGCTTTCTCTCTTGCTCCTTTGCAAGTCTCCATCCCTGCATTGCATTTGTCTGCCTCTATTTGATGCTGAGAGGACGCGTTTTTGGCTGCGAGCAATTTTAATTCTTCAAATCAAAAGATCAATGAAGCTTTTCTCCACTTCTCAGTCACATTGGGATCATTTTTTCGAAAATATGCATTCAGTAAACAGAAAACCGAGGTCAAGTAGTTGAGCAATGTTATTGAAATTGTTTTGACAAAAAATGGGTAGTCTCATATTTGGCCCGAGAAGACAAAACTAGGCTGTGGAAATTTGGATTACTTTTAAGTATTTTACGCAAACACCTGCTTCAATGTGCTTGAGAGAGAGGCGAGCCCCTTTTGAGAGAGAGAGAGTCCCTTACGCGAGCTTGAGATAGAGAGTCCCTTACGCGAGCTTGAGAGAGAGACCCATGGAAGGGTAGATTAAGAGAGAGAGAGGAGAGGAGCTTTTAGCAGTCAGAGAGAGAGACCCATGGAAGGGTAGATTAAGAGAGAGAGAGAGAGAGAGAGAGAGGAGAGGAGCTTTTAGCAGTTAGAGAGAGACGCTTGTAACAAAAAAAAAAGAGCAGGTTGTGTCAGTCATTTAATGTGGGGTGGCAGTTGGCAGAATTAAATAACATTAATGTGAACTGAAAAAGGTGTACACAAGTTATATATATATTTTCGAGATGCGGATCAAATCCTACGGTTATGGATCGGGGTCCTATACTCCTTATGTGTGTGTGGGTCTCATAGGATCATTACTCATTAGAAAAACACAAGGCTAGGCTAGTAGCCAAGGGATTCACCCAAAAAGAAGGACAAATGATAAAGAGGTAAATCAACTTCCTCTACTACTATTTTATTGGCTAAAGTCATCAGCTTGGGGGCTGGTTTTTGTTAATTTGGAAGTGAAAGAACTTGTCTATTTTGTGGCTCATGGTTTGATCAATCATTGAAAGTCATGCAGCACCATAGTATATGTTTTGATTCATCATATAACTAGGAGGCTGAGGAATATATGTTGGATTCATCATAAGGCTTGTGTAGTCATCTCGTATGTTTTTTTTCTATATGTTTCCATATTTTCATATCTGTAATCGAATGCCAGATTCTTATTAAAAATTCCAATATGATGGTTCTTGCTAATTCATCTATACAGCATTCATCCTGGTGAATCATTCCGACTTTGGTTTGCACATTATTGTTAATCAGTTTGTGATCTTTGCCTATGGCTATTGATAGAAATCAAATGGCAGTCCTTTGCTTATAGCCCAACACAAATTAAAGTATGAAAACCTTAAAGTCCAACTCGAAATTAAAGAATGAAAACCTGACATCAGATGTAGCAAAAGATGGTATTATAGTGCATTTATTTGCAAGGTTGCAAATATCAGTTATTCTTAGCTCTGTCATGTAAGTTTGTAAAGTTGTAGTCTTAATTTAGGATGGGAGGATGTGCCAGTTTGCAATTCCATCAGTTTATATGGACCTTCAAGGAGGGGGGGTATCACTATTATTTTATCTCCTAGGCCTGAGCCTTGTTTGGAAACACTTTCATGCCTTTTGGTCTTATGATAGCATGCACGCACAATTCCCACAAAGTTCTCTAGTTATTTAACGATGTCTACTTTACAAAAAGGAACAAGAATGCTGGTGCATGCCATAATGATATTAAGTCTGAGATTGCTGGAAGTGTTGCTGATTTTGTTAGGCACTACTTGCCCATTAATATTCGTGATCCCCCAGCATTTTTATGTTGGAGATACCTATGATCTTATAGTTAATTTTCAAATCTGAAAAAAAATTAGAAAAAAATATGAGAAACTAAGCTCATTGTGAGATGCTCCTAAGGATTTGCTACTGGCTGATTGTGCTACTTCCTTGCAGGAAAGCACCATATAATTGAAGGTTTGAGGCTAAAGTGAAGCAGAGGTGGGAATATAAGTGGTAAGCAAGACATCCTGGCTAAAACATGCCTCTTATTGGCTTTGGCCATCTTTGTTTTGTCATATAGTTCAGTTTTAAGTTCTAGGGTTGCATTTGTATTCCCATTGGTCTTAAGTTGGCTTCCATTTCTAGCCATGACTTTCCTTCCACATCTAATATGCCTTGATCTCTTGATTATCGGTTTGTTCTTATGCGTTAGTTATATTGGACCATATATCTTCCTTTTATTAATTAAGTGTATCATTATCTTACTAGTTGGAATTTAGAGCAAACCTGATGATGATAATCCTTTGAGGAAGCTTAGTCAAAAGGCTTCTAACATCTGACATGCATCTGATCACCTCAATTTGCAGTGTTGATTTGATCATAGAACTATATAAAATGGTCGTTCTTTAGGCTCAATAATTTTCCTTCATATGGGAAAAAGGTTTAGCGAAAAGAAAAATGATTTTCTGTCATAACCTGTTACCATAAAATAAAAGGGAAATATCATTAAAAGGCTTAAATTATCTTACAAAATCATTATAGTGCTCGAAAGACCCATTTATCGCTACAGGGTATACTTTTTAAAAGTCATTTCATAAATTTACCTCAAACAAATTTTGCGAAATTTTTCCTAGTAAATTTACTTCCT
The DNA here is from genome assembly GCF_000471905.2 of Amborella trichopoda. Next base: position 3,568,017 of record NW_006494904.1, read on the forward strand.
CAAATAATTGAACAAAAAGTTCCATATTACCCCTATACAGGATTGGAATCCTGAACAACCAATGGTTTGGTAATTTGGGCCACTTAAGTTACAAAAATACCCCTGCTTATAGTTTTAAAAAGCGCCTCTTTTGGGTGTTGGGTCCCTGGGCGCCCGCCTTGGGATTGTGCCACCCGCCTGCCTTGTGAAGGGGCATTTTTGTCTTTTTCCCCTAAATAAGGTGGGGAAGGAGGGGGGGGAGGTTAGGTTTTTATGTCAAGTGAATCCTTTTTTTTACATTTTAGAGTAAAAAAAAAGGAAAAATGCGCAATTTTGCATTTATGTTAGATCAATTGGTATAATTCAAAATTTTTAAAAATCGATCCAAACATCATTATTTTTTTCCTCCCCCCCTCCTTCCTTATGTGTATGGACTATTGAGTATGAACTATGTACTGGGATGGTAATAATGGTAAAGGTATGGACTATGGAGTGTATGGAAGGAGTTATGGACTAACATGGTAAGGGTATGGACTATGGAGTGTATGAATGGAGTTATGGACTATGGACTATGTGTTTTTTCTAGTACTGAATTTGAATGTTGAATTATATTTTCCTATTTTTCTTAATGTGTTACTAATTGTCCAAATCTCAAATACTTTGGTTTGTCTTCGAAGTTTGGATTTGCTTGAACATAAAAGATGTATTAAAAAAACCTCAATATGCTTTTTTTTACAATTTGGACCTAGAACTATTTTTTCTGATACCTCCCGTCCCTGTTCTTCCACATGGGCTGCCTAGAAACGTAGGCGGCTACCCATGCGGCTGCCTAGGTGCTGGCGGTTTGGGCCACCCTCCCCCCTTCCGGGGCAGGTGCCTAGGCGTCGCCCAGTGTTTTTTTGAACATTGCCCTTGGTTGTTTAGGGTTAGGAACCTGGAATGACCAAATGACGAGCATACCCCTTGTTTTTTACGGTTAGCATAGACCTAGGGGTATTTTTGTCACTTGGTAGTTCTATGTCCCTAACCCTAAACAACCAGGGGTTTTCATAATTTAGCTCGAGCCACTTAAGTGGGCCAAATTACCAATATGCCCTTGGTAGTTTAGGATTCCTACCCTTAATAGGAGCTAATTTCTGAAAAAAAATTTTAGGTATTTTTATAAAATGAATTTTAAAAAGTAAACCTTGCAGTGATAAATCGGATCCTTTAATGATTGTATAGGATAATTTAATGCCTGTAATGATATTTTCCCCAAAATACAGTCCTCCATAAGCATTTCTAACGTGCCTACTCCTGCAGACGCAACTTGTAGTTCTCGAGCCCAGCCAGAATTCTTCATCGAGTAGTCTCTTGCCATGCCTGAAGGCTTCACACAAACTTTGTTGATTACTTATTTGAGACTTTCAATGGGCCACAATTATCTGCAATTCAATTGGTAGCAATTCATACTGTTTCTCGTGAAAACAGCAGTGTTACCAAAGGAACAAGACCCATGACCATTTACTCCAGTACAAAGGCGGCCTTCAAGCCCTTTGGAAACCCACACCCACATAACATGGGGAATGCCAAATGTTATCCATGTTTTTAACATTAGCACTATTACGGAGCCCTGCTCAACAAATTGGCTCAGAAAGTTTCAAGCTCACCAGTGAAACTAACTCCAATAGCTTTGTTGCAGGATCCATTGATGAGGTTTCATGGACTATAGAAAGGAATCTCTTAAGCACCCATCCAAACTTTGCCTTAGATCTCACATGCTTGTCTGTTCACCATAGAAAGCTGTAACTGATGAGTTGCGGGCTTTTGTGCTTTTGTGCTAAGCTGAGTCTCAAACACAAGCTGTTCAAGCTGTTAACAGAGCAACTCTAAGCAATGTCTGTGATGGAATTATTGGTTGGGTCCATTAATTAAGAGCAGATGAAGCTCAGCTTTCCCAGCAAATATCTTCTCCCCAAAGTAAACTCTTGGCACAAAAGCATAATCCGTGTGGATTGTTGCAAACCTTAGCAGCTGTTGCTGAGAGCAGCAATAAAATTTTGGTACAGATGTCCCACCTTATTCTAGAAAGAATGTTTGATCATAAAGATTCTCATTCTGATCTTGAGGCATGCTTCGCAAATGAGTCAAGGCTGTTTCTGCAGCTGTTTCAAGTGGTGAGTGTAACTATTTTTTCATCTCCCTCCCATTTCAGCAGCTTTCTGCTTCAGTTATAAGCAAGGAAGTGAGGACTTTGCTATACAGTAGAAACCTCTTTGAGAGGTTCCAAGAAGCATGATGCATGCCAACATTTTCTTCTGCTCAGTATAGGATGCACCTGAAATGTGGGAGTTTCCATCTAAACATTTCTACCATGGTCTTTTGACTAATAGTCAAGAGTGTCACAAATGTGGCTGATGAAATCTACTACTCCAAGGGGCATCTGCTGCGACCCCATACATTTTATGACTGTGCACTTGGGAGAGAATCTCACATAGGTGGGTCTGGTTCTTACCAGATTATAATAAAACCCATTTTGTTTCGAGATGATATGTTCTTCAGAAGACTTTGAACTGTTATGGTGGTACTATGGTCTCAGTGGGGATATTAACACCACACAAGTTGCAGTTGAAGTGTCTTAAAAGAGAAGTGGAGGAGACATTGAACTAGAAGAAGGAATAGATGTGTATATTAACTCTGTATATGCATTTCAATAGCAAGACCGTAATGTAATTATGATGTTGTATGTTGCTGTTTAAACCATTGAATAGGTTTTATTGCGAATGTTTGCTGCATGAATGTCACTCAGACTTGTCAACGGAAAGCCTTTTGGGTGTGGTGTTTCTTTCTCTTGTTATAGGCTTACTCCGGGTTTCATAATTTGGACTTGTGAATTTCTCTAGTTTTTTAAATATTTGGGCTGGAGGCACTAATGGAATTCATATCAGAATAAATTTTTCACAGAAATTCATTGTTAGGTAACATATCTTAGGAGAATCTGAAAAGGTCAAACACGAATATGGGGGGCACCATATACTTGAAAATATGAGAACACCTACTTTTAAAAGTTAGAGGGAAATTGTGGAAAAAATTAGGATATGAAGGCTGATACGTAGATGGTCAAAGCTGAATTTTGCTGAAGTTCAAGAAAGATATATTTTCTTTGTTGATAAACATGGGATTCAGATCTGCACTCTAGGAGTTCAGATGAGCACTTTGATAAAGCCTATTATTTTATTTCTGTCTTTTTTCTCTCCTGTCCTTTTCGATTGTTTTCACTGATAAAATTCCATATTTAGAATGTGTTTGGAGTATAAACTTGATTGGAAATTGACAGGTCATAGGCAATGGCAATGCTTTATGCAATTTGATGATTGGGTTGCTCTGATTGCTGATGCCAATCAAGGAATTGCTTATTGACTTGGATTTAATAGCTAAAAACTTCATGGTTCAAAAGCCATCCTCTTATTCTCGGGGCAAGCCTTTCTCCAAACACCAACCTCTCGAAGATCGATCAAGGCCAAGACCTTTTTGATAATTTCAAGAGCCTGTATCTTTTACCAAGTCTGAGAGCAATGAAAGGTTGAATCAATCAATTCAAAGTAATGGAGTTTACAGAAATTCATATTGTTCATCTGTAATTCCTTGGATTATGGGGAAAATCTCTAGAGAATTCGTGAGATTCTTGGAAATACCTCATTTTGAGGAGGCCTGTAAGGACTTCATGAGAGATTGGTACATCATATAATCTAATGGCAATTAAGCTTCCCATTGATGCAAATGCTCTCAGGACAGGAGAAATATTTGCTTCATCGTTTCTACCACATCATGGTTTTTGACTGACTGAGTGCTACGATAACTGGTCCATGTAGAAGAAAGGGAGTTTGTCATGCAAAGAGAAGTTGAAACTTTGTTTTTGGAGTTTCTTTAGAAAGGGTGGTCATCCTGCAACATGCTAGGCTATTCCTTTAACAGTTTGAGATCTGTTCAAATGTGAAAGTTTACCCAAAATTAGGTGAACCTGCTGCCTAGGAATTTTCTGGTACAATGTGTTCATTGGGTCCTTTACCTTATTTAATGCAGGGTTTTGAAAGGATAATGGAAGTGAGTTGCACATGGAAACTTTAGCAGTGGAGCAGTGGTTGTTTTGACATCGGTCTTGGTAAAGTGATTTCTTTTACAAAGAAGCTGCTCTCTCAGCATTTGTGTGGAACTAAGACTGATATATGGGGCATAGTAGAATGAAAATATTGTCTTTTCAAAAGGATTGGGCTTCTCACTAAGTCTTATGATCCATGAAAATATGTATAGAAAGGGGTACATGTTGCTATTGTAGCTTTTTTTGGCATCCAAATGTGGTGAATTTAGTGCCAGTGGTATAGTGGGAAAAAAATGTAAATCATCGTTGTCTGTACATATATCCAAATATACTTGGTGTGGTTCATTGTTGATGGTTACGTTGTATCTTAAGCTACTGGTTCATTGTTGATGGTTAGGTTGTATCTTAAGCTTGATTCAACATTGTTGACAATGTTCTTTGTAACTATGATGATTTTTCTGCTTGTTTCTGCGTTTTTTCTTGAAGGTAGAAAAAAGTTGGGTGGTGAAATTAGATAAAAGAACATTCTTATGCTGATTGGGAAGTTGATGAAATGATTACTATGAATTGGATTTTAAGCTTATGCAACCAAACTTGAATCACACGTTTATAAATTGTAATAATTCGAAGGAATTATGGGATGCACTGGCTAAAAGTTACTCTCAAAAGAAGAATATAGCAAAACTCTCATTAGTTGGGGAAACAAATTAGCATTTTCAAACAAAAAGATTTATCAATTGGTGACTATTATGCGGCTTTACATGTTTTTAGAATGAGCTGCGAACCCATAAATAGGAAAAATTCATGTCCCTAAGTTAAAATTTTGCATTTATCTATAAAGCTGGTTTGGTCCAGGCCCAGACCCTATGCAACTTAAGTATATGATCAGGCCCAAGCTGGGCTCAGCCCAAACTGAACCACTAATATGGCCATGTTCGGCTAATCCCAGGGACTCTTTGAGATCTTGGACTGGGCAGTCATGGAGAATCAAATGCTTATATCCACCTCCATTTATAGAGCTCGCTTTTCCTTGCTTGTAGTTTTATATTAGAAGATTTAAGTTTGGAAAAACGATTATTTAGAGAGAAATCAAAATAGTGAAAATAAGAAATTATCATTTAAAAATAGGGTTTTATCTAGGCAACTAGGGAATTAACAAAATAAATAAAAATTAAGTGGGTACTTTGTTGGTTACCACGTGGCTTACCGAAATGGGTAACCATGGTTGGAAGGTATCGTTAAGTAACTGGTCTATGATGAATAATATTTTGGACCTCATATTCAATGGTCATAAATATAGTTTAAAAGAAGTTATGAATAGAAATAGAAAGACTATGTAACTAGAGAAAGTATTTCGTTTCATATAGGAAATAACCTTATTTATTAGATTACTCACGGGGAGATAAAATAATTTTTAAAATCCAGAATTGAATAATTTCTAAATTATTTAAAAACTAAAAATAATCCTAGATATAAATATAACAATTGACATATTTAAATTTTATTCAAAAAACTTATTAAGCCTATATAAGAAGAAATGCCAAGTAACTTCTAAACTATATCATCATCAACGTCCTAGCTTTTTTTTCAACCATTTGGGGATATAGGAGTTTGTTTAAAAAGGTCAAAGAAGTATTTAATATGGGAATTTATTTTTATCATGTACATCCATCCAAAGAAACCTTATTTATTCAGAAAATACTGTGATATAAGTTATTTTTAAATCCCACAAACATAAGTTATTTGTTTTTAAAAATAAATGAAATAAAAATACATAAATTTAAAGTAATCATAGGATTTACTTTAATTTGAAAATAAATATAACTATCTTTTTATTAGTTTGCTTGAAGGAGATATTATATTTTAATTGCTTATTTTTAAATTATTCATTTTAGAACAAGGAATTAAAAATTCAAAAAATAAAGTGTCAAGTATACTTTTTAAAATAAAAGAGAATTTATTCTTTATCTTGCATAATAGTGGTTATGGATCCACTCAAACTCGACCGAGCAATTGGGGGCCGGGCTAGAGCCGATGCGAGTGAACTACTTACGTAGTAAAAAAATTTAAAAGAGAAACACAATTTTGTTTAACAAATCACTATAATATGATATAAAAATACATTATCATCATTAGAGCCTTTCGATTTTTAGATTTTTATAATGATTTAGGAACTTTTCTCATTACATGCTCTAGTTTTTTTATTCTAAAATATTTCAAAATATCAATCAAATTTTTCAACAATCCATCTTTTATATATTGTTTCATTGTTTATGAACATTTAATAATTTCTATTACTCACTCTAGCCCTTTTTTTTTTTTTTTTCCGACAGCATTCAAAGTTTTATTGATCAATGGAGGTTACAAGATGCTAAACAAAAGCAAAATCAGAAATCATCAAAGAAGGTAGAGAAACCCCCCCTCTTTGCATGCGCATTTGCTAAGCACGTCTAAAGGAAAGGCATAAATTATTTCCAATGTCCATTACTTCCATCCAAGTTGATCTCAACCTGTAGGGTGGTATCTAAATCTTAGAGCACTTCGATTGTATTAAGAGAATCTCCTTCAACAATACAATACAATGATTCCATTTCTCTTTACTTTTCAGAAGAATTTTTAAGCCCGGTAGAATAGCAAGTAGTTCGGCTTCATTTGAAGTCGTTTCTCCACAAGCCCCTGGAAAACAGAAGATAAAATCTCCATTTGAATCTCTAATAACCCCTTATTCCAGCCAGCCCTGGGTTCCCATATGAACCATCATCAATATTCAACTTAATGCCTGAGGAGCTACCCACCTACCTTTTGGATGACTTTTGATTACTGCTTGCTTCATAAGATTCAAAATATTAACATCAATGTCGACCTTTGATACACCAAATCCTTCCTTAATCACTGAAAACCAACTCCACAACGTATGTTTAATCCCTCTTTTTAACATATCTTTTTCCAATGACACCCTTTCAAACACTCGCCTATTTTTTTCTAACCAAATCTCCCAAAGCACTGCTGCCCTTTCAATCTGGATTATCGTGCTCCCAATATTCGGCAAATAATCATAACACAATTGGTCAATTAGGTGCATATTGCTTTGTGGTATGGGACCATTGAGACCCAACATTTGGAAGAACCAACACCATATTTTATACGAAAAAGCATAGTGAAAAAAAATGTGATCACCATTCTTATCAGTCGCTTTACATAAAAGACAAACATTAGTGATAGTTCTATCTCTCTTCATCAAATTATCAATGGTAAGAGTTTTACTTTGAAAGAGAACCCATAAGAAGAGCTTGACTTTCTGCGGAATTTCCATTGCCATATCTTGCTGAGAGCCCTACGATTCCAACGAATTCCATCATGGAACAACATAGAGTACGCATCCTTTACCGTAAAACACCCGATTCTCCCACACCACCTCATCCGGAATATCCATGAAGATTCTGACTTCTTCTAACCAGGCTTACCGTTTCCAAAGGATGTATTTAGTCTATTATAAATACCACCTAATATCCCAAACATCCCGATCTCTATGGAAAACTTCGCTTACCATTTCCAAAGGATATCCTGAGATATTAAAAAACAAAAGAAACGATCAATAGAGCATCTCCCAACCATCTATCATTCCAGAAAGAGACGTGAGTCCCCTCTTCAACTACCCATCTAATGAATTGCTTCATAAGAAGCCTATTCTGCAAAATCCCTTTCCAGATGAAAGATTGGTATCTTGGACCTCGTCCCCCACCTATCCACATATTATCCCGATCCATTCCATATTTAGATTTTAAAATATTAACCCAAAAAGCATCTTCCCCAATTAACGATCTTCACCACCATTTTGCCTACAAAGCCCAATTCATATACTTCAATTTTCTCATCCCCAAGCCCCCTTCCGCAAAAGGAGTACAAACCCTTTCCCGGCTCACAAGATTATACTTTGTACCAAAATCCCCTAATCCCCACATAAAGTTCCTCATCATGTTTTCAACGATTTTAACCCAGCTCACAAGATTATATTTTCTACCGAAATCCCCTAATCCCCACATAAAGTTCCTCATCATCTTTTCAACGATTTTAACTAGGGGCTTGGCATCAAGAATAATGATTTAATTAGAATAGCTCCGTCTCAAAGAGGTAAGTGTTTGGATTTCCACAAATCAAGCTTCATAGTCGCCCTCTGAATGACTAGATCCCAAACTGATCGAGGCAATCTTCGGTTTGAGATAGGCATCCCTAAATATTTGATGGGGAATTATCTACTTGCATCCAAGGTGGAATGCTAACGTGGAAATAACATCATCCTCACATCTGATCCCAACAATTGATGTCTTATCAAAATTAACTTTCAATCCCAATCCAACATCACAACACCATAACATTCTTTTTGATATACACAATCTGATCCACCGAAGCCACACAAAAAAGAATGTGGCGTTTGCGTACTGTAAATGTGATACCTGCCGACTATTTAGAGATAGTTTAAATCCTTCAAATCTGCCTCTCTCCACCACATTAGTAATAGATCTACTTAAAGCTACCCCCATCACAGTGAACAAGAATGGGAAGAGAGGGTCTCCATGTCTTAATGCTCTTGAAGCTTTAAAAAAACCTATTAGGCTCCCTTCCTCTAATATGGAAAAATGGGTACTAGAAAGACACTCACTAATCCAACTATACCACTTCTTTCCAAACCCCATACAGCTTAATACCTCAAAAAAACATCCCAATCCACACAGTCATATGACTTATGGAAATCTAACTTGATCAAGACACATGGCTCCCCACTCAAAGCTCTAGAATGGATACACCCCTGTGCAATTAGAATCCCATCAATAATTATCTTCCTGTGAATAAAAGCAGATTGGGGTCCCGTAACCACTTTATTTAAAATCCCTTTTTATCCTTTCTGCCAGAACTTTTGTAATGATCTTGTATAAGCTTGTCAAGAGACTAATTGGGCGAATGTCTGCAATTCCAGCAAAATATTTTTTCTTTGGAATCAACGCTATATAAGTTGAGTTAATAGCCTTGCACAGAGATCCCTTATCGAAAAATTCATTGACCATCATTACCAATTCCAACTTAGTTGGATCCCAAAAGATTTACAATTACAAAAACTACAAAGAAAATCCATCAGGGCCTGGAGCCTTATCCCCTGGCAAGCGAAAGACAGTATGTCTCACCTCATCTTGTGAAGCCCAATTTTCCAAACAACTAGCTTCATCCAGAGACAATTTGTTAAAATGCAAACCCCTGAGATTAGGGGTATAAACTAAATATTTAGAAAATATTTTTTGAAAATGGCTCACAAATTCCAATTCCCAAGCTGCTCTATCATCCTCACCAACTCCTTCAAATAGGATTCCAAAAATATCATTTTGCCTTCTCCTTGCATTTGCTATTGAGTGAAAGAATTTTTCACTTAAATCCCCCTCCTTTAGCATTTTATTCTTGATCTCTATTTCAAATAAATCTCTTCCAATCTTAAATAATCATGAAGTGAATTCGATAAGTACATCTTCTCTTCTTTCAATTGAGGAGATAACCCATTCCCATTTTGAATTGTCAACTCCACTACATCTATTTCAACCAACACAATTTTATTTTTGATATGAAACTTAGCCTCTTTTTTTCCATTGAATGAGTTTGTGCTTTAAGATAACCAATTTCTTATGCAGGCAAAAACCATAACTCCCTAACACGCAAAAGAGCTTTATCATGGGTTAGTAATAAGCTCTAGAACATCAGACTCTTCCAACCAAGCCAAATCAAATCCAAAATGTTTCGGCCCAGTGGTAGAATTCTCTATTGATAGACATAGTGGAATGTGGTCCGAAGATAATTTAGTATGGGCATTCACTTTGGCCAAAGGAAATCTTAACTCCCAATCATCTAAGCACATAAATCTATCTATCTTACTCTAAATAAGGTTAATATTAACTCCCAATCATCTAAGCACATAAATCTATCTATCTTACTCTAAATAAGGTTATCCGTGCCGTTATTAGACCAAGTGTAGTGGGCTCCATTCACGGGAAAGTCTACTATGTGGTGGTGCATTATGAAATTGTTAAAAATACGCATCGACTTACTCAGAGTAGAATTGGATGATATTTCAACATACCATCTTATCATATTAAAATCACCACCAATAACATAAGGAAGATTAATGTCCAAAATTAAACTAGAAGTACCATTAAAAAATTCTTCTTTCATAGAATATAAGTTTGGTCCATACACATTAAAGCAAGCCCAATGAAAATCATCTAAAATCCCTTCCAAAACAACAACACACATCCTTTCCCCCAAAACAGATATCAAAAGTTTAAAAGGCGTTGGATCCCACATGGTCCACATTCCACCTGATGAACCACCTGCATCCAGCCGCACAAAATCAACCTGCTCCCCATCCCAAACACCCCTAACCGACAACAAAGATGGGGAAGGTAATTTAGTTTCCTGTAAAAGCAAAATGTCCGGCTTGTGGCTCCAGTCCAACATCTGAATTTCACGCTTTCGCTTAGCCTCTCCCCATCCCTCGAACATTCCAGCTAATCAGCTTCATTAAAATGAGATGCAGATCTAAATCTGATACCCGACATCACCTTAGACAAGGAATTGGAAGATGAAGATGTCAAGCTTGCTGAAGCCGCCTTTTTGCCTTTGGATGACTCTTGAGTCGCAATTCCCCCATTATGCAAAGCAATTCGAGACGAAGACCTTGTAGGAGTTGCATTCATCACAGCATTCCTCTCCTCCATTAGCCGTATCTCATTTACATAGTCTTGAATCTGGTGATGTACCTCCAAATCAACAGATTCCCTTCAATTCTTCATAGACTTCACTTTCTCCTTTATAACTTCCAGCCCCTAGCTATCGGGACATTGAATCCCATACCAGTATCATGAAAGACTCCTACAAAGTCCTTAGGATCATCTGGGATTGGAACCATGCTTTCCAGAATAGACTAATCCCCCCGTAGCACCTTGATTCCCTTCTGAACCAACATTGTTTCTTGCCCCTTCTTCCTCAGTCCTCCCATCTTTTGCACGGATATCCTCATATCATTCGCCCCCTCCTCTGCAACTGGATCAACCAAGCTCTTAGCCACGCCATCACCGAGATTCTCCATCTGATTGAGCGATGGCAATGTAGGAGGGGTCTACTGGATATTCATCATCATCTTCAGAGCTATCTTCTTTATCATATCCAGAGCTCAAGGTAGAGATTCCGCAGCAGGCAACATCTGAAGAGGAGCACTATTAAGCCCCTCATCTTGATCCAAAACTATTATCGGGAGGCCTTGAGCCTTAGGAGGAACTCTAGCCCCTCGTTCCCTCCTCTTGTGAGCAACCTTCCAAAACGGAACGGCTGGAATCTGGGTGCCATGGATTTCTGCCAAAGCTATCAAGAACGCTGCCGCAAAAGTTCTGTGCATTTTGAGAAGGAGAGCCAAGGAGGTCAGAACCTCTTCAGCTCAACTTAAAATAGCCTGCTTACTCCCCTTTATATCAGTAATATTCCCCTTTATAGCCGAGCCCAGCAAATCTTCCTTGCCCGGACTCTTATCGAGACAATTTGAACTTTCACCTACCCCAAAAACACAGATTGCCGAAAATGCTCATTAGAGACCCGCCGAATCAACATGACTACTTACGGGCCCATGCACTTTTGTATTCAAATTCCATCGATATGAACAAGTTACTAATTTATCGGATAAGATTTTTTCATTTTCAAATTTTTTTTGGAGGGCTTTGACAAACCTTCCATTTCCCTTTCCTCACATCTAACCGCCTTTCTCCTAAAGGCAGACTCCATTGGAAGTCTGAGTTTGAGCTCAGCTTTGCCTATCTGACCCCTATCTGAATTTAGGATAACAGCTTTCCGCCCCACTGTGTGCCAAAGCCCCTCCAAACCATCACCCTGGCTCTAAGCACTTGGGCCCCCCCACATAACCTTCCACTGGAGTCGCCTTTATTGCCTAGCTTGGAGTATTACGAAGCCCCTCGATTTTAACTTTAATGAAAAAATCATTGTTAAGAATGAATGGAAACTCGAATAGTTTTTGCGAGTGGTGCAAACGAGTTCCTTTCAACTTTGATTCTAACAAAAAACAAATCTTCCCCTTTTCATAATATTCCAGTCAATACTAACAAATTCCCCACACATATTTCCAAGTTTTTGAAAAACATTGACATTCAAAATATGCATAGGGACACCAATGAATCTAACCCAAGTAAAATATTTCTGAATCAAGGAAGCATGAAAGGAAAGGCTCCAATCTCTAATGGTTACGAGCTTACCTCTCACGCACCTTATTGGGATTTGCAACGCCCTCTGAACAGGCCATGAAAAAAACACACCTATTATCCTCCACTTTTTCTTACTGAAGGGACATATGATAAGCTCCACACCCTCTTTGCCCAATCTCCCATCCAAAGAGGTCGTTAGAGGGTGGTGAGAAAGAGCCGACCACCATATAAGCTAATCTTCTGACTGATTCCTTCACATCCTCAGCATTCAGACTCAAGTGACTTTCCTTCCGATTAGATGCCTCTCGGCCACCATCGTCATCCTCAGCAGCTTTCTCCATTCTCTCTCTCTCTCTCTCTCTCTCTCTCTTTCTTTCTCTCTGACTGGTACACAGTTTTCAATGAGGTTCACTCTAGCCGTTTTATTTTTAATTAATAGTTTGCATATAAATAAGAGTTTTGTTTAACTATATGAAGTTAAATTATATTTAATTCCATAGTTTTAAATTACTTATTTTAAAACATCAAATTCAAAATTCAAAAAATTAATGAGTCAATTGTATTTTTTTAAATAAAATAGAATATTTTTAAATAAAAAAATCATGCTGCCAAAATACATTTTATTTTTTTATGCCTTTTGTTTTATTTTTTTAGAATAAATACTTGTTATATTACTTTGTATTTTTTTTACAAGAAAAAACAAATTAGTGTATTATCTTTTTTATCTTTATCTTGAAAAGCCTTTTATTTTTTATTTTTCTAATTTTTTTATTTTGAAAAGCCTTTTATTTTTTATTTTTCTTATTTTTTTATAACAGTATTTTATGCCTTCTGCCTTTGTTTATTTTTTCGACAACAAAAATTCTTTTGACAATAAAAAACGAGGACTCGCACGCTAAGGGGTTCGAACTCAAGACCTCCCATTAAAATCGAAAATATCAACCAACACCGCCACGTCACCTAATTTGAATATATTAGCTTCTGTAATAATATATATTCAATCGTCTTGCTTTAATGATTTTTTGTGGGAATTATCCCACATCGAAGGATGAGCGTTGTTTTATTCTATTTATATTCATGAGTAATAGATATTACATTACGCGTGTAGAAAGCGATGGGGCTGACATGTGAGGTGAGTTACCACGTGTGAAGGTTTTTTAGGTGCCACGTGTTGCTCCCATTAGGTGCCACATGTTGCTCCCGTGAGGTGGCCACGTGTGAAGCTTTATTAGGTGCCACGTGTTGCTCCCGTTAGGTGCCACATGTTGCTTCCGTGAGGCGGCCACGTGTAAGACTCGCGATTCCAACAGTGAATCGCCCGCAACCACGTGTAAGACTCGCGATTCATTGTCGGGAATCTCACGGTTCTCACGTGTAAGACTCGCGATTCACTGTTGGGAATCGCCCGGTTCTCTCTGGACACGGGCGATTCCCGGTTTTTTTAATTATTTTAAGTCCCATAAATATAATAGTTTTTAAAAAATAAATAAAATAAAAGCTACAAATTTATATTAATTGGAAAATGAATAATAAATATTAACTATTTTCAAATAGTTTGTATATGCATAAAAGCTTTAATAAGAAGAAATTATATTTAATTCCTTATTTTTAAATTACTCAATTTGAAACAAGTAAAAATTCCAAAAATAAAAAAAAAAGTGGTCAATCTTATACAAGACTCAGCTGAGTCCACTCAAATTCAGCTATGTTACGGTGCTACCTGACTCGGTCCACGGCGAAGTCCAAGGCTTTAGCCGATTTTCAAAACATCGGTGTATATGCCTTGTAAAAATTTAGCACTCCTTCCTAACTCCTGTAACTAATGTATTTTTTAATAATAAAAAACCATCATTGAGAATAAAAAATATCTAATATGACAATTCATTTTTATAGTATAAATGCGAATAAACTTTATTTGTTAGGTGCTTGCAGCATTATAAATTATCTCTCAGAACCATTGAATTTAAATTATTTGAATTTTGGAAAGTGAGATAGCCCCACAAGGATAGAGAGTTCATTATGTTTTTTGAGTAATTTACGTACAAAAGATAAAGGAAATACGAAATGGGCCAATTTTAGGGGAAAATTAAGTGAACGGTCGGTCAAACTGTTTTTAAATTTTCCAAAATTACCCATCGGTTTGAAGATGGCATCTTCGGATGACTTTTAAGGTTTTTTTTTTTATTTAATAGTTTTTCCGTTAGTAGGACAATGCCCTAGTGTGAGGGGCAGTACCCAGTCCAAACAGCAGGTTGACGTCCTCAAACCACCTTATTTCTTAGAATACAAATGAGCTAATGCACTCCGAGGACGCCAACCTCGGACCGTCTTGAAGAGCACCAGAGAAGCGGGTCCGAGAATGGGCACCTAGGAGTCTTTGAAGTCCAAGGGTGCCAACCTCGGGCTTCGTTGAAGAGCACCACAAACGTCGGTCTGATGATGCTAACTTCAGACCGACTGGGCACAACCCTACTATAAAAAAAAACTAAAAAAATTAAAATTAAAATGCGATCCAAAGGTGGTATCTTCGGACCGAAAGGTAATTTTGAAAAAAAATTAAAAACCTCAAGCCAATTGACCTTCCGTGCAGTTTTAACAAAAAATTGACCCATTTCATAATTTAGTATTTTGTTATGTCCGTACATAATTAACTCCTTTGTTTTTCGAATGTTAACTGTAGATTTTCGTTAAAGAATCAATTATGGTTGGGAGTCCCATTGCATGGTATAAAGTTCGTTATTTAATCGTGCGAGTTAGTTAGAATTCTATTGTAATTAGGAGTCCTTTTAGATGGATATGGCCTAATTTTTTGGATTAAATTGAGCTATTTAAATTCTATTGTAATAAGGATATCTGTTGCAATCCCATTAATATAGGGAGTACAATTTATTAGGGTTAAGATGGCGGGGGAACGTAGGTACTATTGGAATTAAGAAAGAGTTGAAGTCCCTGAAGACGCACAAGTTTGTTGTAAGAAAATTAAAGAGATAATGAAGACACAGAAATCTGTTGTAAGAAAATTAAAGAGATAAATAAGAGAGGTGACGGCACTTTGGTTAGAGCCTTTGAGAGTTAGCGTGAGAAGGAAGAGACGGAGCCTTTGAGAGTTAGAAAGAGGAAGCAGGCGAGAGAAAGGATCACAGAGCCCAGAGAATTAGAGGGAGAAGGGTGGATTTTTAGAGAGAGAGGTAGCCGTGCCTAGAGAGACATATTGAGAGAGAAATTCAAGTTGCTTCTCTCTCTTCTGCAATCATGTCCAAGAAACGCAAGCAGCCTTTTGAACGTCTTCCTGATGAAATGATTGCAGAGATCATGGTCGACTCTGTGTCGTTTGATGATCTCAATGCGCTTAAAAATACGTGAGTTTTCTTTGTTTAAATCCTTTCTGAAACTTTTATCTTCTTTTCTTTTTTCCTTGCTTTCTTTCACAACTCTTTGACTGAGTTGTATGATTTTTATGGTAGGTGTAAGAGGTTTAAGAGCCTCTCTGAAGACGCTTTGGTTTTGCAACGAATTTCAAGGGAGGTAGTTGCTGAAAGCCTATGGCAAAAGAACAACAAACCCACGGCATACCTCAAACGATGTGCAGATGCAGGAAATCCTGAAGCCCAATACCTCTTGGGAATGGTAATCATCTCTCTTAATTTCGTATAAAAAGAAACTAGTTAAATTCGGTTATGTCATAGTTCTTGGTTTAAATTCAAATCTCTTCTTGTTTTAGTTTGAGGTTTCATGGTTAATTTCACAGTTCAGTTATGCCATAGTTCTTGGTTTAAATTCATATCTCTTCTTGTTTTAGTTTGAGGTTTCGTGGTTAATTTCACAGTTCTCGACATAGTTTGATGTTCTTGTTAAATTCAGTTATTTCATGGTTCTTCATTTAGATTCATTGTTCTTGTTTTAATTTCAGGTTTCATAGTTTATTTCATTGTTCTTGTTATATTTTGGGGTACTTGGTTTGGTTTAATTTCATAGTATTATATCCCTACCTAGATTTCACGTGAAACCAGAGTAGTTGATTACAGGTATTCTATAGTTGTCTGTTTAACTTCATTTTTCAATAACAAAAGGAACAAGGGTCCATGTTGCCATAGAAACTCAGGGTTATAAGATCATCACCATCTAAATCAATGAAGGCGGGGATAAATAATCATGCATCAATTCTTTTAAACTCGGTTTGGGCCTTAGACTCGGACTTGTCCGAGGACGAGTAACTCAGCCACTAGTAACGTACAGCCCCAAAAATCTCTAATCTTTTTTTTTTAAAAAAAAAATTGGTAAAACACACAAATTTCAAAGTGATAACACGACATAAAGAGTCCAAAGAATCAGTAAAAATAATATATTTAAAAAAAGGACCCGGTTTCTATGTGGCCAAGCCTGTATATGTAGAAATGCAGGCCTTTTAATAAATCTATTTTTGAGATAAATTTTAATACTTAATTTTTAAAGACATGTAATCTCTAACATGAAGAAGATCATGAATATGAGAAAATGAATAAATTTTAAAAACTAGGAATAATATTTCTAGTAAAAAAATATTTGGACCGTTTGTTTCTGTTGTTTTTAGATGGAACACGTACTTTGCATCCATCTTTTAGATGGATGCTTTACACTTTCTGGACCGGATATGTAGAAAGCGGTCCAATACGCATGAAAGAATTTTCCTTAAAAGAATTTTATTTAAAATTAGAGACTTTTTCAAAAAAATAAATATAAAAAAACATTTTTGACACGAAAAATTTACAAATTATTATAAAAATATTCCTAAAAATAAAAATATTTAAAAATCGCATATATAATTATGAAACATTGACTGATATGACAAATTTATATTTTTTATTTAATTTTTTTTAAATATGTCGAAGTTGTTCCTCGATACCTGCCAGGGGCTAAATAGTCCATCAGACTTGGCCAAGTAGTTTCACGTTGAAATACATACATGTTGAACTTTTGCAAGTTAAACAATAGTAACGTGCCCCCGCCTGTCCTCGGGGCTATGACGATTCCATGGTCCTAAGATCAAAGGTCATAATGGCCATAGTCCTCGTGACTAAGGAGATTCATGGTCAATGGTGCATATCAAAACCTCAATGGTGGAGCCAGCATGTGATCCCCCGTAAGGTTGTGTCTTGTTGGTGGGTCACTCTCTCTTAACCCATCCTATTATTGAATGGATTGTGATCCAATCACCAATAACTAGATTTTCTTTTCTTAGTGAGTTACTTTTATAACAGTACGAGGTCAAGATCCGTCTATTAAAATGAAAACTATAGTGTTGTATTACAAGGAAAATAGAAGCTGGCCATTCAGGTATTTATGGTTTTTGAAATTTTCAGTTGAGTAAAAGGCGTTGAACTCATAATTCAACCGATTGAACTCATCTAACAAAACTTGGTGTTATCTTTGTGAGTTGCTTGTTTTAAGGGAAAAGTTCAAAATGTAGAACTACGGATACACCTCAAAAATCCATCGGAAAAAGGTTATTAAAATTTTGAAAAACCCTCTAATTGATCATCTCGACTTCGAGATGAATGACAACAAAAAAAAAATGATTTTGAGTCCCAAAAATGGTGCATCTTACAACACATTATCTAGACTGTCCATTTTTAAGATTTTCATATATTTATAGATCTACTTGATTTTAATCATTTTTGGAGTTTAAAATTTTATAATTAGATATAAGAATAGATTTTGAGATAATCTTAAGAATATTTTACATCAAAATTATATGTTATGATAAAATTTGAAGGTGCACCTTAAATGGATTGTTTAAGGTTGCAACCTTATAGAAACTACACCGTTGTTTTAATGCTTTTATTCTAAATACATTACCAAAAATATCATTCTTGTGTTTTGTAGATGACGATCTTTTGCTCCGGGAAGAAAGAGGAGGGTGAGGAATATTTAAGGAATGCGATTAAAAGAGGTCACCCTGGTTCTATCTATGCAATGGGATTGATCCTTATCAGTGAGGGGAAATATTCAGAAGGAAAAGAGCATATGGAAAGGATTGACCATAATCTTTCATCTTGTAGAAGCATTACTAAGTGGGTCCTTAGAAAGATCTGGGTTAACCAGAAGCTGCCGTGCAAAGTAGAAAAATGCGAGAATTCAAAGTGCCAAAGTCCGAGAATGATGGGATGGGATGAAGCGAAGGATTACAGTCGATGCTGTTCGACTAAGTGTAAATGGACATGGGAGCTCAAGGAATTTTGCTTTTGATAGATTTAAATTAGATATATGTATTATGTTGAGAAGTTATTTTATTTTGTGGATAACTTCCAAAGATTTTGTAGTCTGACTAATAATAGAGTTTATTGAGCCACTTATTATTTATCATATTTCAAAAGATTTTATAGATAATAAAATTTATTAAATCATTTCCATTATTATCATCTTGATTTTTCATTGCAAAATGGTGGGTTGAGCGAATATAAGATTTCAATTGGTATCCTAGATATTGGAGACCTCATGCATGTAGAGTGGAAAATCACAAGTGCTCCAAAGAAAATTCAAGATTATATATGATAAAACACCAAACAAATCTCCATGCTTGCTTTATTTTTTATTTTTTATTTATTTTTTAACGTTCACACAAGCAACAAATCTCCATGCTTGTTTCTATTTCAAAGCCCAATACAAGTTTATCACCTCCAACGTCCACTGCCCTTCTCCTCAATCATGCTCCAACTAACGACCTTTTTGTAAGGTTGTTTTGCTGTTTAAGTGATATGTTTTATTTGAATAAACAGAACCCTTTGCTGTTATGATTCATAATTCTTCGATATTAACGAGATAAGACCATTTATTTTTTGCTGCAAGGAGGTCACAATCATAGTTAGCAAGTAGTCGATTTAATCGTGACTTTTTACAAAAAGCGGCGCTTTTTTAAAATGCCATTTTTTAAAAAAAAAAACGATTTAAACTGAGACTTTTTCAATAAATCGGTAAAAATATGCTATCTTTTCTGGAAAAAATTTAAAATGTGATTTTTCAAAATTTTAAAAAATCGTTTCAAAAAATCTTTCCTATTAATATACTCTGATTGTTTTTTTTTTTTGAAAAGTTCAATATCTTTTTCCTATTTTATGAAATTTCTATTTCTATTCACCCAAAACTTTCTCTGATATGGATATGGTGCATATTTTTTAGAGTTGTTATGGGTAGATCAGAGTTAGTATGTATGGGGTAGAAAATTTCTTTCTAGAAAGATGAAAATTGAATTCAGCTACTCAATTCTTATCTTGACGAATAGAATAGATAATCATCTTATGATTTAGAGATATATCACATTGAATATTTGAAATTTATATTTATAAGGAGGTCATTTTATACCGAGTGATATATACAGAGTGAAAGCATTACTTCTCACTACTATTAATTTTTTTTGTACTAAGCAGTAGTTTAAAAAACGGATCGGTGACCAAGATCGGACATCCCAAAAACCTATCCGAATCGGCGAATCGGCGATCCAAATCGAGAATCGGGCCGAATCGCTCGGATTAAGCCTTAAAAAAATTCAAAAAAAATATTAAAATTCATTATAAATGTTGTTTTTAGGAATCCAATAAGAAAAGAGGATACTACATTATTAACTGTCATTGTTTTCATCAATTTATGAATATTGAGATGTTCTTTCCCTGTATGAACTTATGTTGACCATTAAATTTACGTCACCCAAAAAAATCAAAGAATTATCATGGATTAAGTATATAATCATATATGGACTACAATAAAGAGTTGACTAAATCGATGAAAACTTGGCCACTAAAATCTCGAATTGACGGAAAACCGTAATCCGCTAAAAAAACCCAAATTATTACAACCTAATTAACTATAATATTATATACCAACAGTATTTTTTATAATTATTTTATTATATAAATATTAACAAATCCAAAATATTTTATAATATCATCTAATTTAAAATGTATTAATTACAACTGTAATAAAAATAGTACACTACATGATTTATAATACAAAAATTAATAAATAAAATAAAATATTTGGTTATCAATGTGGAAATTATTAGAATGCGTACCAATTTTCTTTAATTTTTTAGGTTTTTAGAATAAATTAGTGGAAGAGATTGTTAGTACTACTTAGTAGAAAGAGAGAGATTTCAAATAGTCTCATTATATGAATCCTATCTTGAAATTAATATTACTAAATTTATGTTAAAGACCATCATGTTATAAAAATAAAAAATATAATCAGACAATTTATTCCTAGGTTGTATTAAGAAATACCTTTTATTTTTTTGACAAGAAATACTTATTGTGTTATCTCTTATTTTATTTTTTAAAGAAAAATATGATACTTGTTGATTGTCTTCTTCTTTTTTTTTTTTGACAAAAGAAAAAGATGTTGTACTATATTTTTTTTTGCTTGTTGTATTACTTCTTCTTTTTTTTTTAC
>NW_006494904.1:3588763-3626281 GCF_000471905.2 Amborella trichopoda
ATGTTTTTTGTTTTATTTTTTTGCAAGAAATACTTGTTATGTTACTTTGTATTTTTTTTACAAGAAAAATAAAAAAATGTGTTATTATCTTTATCTTGAAAAGCCTTTTATTTTTTATTTTGTCTATTTTTTTATAACTGTATTTTCTGCCTTTGTTTATTTTTTCGACAACAAAAAACGAGGACTCGCGCGCTATGGGGTTCAAACTCAAGACCTCCCCCTTAAAATCGAAGATGTCAATCAACACCGCCACGTCACCTAATGTGAATATATTAGCTTCTATAATAATATATATGCAATCGTTTTGCTTTAATGATTTTTGTTGGAATTATCCCACATCGAAGGAGCGTTGTTTTGTTATCTACATATTCATGTGTAATAGATATTACATTGCGCATGTAGAAAGCGATGGGGCCGACATGTGAGGTGAGTTACCACGTGTGAAGTTTTTTAGGTGCCACGTGTTGCTCCCGTGAGGCGGCCACGTATAAGACTCACGATTCCAACAGTAAATCGCCCGCGGCCACGTGTAAGACTCATGATTCACTGTTAGGAATTGCCCGGTTCTCACGTGTAAGACTCGCGATTCACTGTTGGGAATCACCCGGTTCTCACGTGTAAGACTCGCGATTCACTGTTGGGAATCGCCCGGTTCTCTTTGGACACGAGCGATTCTCGATTTTTTCGTGGAACCGGCTCGGTTGCAGACGATTCCTGAGTCGAACCGGACGTGTCCGGCTCCACTCGACGAGTTTTCAAACCTTGATACTGAGTGATATATATATTTAGAGTTTTAAAATTTCTAATATTTTAAATATATCTGATTTTTTGAGCCTCATATAGATTATTGTTAGGACTCTATACGAAGAAATTCCAACGAACTAGTAAAATATATAAATTAATTTTTAAATAGTAAGAGTTAATTCAAAAGAAAGAAACAAAAAAAAAAGGAAAAAACGATTTCTTAGGGGAATTTGTTTTCATCCTTTACATCCAAAGAAACCGTAGAAACTGCAGTTTGATGTAAATTATTTTAAGTCCCATAAATATAATAGTTTTTAAAAAATAAATAAAATAAAATCTACAAATTTATAGTAATTGGAAAATGAATAATAAATATTAACTATTTTCAAATAGTTTGTATATGCATACAAGCTTTAATAAGGAGAAATTATATTTAATTCCATATTTTTAAATTACTCAATTTGAAACAAGGAATTAAAAATTCAAAAAATAAAAAAAAGTGGTCAGTCTTACTTTTTTAAATAAAAGACAACTTTTTCATAGTCTTGTATCTCAGTGTCCACAGACTCTTCCAAGCGACTTGGCACGGGCTATGGCTGAGGCGAGTTCCAATGATCAACTCGACCTAGTTGAAACTTAAACAAGAAAACAAACAATTATTGTTTACAGATCACAATAGTATGATCTAGAAATACCTCGTTACATGGTCAATAGGTTTTTATGATGATATAGGTATTTTACTTATTAGATGCCCAGTTTTTTATTAGGAAATATTTCGACATAAGAATAAAAAATTTCAATAATCCATATTGTATTATTTTTTCATCTTTTATAGACTTTTAATAATTTATATTACATATTATATTTTTTTTATTTTTAATTATTTATAGTATTTATATATATATACATATTTTTTGATTTGGGCATTTTTTCCCTGTACAAGACTCAGCTGAGTCGACTCAGATTCAGCTATGTTATTGGCTCGGGCCACGGCCAAGTCCAAGGCCTGAGCCGATTTTCAAAACATTGTTGTATATGCATGAAAAATTTAGAACGCCAACCAAACTCCTATTATCAATATATTATTTACACTATCTGAATTTTGAAAAATAAAATAGTCCAATCAGGATAAAGAGTCCATTATGGTTAGGAGTCCCATTGGGTGTAGAATTAATATGGAATAAGCTTCGGGATTGAATTGTACTAGTTCGTTAGAGTTCTATTGTAATTAGGAGTCCGTTTAGATGTAGAATAAATATGGTCTAATTTTTTGAATTAAATATAACTATTCAGTTAAGGTGTATTGTAATAAGGATAACTGTTGCAATCCCATTAAGATAGGGAGTCGAAGAGATTAGGGTTAGGATGGCAGGCCACATAAGTACTATTTAAATTAGGAAGTGTTTAAGTAGCAGGCGATATGTGATGAGAGACGAAAAGGCAAAGATAAAGAAAGCAGAAAAAGCGAAGATAAAGAAGGCAATTGAAAAGGGCAATACAAATGGTGCTCGAATTCATGCCCATATCGCCATAAGAAAGATGACAGAGCAACTCAACTTCCTTCACTTTGCCTCTCGACTCGATGCCGTGGCGTCTAATCTTTGTAGCCAGAGAAAGGCTATCAAAAACCAATGGCGAGCATTGTTCAGTCCCTTCAGGAGGCCTTGCCAGTGGGAAACATGGAAAAAATTTCTCTCACAATGGACAAGTTCGAGAAACTTTTCACAAACATGGAGGTCCAAGCAAGCTTCGTCCAGTCTTTGATGAAGAAAATAAAAAAAAGAAAAATCTGCACGGAGTTTTGAGGGAGAGAGAGAGATAGACAGAAGTTAACGGATTAAAAAAAAACGATTGTTGAGAGGGTGTTATTTTATTATTGTTGTTGAGTAAAAAATACATGAAGAGGGTGTCATTTTATTATTATTATTGAGTAAAAAATACATGGTAAAAAAGATACGGGAGGTTGGACGATAGAAAAAATAGAAACCCTATGTTACAAGTAATATCATGAATCTTCTCTATGCTACAAGTAATATCATGAATCTTAAAGACTAATGAGAATCGAATAGAAAAGATAGAAACCCTAATTTAAGGTTCTTGTTAAATTCAGTTGTTTGCGGTGGAGAATATTTAGTTCAAAGAATAATTAATTATTATAAAATGTCACTGGTGTGCTTTGCATAGGAGAATCTTTAGTTCAAAGAAAAAAAAAGAAGAGGGTAGCAATATTTAAGGTAAATATTTAAAAGGCAAAGCGTTAATAGAAAGAATTGCTTTAACATTTCATCAAGTAGAATAATGTAAGGAGGGAGGTAGAAAACGCAATAATTTGAAATGCCAAAATCCGAAAATGATGGGTGGATCGATTACATGGGAGCTCAAGCGATTTTGCTATTGATGGTCCACCCTAGAAGAATTAAACCATCACAGTTGACAAGTTATTACATTTTCTGAATTACCTTAAAAAAATTTGTATAAGGGGAAGGGAGGAATTGCCCAAAACTACAATTCTGGGTAAGTTTTGAGGTATATGAAAACAAATAGATGTATTGTGCTTATGAATAAACAAAAAACTTAAAACCCCTTCTTCTCTCCTCCTCCTCCTTCTCCTCCTCCGTTTCATCATCGTCGCCACGCGATCGACAAAACAAGAAGGCGAACAACCCTACAAAGACAAAGACGAGATCCATCCCCACCCACCATCTGCAACACCAACCAAAACAAACACAACAATTATAAGAATAAGAAGAAGAAAAATTGGAAAAAGGGTTTGTATGTGAATAAAGAAAGTGGTGAAATTGGAGGGCCAATGAGAGCGTAAAGGCCAATGCTTTGATTTCTGATTATCCTTCTACTAGGATTTTTCTTTCTGTTCCTTTAGGTACCCTTTTTCCTCTTTTGATTTGCTTCTTCTTGTGTTTTGGATCTTTAGATGAATAAATGTTGTGATATTTCGGTCTCGAATTGCAGAGGGGTGTTCCAGTTGATTGTTCTTCTATTTCTAATTGCGCTACCCTTTCTTTAGGCTCTGGAATCCTTTATAGAGGATTAAATTCTTTAGAATCTAATGGAGAGGATTATATTATTTGTTAATGGAACTTCATATGTGTTTTCGATGCATGGCCTGCAAACCCTAGTGGTCTCTGTTTATGTGTTTGTTCTCTCCTTCATTGTGTTCATTGAGTTTAGTTGCGAGAATTATTTGGCCTGTAAAGGCTTCATCCCTGTGTATAAATTCGCTAGAGAAGTTGTTTCTCTGTCATTCCTAGAACAGTTTTGTTTTTCGAAGTTTCTCCATATCTATTGGTCCAATTTTCAAAGGTTTAGTGGATCTGCAAGGGCAGGAACCTGTATTTTGGTTGTATGAGTGATTGGTGCTGTGAAGCATCAGCCATGGGTGTTTAAATGTGAAATTAACTGAGTTGTTGTGATTTTTCTGTTTAGAATTCTTGACATAGGAGGAATTGCGATTTTTTTAGGCAGAAGATGCCAAAAGCTGAGCAGGGTTGTGATGGTCCAGCCTAGAAGAAGCCCCCTTACTGAGGCAATTAGAAAGATCTTATCTTTCTAGGAACTGATCGTCATTGTGAAAGAAACCATTTTTGTGGTAGTTCACTCTGAAAGGCATTAACGCTTTCTTAGATTACTCATTTTAGTAGTTTTCTGATGCTCTGCTTCCAGGAAAAGGGAAAAACATATCATAGAGATCTCTGAAGAAGAGGTTTTGATTACTAGAATCACTGTTCGTATTCATATTTGTCCTTTTTTATCTTAATAAACCTATCTAAAATTCCTTGAAACGGTTGTACGAAGTGGTGTTGTAATGGTGAGTGGAGATTGTTTTTCAACTTGTCTGCATCGGTCAATCGAATCACTTTGTGAACCTACTCTTCATCCGCTGCATCAGTGTTGTGAGCCTGTTCTTACTCCGCTGCATCATGTGGAATTTGACTGCTATAAACTTTTAGTAAGTACATAGATATCCTTTGGAAGCAGCAATTACCCAAAATATAGACTGCGCAACTCAAGAAATATGTCAAAGACCTCCAAAAGAGTTGATGTTTCCTAAGGAGCCATTGTTATCTCTATTTCAACCTATTCAAGCTGCTGTTTATGGAACATCCATGGCATATCTCCTTTCCATATTGACCTTGCCGAAGTCAGTCATTCAATGCTTTTCCCTCCAGTCCCTTATTGATATCTTATGTACTCTTACCAAATTATCCAGGGTTACTTGAAGGCTATGAGGAGAAATATTACTGTACTTGTCTTTTTCTCACCTTTCTTGCTCTAGACACCAAGTTATAGTGAGGAACTTTGCTTGGAGGGACTGCATAATCTTTCATTGTGGGTGCAACTCATTGAGATTCTCGACTCAATGATGCTACTGTACCTCCAACTGTGCACGTTGTATAGAAAATACTGAAAACTGTCTGACCTTGTTGCACATTTGCCTACCTGTGTTGTCGTGAACTGAATCCATCATAATGGGTACCCATTCTCTTTGGTTAATCCTTGCAGCTAGGCTTTATGAACTGCACACACAAGCACCACATCTTCAATTCAGATAAAAAGCCTGAGAGCATCATCTTTCTAACTTTGTTATGGTTATGCATTTCAGCAGGGGCTCCAATTTCGCTGAGTGAAATCATGTCTTTGAATGATGGGAACTAACTAATCCATTGGTTATCTCTAAAGTTACCTAGACTGTTATGTTAACTGTAGGTACTTCTAGTCTTCTACTTACTTAGAATAGACTGTTATGTTAACTGTAGGTACTTCTAGTCTTCTACTTACTTAGAACAATGCACATCCATTGGTGACAATAGACAATTTTAGTGCTACCATTGAAGAGCCTTTTTCTGAAACCAGGTCCCTGACTATCGAAAAACAAGGCAAAATGGATACCTTCAACAAGCCACTTGCTAAAAACCAAGCTAAGCGAATAAGTTACAATCTTTAAATAACAGTTATGACCATTTTTAGCCTTGTAAAACCACTGTAAATAAACTCAAATACCAACCCTTTATGGGGCAATTACATATAAGCAAGACTAGCTTATGAATTACACTTTCATAGCACAAATTACATAAACTATGTCCCAAAACTTAAATACCACATGCAACGAATCTAAACAAAATTTTAAGGAATAAAATCAACTAAACAGGGAATTAGAATGCCAAATTAAAATAGGGAAGCCATGTTTCAAACCCCCTGTGTTGGGGCCATACAATCGGGTCCTATAAAGACTTAATTTTATCCCTTCGGATTGTACAAAAGTGGTTCAATCTCACAAGAGTGTCTAATCCAAATGAGAAGCAATTACACACCTTAAAATCACTTCTTAATATCTCAACACATTAGCATTATCATCCAAAACAGAATGCAAAAAGTTTGAATCGAATTGGATAAAGAACAAGAGAGTTATGGCCATACTACACATGGTGGTCTTTCAGACCACCAAAACAGTTTCGTATGGAAAGATTATGAACCCCTATAGGTAAAAACGTGATGAAAAAGTTCTAAAAATTGAGTGACACTCTGAGACTAAATTATTTGATGGATTTGAAGCAAAGTAATCAATGGATGCTATGCGTGATCATAGATTCTCATGCATATAGGCTATAACTCATGAAGGACCACACTATGAAAAAGCATGATGAAAAAGATGATCAAATAGGGATTCTAAGATTAATGAAACTTTTGTAAATTCAAAACTCCAGCAACTATAGATTCCAAGAATATGATCTTATGAGAAAAGAAAATTAAATGGAGTTTACCTTGATAAATGCACACTATGCAAGCATAAGAAAGGAGGACCACCATCAAAATCACCATTAATGGAACTCTAAAAGCTCTCTCTCTTCAATTTTCTCTCACAAAACCTTAGAAGAAGGGAGGGGGGCAACAATTTTCTAAAATAGTTCAAGAGTTGAGATAGTTAGGGTTTGAGATTTCATGATGTGCTTTTATAATATGGGTGTAACTTTGGACTCAATCAACACCCTTGAGAGGCTATCCAAAGGCACATGAGAGGCTAATGTACCTAATCACCCATCCCCATCCAACCATTATGATGAAGGGATGGGATTTCACACTATTATCACTCACCCTAACCCTAAATTATGCCACTTTTATCATTTTGTCCTTGGCCCATGTTTTTGTTTCAATTGTATCCAATATGGCCTTACAAAAATACCTTTAGTTTTTTTTTTAATAGTATATTAGAGTAGGTAACCACAAAGGCTAAAGGGGAAAGAAGTAATTGGCAAAGCTCACACATGTGGAGATATTCTACTTTATCAAAGCCAATCACTTTGTAGATCTAAAATTTCAAACCAATCAATTTAAAGATAATGTCTCCTTCACACATTTGTGTGAAGATATTTTTTAACTCAAATTTGAAAATGATTTTCTCTTTAATATCAAATAAATTAATTAATTAAACTTCACACATGCAATTGTGTGAGTTAATTAAGACATGTGATAAAAATGGGGCCTTAAGTTATAACATTATATAACAAAATATAACAATATATAACAAGACACCATAACACAAACCCTTATAAAACAAGCAACCAATTGCCAATTTGGTCCCTCGCTTAGGGATCAGCGCACAGCTGGGCGGTGATCCTAAAGTGAGGCGTGGGGTGCCACGTGGCAGCCTTATGGCCACTCGGACGCCACATGGCACTACCAGATCAGGACTAAAGTGGAATTTGAGTCAAATAATTTGAAAAACCTCATTTTTTTAGCAAATAAAATTTTCAAAAATTCTTTAAAATTCACAATGAATATTTAAAGTATTTTTGAGCAATTATTAGGTTTTTCTCATCATTATAAAATCGGACAAAAGGTATAGTGAGATCTCAAGCTTAATAACTATAATTATTGGAGTACTCCATGGGGCTAGTCCCGAATGATGTTCCGTCGAGTCTCAGATCGACCCAATAGACCTATGTTCCACAGTCTAAAGCAGGGACACATAATTGGCCATATCAAAGCCGTTGAGCCAAAACTTCTAATCGTCCGGCTCTCAATGGATTATAGGTGTACCCCTGTGGGACATGATCTAACTCAATTATAGGGGTCCTTTCAAAGCATATGTGCACTAACTCTTCCAAACTCGAATAATGCATTTGGAAGAGTGGCTTCCCGTACGAAATGAAAATGCACATGCCATGTAATGGTCTCGTGTCAGGATACGGACTTATGTCCCATAAGTCTTGACCATTCCATACATGGTGAATACTCAATAAGTACTCGTGTTCTATTTTTTTCGTTTGGATTCTCCAAGCCCTGGCCGATTGCAGCTGAACATGAGGTTAACATAGAAAATCCTGACTAGGAGGTGACCCTCACACCTCCTCGAGAAATTGCTTTCTCAACACATGAACTCTCTATGCCTCATGCGTACTCGGGGTAAAAGAATCTGGGCTCCATTTCGCAAGACATCAAGATTTCAATCTCTCAATCGCTTCCACTGAATGAGAGATTATTGGAATTTAGGCCTTGATAGGTCATATTTCCAACAGTCCCTACACCCAATTACTTTGAAAATTAGACTGTCCATCTACATCCACTGTGTTGTTGGTCATGATCTTCTGCTGATATTAGGTGCCTGTTCCCAGTTACCATATGTTCCTTTAACCACCTCTGTTTGGTCCGCTAGAGAACAACAAAGTTGAGCTTGATCCACACAAGGATCATATCTTGGAAAAATCAAATCCCATGTACAGCCTGCATTGTCCAGCCTTCATGGCCAACTAGGTTAAGGTTCTGCTTAGCATCCAAGTAATTTTGCTCTGTTTCCTGATATTTTCTTTATGCAGGACAATCATAAGTCTTTCTAGCTCAGATATGGTTTAGAAGTATCTACAATTTCATAGCAAATACTTTTGGTTAGATAGACACCAAAAAGAAGTTCCCCACCTATTATTGGTTGATCAAGAAATATGATGTTGCTTGAGATTGAAGACAAATACTTGCATGGCTTCATAGATTAAAAATGTATAGGAGTCCACGATGCAGACACCCTGGCCAAAGCAGCAGCTACCGGTGAAGGACTTCTTTGATTTTGAATGGCTCTCTTCGTGAAGGACTACTTGTATTTTCGGATGGGTTTCGTTTTGTTGGTTGCCTTGTTCTCAATGTAACCCTTTAAAAGATGGCCTTTTAATTCTGTCTCCTCTCCTCCCTCGTCTCTCTCTCTCTCCCCCCTATACCTCTGCAAGCTTCCTGTGACTAGGTGCTACTATCTTATCTTGTTGGGACCCTTTACTCTCTATAAAAGTTAACATTCTAAAAAAAAAATGAATAAAAGTTTGGCTGATGTTGGGTGTTGTGTGTAGTACCCAGATCTATAAGTACCATTATAGTGTTCCAACTAGTTCGTTGAGCTTATGTTATGGGTCACATTCTGGGATCTCCCAACATAGGTGGTGATCCTGCTTCGGAATTTCGCTCTGGCCCTCTAGGAAAGGGATCTCGACTTTTAAAGTTTGGGATTTTGATTCCCACTATTAGGGATCCTGATTCCTACTGGTAGGGATCTCGATCTCAACCTTAAAGACCAAGACAACAATTAAACTGATGATTTTCTTTATTTATAGCCAGCTAGCAACACAATTATAGTTTTAATATAGTTCCATTGCTTATTTATTATAAATAAAGAGACCTTTAAATAATATATACAGTCCTAGGATATACATACTCTTTAAGGTTGGGAGCAAGTTCCCCAAAAAGGTTGGGATCATGATTCTAAAAGGTCGGGATCAAGATCCCGAAAGTGTTGGGATCTCAATCCTTAACATATGCATTATACGAACATCACTCCTAACCATAGAGATCTTGTAGTATTTCACGATCCCCCAATCCTGGTTCTGATCCTAACAATTATGTTATGGGCATTTATTAGATGGAAAAGTATAGCCTCCACATCATGTAAACACTTGAATGGTGCACAAGCACCCTTTCAATGGTTTAGATTGAATCTGGGCTAACCTAAGGGCCATAAATTGATTTTGTCTTTTATTTTTTATTTTGTTCTAGACTTTATTCACATGAAATTGGGATGTACATGCATCTTCACGAGACCATACTCAATAAAAGTGAAAGAAATAATTCAACATAATTGACCAAAATACCCTGAAACATTCATAGTTATTTTGTGTCAATTTTTTACTTTTTTTTTTTTGTGTTTTTATTTGGTACGCCCTTGTTTGATGCATGGACGTCCCAATTTTCATGTGGATAAAATTTTGTATAAAAAAAAACGATTTTGCCTCTTGTTAGGCCCAGATTCAATCTGAACTTTTGAAGGGTGCTTGAGCACCCTTCAACCGTCCACAAGATGTGAATGCTGCATGATCCCTTACTAGATTTTATGCCATTCCAACAACAATTTCTATCATGAGCTAAGAGTGTCATACGTTCATGAGAAGATATCAAGCAATTGTATTTTGGTACTACAAATCAATTCTAGCTGTTGGCAATTTTCATGCCGTTAGAAATCCAATGAAAAGGAAAAAGCAGTATCCATGTCAATGGATCATTCAATGAAATGGTATCAGATAGTAGGCATCTTGCAATTTTGTTCTTGAAAGTTTACTTGGTTAAAAAAAGGGGAATCTTGGGTAAGAGGTTCTGGTCTTAGATTTGATAGAACCTTTGCCATTCAAGAATGGGTTAATGTGATGAAGATGCCAAAATTTATCATCTGGCTCAAATTAGCACTATTTAATTGAGCTGTTTATTTTTCTTTATCCATTAACATCTAATTCAATGCTGTGTCATACATTTGAATTTGAAGCATAAAAGATGTCTACTGCCGAAAACACTTTCTCAGAAGATGGTAGTGGTGGGTGATAAATTGAACCTTTTATCGAGAAAAGGTGAACAGGTAACGTGATTTTGGATTGCCTTTTTTTACATCCCATAGATGAATCAAGTTTAATGTTAATTTCTTTCAGCATTCATAGTTATTCATTGTGATGCTTTACACTAAAGTCTTCAGTTTTCTCATAGATATAGAGAGGTTTGAAAATGATGCAAGTAAATTTCAAGAGGAAAGCTGAATTTAAGGTTTTTATTTTTATTTTAAATTTAAAGCACGGAATTGTGTTTCTTAGTTGTTACGGGCAGGGTGTTCAAATTTTTTTTTGTTTAGGTTTAACATGGGTCTTTTTTTAAGATCTCGTTAGTTAGGTTCCTTCAATTTGGTGGGATAACTATATAGGTCAAGTTGAGTTTAAGGCTCACGTGAGGGTGCAAGATTATAGGAAAGAAAGAAGAAAGGAATTAGGGAGAAGTGCAGAAGGGATAATTTGAGTCCTTGTTACGTGGGAAAAGAGAGAGGTATGCAAGATGTCGGGTGGGCGGGAGAGAGAGAGAGAGATTTGGAAGTTAATTTTTTTTAGTTTGTACATTTAGGAAGGACATTTCGGAATGAATACATCAGAGGGAAGTTCTATAGGACGACTATAAGACTAGTCATGCTTTATGGGATGGAATGTTGAGCAGTCAAGAAACAACATATTCATAGAATGAGTGTAGCTGAAATGAGGATGTTTCGATGGATTACTGGCAAGACAAGAAAACATTGGCTCCAATAAGCAATAAGATAAGGAAAACTAGACTTAGGTGGTCTCAGTGTTTTAAAATGCGGCCGCATCATGCGGGATGTGCTCGCATCCGCATAAAAAATAGGCGCATTTGCGCTTTTGACAAATGCGGCTGCATATGCGCCACATCAGGCCGCATCGTAGCCGCATCCCACATAGGCCGCATTGCACTGCATCCTACTGCTACAGTGTCCACCAAATTTTTTTTCTGTTTTGCCCCTCGGGGAGGGGTAAAATGGTCTTTTTGACGATCCAAATGTTGGGAAAACTGTTTGGGGGGGGTATTAGGGGCCCTAAATGAAGATTTTTAGCCACTTTGTGGCTTTTTTTGCATTAAATCGAGGTAAAAAAAAATTTAGGTGGAAATATGCTTTTCATTGAAATCTTCGATTTGGCAGTTGTTTGGTACTTGGATGTTTAGTGGATGCCTTTGATAATTGATTTGGAGATGTTAGGATGAATTTGTGATAAGAAATCAGGGGTTTCAGAGGTCGTGAAGAAATCGAGCAGTGCTTCGCAGAGTCGGTAAATTTTTTTTCTTTCTTGTACAATATTACTATTATACATATTTTTGGGGCAATATCTTCTTCCCAATCTTCTAGTAATAAGGATCCGGCTTGGAAATATGCTAAACTAAAAAATCCCAAAGATAGACATTGTGTGATATGTTTGCTCTGTGGAAATACTTATATGGGTGGATAACTGGATACAGAATCTCCGACAGCTGATAGTTTTGAAGTCAATCATTAAACTAAAATATCTACTATCACATAAATTACCTTTATATTTTTTTCTATGTAATCACTTATTTTTTTAGATTTTTTAGAATTTTTTTACATTTATTGACCGCATCATCGCGATGCACCCGCATCCGGGCCGCATCGCCACATCATCCCCCCACCGCATCAGGGCCGCATCCCGCATTTTAAAATACTAAGTGGTCTGGCCATGTGCAGCGTTGACCTAGAATAGAACCGGTTAGGATGGGCGATTTGGTTCAAGTGGAAGGCTCTAAAAGGGTTAAGGGAAGGCCCAATGGAATATGGATGGAAGTAGTGAGAAGAGATATGATGATGGTCTGACTGAGAGTATGGCCCTTGATAGAGCGGAATGGTGGAACAAAATTCATGTAGCTGATCCCAAATGGTTAGGAAAAGGCTCAGATAATGATGATATTTAGGAGGGACGTTCCCCTGAGAGATTTGGACTTGATTATTTTTGTGAAGAGTATTTTTTTATGAATGTTCTTCTTTCCTTTGGAGTGGTTTACAGCCATTTGTTATTATCCTTTGTTGCTATTCATTGGCTTGTTCTAAGATTGAAAGAAGACCGGATTTAATTTCCTGTACTCCTTTCGCATCAGAAAATAACATTTGGTAGTTTGTTATATATCTATTTTGTAAGCTGACATGATAGTTTATTCATAAACAAATAATTAGCGATGTGAATAATTGGTGGGTGAACAAAGAGATCTACAGAGTTTTCCAAAGCCCATGCATTTCAAAGTCACTTTTGGTTGAAGTTTTTGTTTGTGTGTTGGGAGAGAGGGAGAGAGGGAGGGAGAGTGTGTGAGAGGGGCCATAACCACAAGTGTCCACACATTTAAAGTAGGTTATAAAGTATATTGTATGGCATATATGCATATGTATTGAATGTCAGGCAAAATTGTAATCTGGTTTCTGTCATTCTTCTAAAGGCATGTGCGATTTTTCCCATTATTGTGGAATTGTGATAATGTATGTAGCAAATCCTAGGACTCCTAGTTATCATTTTGATTCCCTCAGTTTAGAGATTTAATCCTTTTTATTTCATTTGATGAGTTCCTCTTACTGTGGAAATATTTGGTTGGGATATTGGTTGAGCTTCAAGGTTGTCATTTTATTTCTAACCATAAACGGTTATTTCATTTCTTGACTTTATCACC
This sequence comes from Amborella trichopoda, assembly GCF_000471905.2. Next base: position 3,602,054 of record NW_006494904.1, read on the forward strand.
CCTTCCCAGGGAAACTTTCAAGGATATGAAGATGCGATTCATGACATTTGTTTCAGTTGTACATGGTAAATTGACTCTCTCTTCCGCATCTCATAGTTTATGTAGATCATGATTTTCCGTAAGTTGGTGCCAGACCTTACTGACTTTTCCAAAAATGTAAGGTGTACCTCTCTCTCTCTCTCTCTCTCTCTCTCTCTCTCTCTCTCTCTCTCTCTCTCTACTACTATATATATATATATATATATATATATATATATATATATATATAAGTGTGTGTGTGTGTGTGTCCCTGTCTCTGTCCATCCTCTCTCTGCCCCTCCCCCCCCCCCCTTCCTCTCTCACAGCCATTAATTGAGCATCACAGCTCGAAAACTCAAAAAGTCGATTAGAATATCAATAAAATTTCACACCACCTTTTACAATAGACACATAATAGTCTCTTAATAAGTACATGAAACACTAAAATTAACTTGAGATCCAAGTAAACAATTTAAGTCTACAATACTCTTAAAAAATATTAAAATTTTCAACAATAGCCATGTAAATAGTAATCCGTGAAGAGTGCCTGTGAACAGTATTTATGAATAGTAACTAGAGAATAGTAAATAAATAAAAAAAATAAAAATCATGTGCTGGAGACATCATCAACAGGAGTCCATCAATCACCCCTGGTTAGAAGAAGAACTTGTCCTCGAGTTCTTTATGAGATCCCTTCTATTTAAGATTGATGTTCTACATGCTTTGCAAACCCTTTGTACTTTTGACCTCAGTACCTCACTTTTGGTAGTTGGTGGTTAGTCCTACCATTTGCTTTGGCACTCTTTCATTGGATCTTATTATATTGCCTATAAGGTTGAATAAATTCCTTCACAAAGTCTTTATGTTCGCTGCGTCATGTGGTATCAAAGCAGGCTTGATCATGCTGGATTAGAGATTTGATAGCTGCACAAGTTCCTCGAGTCCTAAGTTGCACAGTGGACAGCAGGTTTGACTCAAAGGTTGGATTGACTGATGGATCCATCGAGTTGCAAACCTTGAAGGCATCTTTGGTGAGTATGAGTTGCATGAGATTTGCACCAACTGCCCCACAATTCATGGATATTTTCTAGAGACTTCATAAGACAATCCGTTTGTAGGTGTCTTTTTGGGTTGCAAGACTGAATGACTACTTGTTGACATAATTGGTAAGCCTATGTATGACAAGGATCCAAGTGAAGAACATGATCACTACTTGTTGAGATAATTGGTGAGCCTTTGTATGATAAGTATTCAGATGAATAACATGTGATCAAAGAGGTATATGATGAAAATCTTATTTTTTAATTTTGAACAGGATTTTAAAGACATCTTATCTGAAGATGATTGCTATCCTCTTGATCATTTTTGCAAACAAAACACATATTAACTAAAATCTTCCCTCTCTTCCTCAACTTATCCACCATCTATCCATCGATAATCTCCAAAGGAAATCCTGCACCTTATCTAATATCGCCCATTTCCAAATCTCTGCCAATTCTGGTCTTAACCCCCTGTACCTATCAACTGACAACTAATGATACAATGATTTCATTGTGAAGAGATCTAATCAATAACAAGGTATGACACTCTGTTATATCGACCTCTAAGATTCCATGAAGTCTGAAAGTCCCCACCCTAAACATCTCTAACCACAAAACTTGATTCTCCATGAATCTGAACAGATATGGGAATCTGAATCTCAAGGCCTGATCTCCTAACCATTCATGGTATAAAAAAAGAATACTCTCACCACACCCAAGAATGTACCTAACATTCCTCAAGAACAGCAACCACAATGAAGATCCCTTTCCAAATAAAGGAACTCTTATTTATACATCTCCCATCCCCAATAAGAGATGAAGATCTATCAACGCCAAATTTCGCTTGCAAAACTTGCTTTCACAATTGATTGTTCCCTTGAGTGCATCTCTATATGATTTACGGTTCAATCTTTAAGATATTTTTCAAGCTCATCATCATCTAAGCCTTATCCCAATTATTTGGGTTCAGCTACATGAATCATGTTTCTTCATACTTCTCTATAATGGGCCATACTCTAAGTAAAAGCAAAAATAACCATATCTTTTCTCACTACTTTATTCATGTCCTTTTGGGCCTTTCTCTTGCTCTTTTGGAGACTTTCACTTGAATCAAATCGCATCTCCTTAATGGTGTTGTATAATCTTAGAGATATTGTTAATATGGGTAAACCAAAAAGAAAGATTGTGGGGGGTGGAAAGCTCCAATTCACAGGTTAGTGAAACTGAATTTTGATGGTAGCTCGGTTTGCAATCCTGGACCTCCGGGTGTTGGTGGATTGATAAGGGATCACATGGTTTTGATCTTGCCAGTTATTCAGGACCGTTTGGGGAGGTTTCGGCGAATGAGGTGGAATTGAGATCTCTTTAACAAGCCTTCATGCTATCATCGATAATGGCCTGGGGAATATTGTGGAGATCAAGGGTGGCTATGAATTTTGTCAGCTGGTGTTGAGCTGAATGGAATGTTCCTTAGACTCTGAGATCTATTTTTTTTTACTACTGTGAGAGGATTAACACTTCTTTTTCATATGTTTATTGGGAATTAAATATGGAGGTTGATGATTTAGCCAAACAAGGAGTCGGAAAGGTGGAGGTGCTTGTGCATATTTCTTGATTTCTTTGTATTTGTTTTGCGAGTTCGTTGTAGTTATGTTGTTATAATTATGTTTACTGATTAACAAAAATTTTGGAATGACTATGACAAGAAAAAGAACCATACACATTTTTGGTGCGTTACATATGGTATGCTGCAGGGGTTTCTACGTCCATTTCCGGTAATAACTGGCCACGGTTAAGCATGCTCTGGTGAATATTCATCAGCGGGAAACATGCTTAATCTTGAAGACATCCACCACGAGAATGGACGGAGCATGCCTCTGTGGCGTACCTTAGACCCCTATAACAATGGTGTATAATATGCTTGTGTACATTAGTGCATTCCAAACATTTATGGTATGTGAATATGTGATACACAGCTGGGTTTTCTGCTGGTCCCCAACAGGTGGAAGGAAAGTAATATGACTGGGCAGTTACGCTTGATCTCTTCACTTTCTGTTGCCGACAAACATTGACGGTGTGACCTGTCGTGTCACATATCATTCATAGGCTATGGATAATAAATACCCTTCATAAGCCAAATATATCTCCCCTTCATTTTTTCTAAGAACGGGGTTTTATTCCAGACGCACTTATTCAAATGCATCAGCTTTCAATAAAGTATCATGAATTTTGGACTTAAAAACTTTGGTTAATGTTAACCAACACCATGACAATCAATCTAAAAACAAAAAGAGAAAAGAAAATCAATATTAATAAAAGACTAATTTAAATTTTACTTTTGGACTTTTTATTTTAATTCTTAGTCGACAATCACACCTACACTAATTTTTGAGCTGCAAAAATCATGGGACTAGAGCAGAAATATATCTAGACTGGCTTAAGATGTGTTTAGATCCGAAATGGATATTTGAGGGCATGTTTATCATTTTTAAAATCTACTTCTAGAAACAAATTTCACAGATATTTTTAGCGAATTGGAAATATATTACATATCCCTACCCGTCCGTATGAAATAGATTTTGTACAAAACGTAGCTTATTTCTATGACGATGGCTCATTCCTTAAAAATTGGGTGGAGCCGCTTTCTCATCCTAAATATTGCGCTTTAGGATCGATTTTTTTAAAGAAGATCACATTGAATAATATATCATTAGTTTTTTCCATTTTTATAAATACTTACTTATTATAGATCTCTCTCTCATGTTTTATAGTTGTAATTTCCAATATTTTGTTTTCTTAATTTGAGCATTTTAAACAGAACAAAGTTTGACTTCGATGTATGGTGGGCTGATGGGTGATTTGAAATTTGCTACCATTACTGATTACAAGGTAGCATTAGTGACTGCAAAAAAGTTTCGATACCATATGATTTCAAATTTCAAATTTCTTTGTGATATTTTTTTGTCAAATTGTAATCGACCAAGTGACAATTTAGTCAATTGCCATTTGTTGCTTGTGGGTGTTTGATTGGTTCATTTGAAATGCAATTTGTCGTGTTGTGGAGTGAAATGGTGGTGAAAATGACGGTGGTGAGCAGGTCGAGTGGTAATAGTGATGGTTGTGCAGTGGTGGTGGTGGTGGTAGCTGTGTGATGTGGGTGTGTAGTGCTGGTGGTGGAGTTGGTGTGGCAGTAGTGGTGGTGACGGCAGCTAGGTAGTCTGCCGTCACTGGTGGAGTAGGGGTGGATAGACAACAACATTGGTGGTGGTGGTGGTTGTGGTGGGGGGAAAGAGAGAGTTTGATTATTATTATTTTTCTGTTGACTACTTTGCATTGTTTTTGCGAAAAAATCATTCTTGAGGCTCAATTGGAACCAAGAATCAATTCATATTTGAAAAATGAAGAGGTCAAATGGTTGGTGAGAAATTTCCAAATTAGGAAATCAAGTGATACATTTAAAGTACCATACTTAAGGTTCATTTTTAGCTTTAGAGAAAAAAAAAAATCGGCATCAAACATAATTTGGGGCTGAAGGTTATTTTTGGTTATAGAAAATTTGGTGGTACAAAACGGAATAAGATGCTGAATTCTAGACTTTATAACTTAGGGTGTACAATATAACCCAAAAATGGTAGGTAAAGTGCAATGAAAGTAAGGTGGAAATCACTGTGAATTATGGCAGAAATCATGGAAAAAATCATAGGGAATTTCGGCAAGTTTTGGAATATGGGTGCGTTTTGCATAGGGATTGCAATAATCCTTGCAACTCTGCGGTCTCCCCCTTTTGCCTCTGACATGCATCACATTTAACCTCTTACTTCTTTGTATCTCTTTAATCCCTTTCCAATAAAAGGACCTTAGGATTTTCTCGTAAGTTTTGCGAGCGGTTGGGGACTCATATTAACTCCATCAACAATATGTTTTTTTTATAGGCCGAAGTAGGTGCCAACACTATCCTGCCCTAACTGTGCAACAACCCTTCCCTCCAACTATAATTGAGCCTTGCCATGGGACCATTTGTATGAGGTCCATCCATTGAGTTCAAGGCACCGATATGGTACAGAGAGTTGCTGCCTCTTTATGCTGTTGTGAGAGTGCATCGACCACCCCACATTTTCTTTCTCGTTTCGATATACTTTCTCATAAGTCATAGCCCATAAATTTAGTAAACCGCTAATGTTGCTCCAGAGTAGAGCTTCTCTGTTTCAAGAAATATTTTAGGATTTGATTATCTGTATAGATGGTGAATCGTTGCCCAATCAAGTAAGGTGGCCATTTGGTAGCTGCATGAATAATAGCTTGCATCTCCTGTTCATATGTTGAAAGTGCCAAATTCTTATCAGAAAAGAGCCTTTCTAATGAAACCCCATGGCCATCTCTCTTGCACGAGTATGGCACCTATTTCTATCCCCAAGGCATTTGTTTCTATGATGAACCGTTTTGAAAAGTTGGGCAAGGCTAATATAGGTGTTGTGCTCATCAACCTCTTCAAAGCATCAAAATGCCAACTTGGGATTTAGAGTCCCATAGAACTAGTAAGGGGGCACTACTTTTGCTACAGCCTTTGATATACTTTCTATAATATTCAGTGAGTCCCGAGAAACTACGTAAAAACTTGATGGTTTTAGGGATAGGGCAGCTTACCATGCCCTCAATTTTGGAGTCTCTTTTGACTCCTCCGTTGCTTATGATGTGGCCTAAGAACTTGAACTCTTGTTGCTCAAATAAGCACTTAAGAGCGCTTGAGGTGGAGTTTATATCTGTGCATGCTAAGTGGTCCAAGTGGTACTGTAGATGACAATATCATCAAAAAATACCAAAATAAATTTCCATATGTATGGTCTGAATACCTTAATTATTGATAGAGCATAAGTCAACCCAAAAGGAAAAACTAGGAACTCATAGTGGTCCTCATGAGTTCAAAATGCAGTTTTGGGAATATCATCCCCCAGATGAATTTGATGGTATCCAAATCGTAGGTCAAGTTTGGAGAAGTATCGGGCACCTTGGAGCCTATCAAGTAATTCATCAATCACTGATATGATAAATTTATCCTTGATTGTGACTGAATTCAATGCTTTATAATCCACACACGTGGTCCACGAGCCATCCTTTTTTCTTACTAAGAGCAGTGGTGAGGAGTATGGGCTAATACTCGAGTGGATGTTGCCAGGCTCCTTCACTTCTTGGACAAGCTTTTCCATCTTAGCCTTTTGCATGAATGGATATCGATATGGCTGAATATTAGGTGGTTGAGTTCCTAAAATCAAGGGAATTGAATAGTTATTGGAGCGATGGGGAGGTAATTCCTTTGGTTCCTCAAATAGGTCCGAATACTGCTCAACCAATGAAGCAACCTAGGGTCCTCCACCTTTTCCTCCCCATAGACAAGGAGAAGAGCCGGGCAACCATTTTCGAAGAACCCTTGCGAACTAGTCTCTCCATGCAATGAGAAATGATCATCTTCATTTCAATGGCTTGTACCCCTTGCAGTGTGTATTGTTGCTCTCAATGGTAAACTACATCCACAACTCAGAAAAATCCCATAAAATGGGTCCCAGTGTCCGTAGCCATTGAGCCCCTAAAACAATGTCACAGGCCCCTAAGGGTAGAGAGTGATATCAAGCTTACAATGGCAATCTGCCATAGTTAAAGGTACATTCCTGGTCTTACCCTTACAGGCCAACTTCCCACAATTAGCTCTCATGTTCTGAAAATTTTCATATGGATAAGTGCATAGTTCAACTTGCTTTACTGAATCATTGAGTTTGGTGCGCAATTGTTTTCTTACACACCCCTGAACTCACATGGTTTGGGCTGAATTAATCCTAGCTAGAGCATGCTTCAAAATTTCAAGGCTCTCTTCCTCTTGTATAGTGGATCACCTCCTCCTTATTTTGCCTTGTTTTCATCAACGGTGTCACCATCCAACAAATATGGTGTTTGATTTTTGCATCTATGTTGAGGGACTGTGTTTTTCATAACAATTGTAACGTAGCCCTTTTTCTCGCTGTTCTTGCATCTCAACCTGTGTTAGCCATTTGATTGGTGGAGTAGTATACTATGTAGGAGTGCCGACTGCAAGGACTTCACTTATTTTAGTGGATTTCCCTTATTTTTGACGATTGAGCCATTATTTTATCTTCCTGAAGTCAGGCTAAGCCATTGGCCTCCAACATTATTTTAGGCTTAAGCATACATACATCATTTCTAATTTCTTCCTCGAGTCCACTAACAAAGCAACTTGTAAAAAATGCATCATTAAAACCAGGGATACAATTTGCTAACGTCTCAAACTGAGTTGATACTCACTAACAGTGGAAGTTTGATGTAGCTTAGTAAGGGCTCATGCGAAGTCCTCGAATTGGCTAGGGCCAAGCCTGATGCAAAGAGCAGTGACAAAGTCTCGCCATGTTGTATGGGCCATTGGTCACTTCGTACCATTTGTGCCATTGTATTGCTTTATGCTTTAAATGAAAAGAGGCCAAATTGACTTTTTGTTCGTCTGGAATTTGGTTAAGGTGAAGAATTGCTCTGCGTAATACACCCAACTTGTTGGATTCTCGCCGTCAAATCGTGGACAGCCGATCATGGGGAATGCATTGGGAATATTGTATTGTTGTTCATGAAAAATGTGACGTGGGCTTCCCAATGTCTAGATTGTTCATTAGGTGACTTGAAGGCCGAGACCTCTTATTGAAACTTTGAAAAGGAAGTTTCCATCTGGTCATATTTTTTATCCATGGTTGCTTTGAGAGCCCAGATCTCTCCCAATGCACGTGATTGCTCAATAGAACTTTCTTTAATTTGTTTCATCGCTTGTTCTAACTTTTGTACTTCTTGTAATCAAGTTCCGTCAGCCATAATTAAGCAAAGGGCCAAGGATCAGCTCTGATACCAGAGGTAAGAAGTCCCACGAATAAGAAGACTAAAAACAACGGTAAGAAAAATATTTTATTAAGACAGTAAGGGAAAGGGTAATGCCACTTTGAGGGGGGCAATCCTCCTAGATAACAGTCACAAGTTCAAGATTGTCCCTTCCATACATGATACACACTTATATAGAACCTCCAAAGTCAAGAAAACTCCCAAATTAATAACCACTAACTCAAGAACTCCTACATTTAATTCTAGTCAACAGAACTCCAAATTCATCATCACTAACTCTTAAGTCTCCAACCAATTTATTGAAATCAACACCCGCTCAATATTCAAATGAAACTCGCCTACCCATTTATTGAATCGTAACCCCTGGTCAAGAAAACTATCCTACCCATTTATTAATTTCAACACCTAATTAAAAAAACTCCTAATTTGTCAAAACTCTAAATTGATTCCAATAGATTCATTAAAGTACCACAACCAAGTAAGGGATGTCATATTCTTTAAACTCCCTATCTATATTATATATGAGTCAGGCAGATGGAAATTTTTGACTTGAGGGCCTTTAGATCTTAGGAGAATGTATTTGGCCACAATTTTAAATGTAATGGGACGTGTTTGCTGCATATCCTAGAGAGAGAGATGTATTCCTTATTTTTGAAGGAAGAAAACTCAAGAGCTTCTATGTAGTTTTTTTCTCTTACCTTATTAATGGTTTTGATACTTAAAAACGGGGATGGCTTTGTGGTAGACCGCACGAGGTCTTTGTTTTGAAGTTTAAATTTTTTTAAAAAAAGTTCTTTGTTTTGAAGTTCTCAATTACATTTGTATAGAAGTATCATTTTTAGAAAAATAATTCATTCAGGAGAATTTAGATGTGGCATCAATAGGTTATAAGATGAGAGAGAATAGACTTAATTGGGCTGGCCATGTGTGGCATCGACCAAGTATAGCACCTATAAGAAGGTGCGAGTTAGTTCGATGGAAAGACTTGGTTGAAAGTGGTTTGGAAAGATGTGGAGACTTATAGTCTCAGAGGATATGACTTTTAGTAGAGCGAAATGGCATACTAGATTCGTGTAGCTGCTCCAATTAATAAGGAAAATGCTATGATGATGATGATTTTTAGAAAACAAAAGATCCATGCTAGTAAAAATACCATTTAAATAAATAGAAAGTAAAATTGTACATAGAGCACCTATTTGATGATGGACGGTGGAGATTAGAGCGTAAGTCATCGGGTTCATCTACCTTGCATCTTTCACAAATTTGGTGTATCATGGTCCACAACATATTAATAGTCGTGTATGACTACCATGCACTCATATCTAAGAGTGGCAATGAGCTGGTAGCTTGGCCACGCCCAATCAGCCCGGTCTCGCCCAATCAGCCCGGTCTTAAAAACCTAGGACCTGGGCCGCAAAAAGTGCCTCGAGGGATGGGCTTGGGCCAAGGTGGACCCAGTTCAGCTCGGCCCAGCCCTCATTTCTTTATTTTTTGTTTTGTTTTGTCAGGGCGGGGCCTGGGCTAGGGCCCCTTTTGCCCAGTCTTAGGAAGCTGGCCTGGTGTGGCTGACGCCCGGCTGTTGCAGCCTTACTCGTATCTTTTTGACTTCCCTGGTCGAGCCCCGGACGTTGTAGCCTTACTAAATCTTTTTGACTTCCACTCTTTTTCTAGTGTTAATGATTTTTGCAAAAGACTCTTTATCGCGTGGAAATCTTTCTGGTCTCTCTCTCGTTGCCTATTACTATCTCCTAAATCTTGGCCGTTGGTATCTTCCTTAATCTTTATCTTAAATGTTATGTCATCTAGTCCGAACCTAGCGTGGCCTGGCTTGAGCCTAGGAGGTCACGGTCTAGGCCTGGAGGGGCCACACTTGGTGGGCCCTGTTGTTGTTCGCCTTAGCTTAAATGCTATGTCCCGGCCCTAGTCCCTATAGATCTTGTCCGTGGCCTGGCTTGAGCTGAGGAGGTCATGGTCTTAGGCCTGGAGGGGCTACGCGTCCTGGGCCCTGTTGTGGCTTTGGCACACACTTGGTTCACCCTCGACCATGGGGACTCAAACCCAATCCGGCTTCGCCTTGGTTGAGGAGGCCATGACCCAAGCCCAACCCTATAGCTTTATAGGCAAGGCTAAGCCAAATAGATCAAATGAAAAAAAGAAAAAAATAAAAACACAAAAAAGAAAATATAAGAAAAAAAGGGTTAGGTGGCCTTCTAGGGCTCTACCCTTGGGCTACGTTGGCTGAACCTTGGGCTAACCTTGCATGACATTTCGTATAGTGGTGGCAATGGGCTGGGAGGTCTGACCCTAAGATACGTAGGGCTTGGCCCGACCCCAACAGGGCAAAGGCCAGGCTTAGGCTTGGGCTAGGGCCTCTTTGGCGCGGTCTGGTCCAGGCCATGCTGGCCCCTTAAAGAAAAGAGCGGGGCTACGGCCCGAGCTGGCCCAGTATGGCGCTTGCCCAAATTTTGCGATGCTGGCCCAATGTTTTAGAGCCAGGGGACTACACCGGGCCGCGCGACCAGTTCCACCGCAAGCGAAAAAGGAATCCCAATCCGTGACAAAGGAATCGATCTTACCCTGGGCGAAAACTGGGATCCCCATCCGTGATAGAAATAAATCTCCAGATGTGATGCCGTAACACCCTCCGTTCCGTTCAGTTCAGTTCATCCGTAAATTTGAAACGCGAACCATCTTTTTGCTTGGCAACTTTTTTTCCGCTTCCCCTCTCGCATCTTTCTTTACGCTTAAATCATCGCGGCTTTCGAATCGTGGACGAAAACGTGAGTCTCCTACAACTCTTCGTCCGCCCGCCCATTAATGGCGCTAACACAATAAAATAATAAAAGAAAAAACTTTTCCAAAGGGAAACTTGCCATTCTTGCCGTCACCTGTAGCTGTGGGACTTAAATAAGCGAAGGTCAATGTCAAGGCATGTGTCCCACCAGCGCAGGAAGGGGTTGCAAAACTGGTCCCGAAGGACGTTTCCTTTTTCCCCTTCTCTCTCTCTTCTCTCCTCCTCTCTCTTCTCTCCTCCTCTCGGTTTAATGGCGAGAAAGTAAAGATCCTTCCTGCAACGCCAGCTACTTGCTGTTTAGACCATGTGGGGGAAAAGCCATGACTGGTTCCCGACTCTTGGGTGAGAGATACGCTTCGGCTCCTCGGTATGGATTCTCTCTCTATTTCGTTATTGTCTAATGTCTCTGTAGCTCCTCTCTCTGTCAATTGTGTAATATATGCAGGTTTGGGAGTGACCCATTTCTTTTGTTCAGGTATTCGCAGATCAAGGGCCCGAGTAAGACCCATCTGCGTTTCTCTCACATGGTTTTTGTGGATCGGGCTACTGGACCGTCGAAGTTTGGGGCACCCACCTTTAGCAAACTTTTATGCTTTGGTGGCTGAAGACTGAGCAGGACGGACAGCGGTTCGATCGGAAAGGTTGGAGAGCTAATTTGTCTGAGATATTTTTCTTGGTATGGCGATTATTTCCAGTATTTTGAGTCTTTTTTTCCTTTTTTTTTTTCTCTTATAGTTTTGAGCATTTGTTGATTGGTTTCTTCCCCCATAGTTATAGGACTATAAATGTAAAATATATCAGTTTTGTGGAGATTTTTGCTCGATAACCTAAGTTCTGTGCTCAAAACCCGACACCTTTAATCGGAAGAAACACGGACTTTGGAGCTTAACTATATATAGTATATGGTTTGATTCTGACTAGAACAAATTTTTTTTATTTGTTGTATTTCATGAGATCGTTGGGATGACTCGCTGTTTATTGGTTTTTTTGTGTATTTTGACTAGAGAGTTTTGTGTGTTTGATCTTTTTTGCTTGAAAAATGCCATCATTTCAGTAAATTGTGGGAATAGATGCAATATGGAATCGATTATATTTGGATTATCGGATTCTCTAAAGTATACCCAATTTAGACATGGACTGAGTTGCTCTACTACTAGTTGAGAGTTGAGGCCATATTATAGCCCGCGTGTTTTGGAATAAACGTGGAGGACTAACTTTCTTTATTCACTGGTTCATGAACGTTGTAAAGATGGGAACATGAAAGGTTCTGCTGATTAGTTATGTATTAGTTCTGAGCTGATTCATGAGTTCCTAGTGTACCAATGCCGATCATCTTTCTTTAATATAAGGAAGCCAAAGGAAAACTTCGGGGTAAATCGCTTGGGTCTCCGTTTCATAGTGGGGTGTGACAAAAAATATCTCCATGTCTTCTTTTCAGTTGCAGAAGTTCCCCTTGGTCTTCCCATCTTAAGAATTACTGTCCATTTTAAATTCCACGATTGGTTGGATTTAAAGGTTATTAATTGAATTATTAATCATCTCGGGAAATCAAACTGAACCCATCTGGAACTCACATACTGTAGCGAATGAAGAACTATTGAGTCCTTGGGAGGTTCCCAAGTCAGGATAAACAATCCCATTGCTTTGTTATATGGATTGCATACAAATTGTTGAGGTGTTTTCCTAATTTTTATTAACTATGTTATTGCTTGCCAATGCCTGTACTGTAGATTTGAAATGGGATCTTGGCAAGCGTAACTTTCTCAAATTCATTTTTGGATGACTACATTACAGAGGAAAGTTTACTCATTTTAATGGCTAGGAGAATATAGAATCCAAATTAATGAGGATATCTGTGTGGTACCCTTATGCCTTCAGTCTATGAAAACTTAAAGAGTATGCTAGTATTCTATGAGCCAAGCTGTCAGTTGCTGCTGCAAGCTTAGTTTTGACATACCTCCTAGGGGAAAAAAAGTTTGTCTTGGTGGGTGGCTTAATTGGAGACCTAGGCTAGCAAACTCGGAATCCTGGATGGAACTCAGGGTGTGGCCTGAGTGAGTCAGCTCGGAGAGTCCCAGATTGACTTGCTAAGTTTGTCTTCAGTTTGCAGGAAAGGCAGGAGAAAAACCAGAAAATTTGGGGAAAATTTGTAGAAAATAGAAAAAATAGAAAAAAATATAAAATATAAAAAAGTATATACAATATTGAAAATAGCATTTATGAATATAAAAAATGTAGACTTATAAAATCAATTATAGATTTTTTTAAATTGAAAAAAATGAAAGTTACCCCAAATTTCAGGGCTGATCCTCCAATCTTTGCTCTGTGTGAAATAGATGCATGTAGTCTTGGTCAAAGTGTCCTCAGACAAATACTCCAAATTGAAACCCCATACAAGATCTGAGATTCAAGTTCGGATCTAGTTGGTCCGAGCTATTGAAAATTTGGGTGACTAGTCAATCGAAATATAAATCTCAAAAAATCAGATATTTTTAGTGTTTTTTTGTAAGAAAAAAGCCTATGATTTGATGAATTGTAAGAAATAAGCCTATGATTTGATGAATAACTCAACAATAGGCCTAGGAAGTAGTTTTCATAGGAAACTGACCTACAGTTGTGGTTTTTTCACAATTTTTCGAATGGGCCCAAATCCTGGGTTAAAGTTTTCATCTCTCAAATCCATAAAATTAATTTTCTTTTTTTCTTAAATTTGATCTATTTCGTAATGTAAAACAAGCATACCCCCAAAATTTGGGCTTGATCAGATGCTTGGATGAGAAGAAGGAATGAGGAAGGGAGGTTAGATTCAAGCCCCCCCCCCCCCCAAAAAAAACAAAGAGGAAAAACGACCCAAAAGAATTTTTTTTTTTTGGAATTCGTCGAACTTTGCAAGTTCTCATAAACTTTCCATATCCGTCAAGAAGTTATGTAGTTTTTATAGTACTCGGTTTGGCTGACATAGTTACTTGCCTCCTGAGTTGAGAAGGGGGGAAGGGGGGGGTCGGTTGGGTATTGTGGGTTTGGAGGGGTTGCTTGGCCCGATTCTGAGTGGACTCAGTCGAGTTTTCTAACTTTGTTAGAGACGATTCTGAGTAGACTTAGTCAAGTTTTCTAACTTTGTTAGAGACGGTTGGGCTGGCATAGTTACTTGCCCCCTGAGTTGAGAGGGGCGGGGGTGTTGCGGGTTTGGAGGGGTTGCTTGGCCTGATTCTGAGTGGACTCAATCGAGTTTGCTAACTTTGTTAGAGACGATCTCTAGTAATACTTGTGATTCTACATATGCTAAGGTGAGAGACATGTTGATAATCCATAAACTTTTTCTCAGGTTCCTTGCTTTTTCATGGAAATTTGCTAAAGATGGATTGAAAACTATTGTATAAGACGATCATTATTGATCAAATTAGTGAATATTTTGGATTCAAATTACTGTGGATATCAATCCACCATATTTGGAGGGCAACATCCTTACTGATACCGGCAAGATATTTTTTGAACCGGTTTATTTATCCTTTTGTATCTTTTTCACAAAACTTGCGTCTTATATAATTTTTATCCAAAGGATTCGAGTTGTAGCCATATTTCCGACTCGGATCACCACTTCGATTAGATTCCGATGAAGACATCTCAAAATAATACAAGCAATCAGAAATTTTTTTTACTAACTTTGATTGCTCGATCTCCAAAATGTTTCTAAAGACTCAAAATCTTCTAAAAAACCCTCTAATATTTATTAAACATCCAAAGCTAAATCTAATATCAATGAGTGATACTTAGATCAATTTCTCGATCATATGGAAAACACCTAAAACTAGTTTTTTGGTTTTTTCTCTCTCTAAAATAGGTTCTAATGGGGTTTAGATTTCAAATGAATCTAAAACCCACGATTTTTCCCTTTTTATATTAAAAAAGACCAAAAAATGCCGTCAACGAGGGGCATTTCCACCCTGGGCTGGGCGCGAGCCCAAGGCTGGGTGCTGGGCGGTCTGTTTTTTAAAACAATGAGCATAAGTTTGATGGAAGCTCGTCATGAGTTGACTTGTGTTGGGCGGTAGGGGCATTTTCGGAGACACTGATTTGTGTTTGCAGGGTTTTGTTACCCTTCTTAGGTCCCATTGGATAAAAGACTTCACGATGGTTGAGGCTAGGGCCTCGGTAACTGGTCTAAAGTTATATATAGGGCTTCCTTCTTTGCACCACTTACACTTTATTTCATTTCATGGGCTTCATGAGTGTCCCGCATCCATTGGCAAATGGCAGATATAATTGAAAAAGTTTTGCACTATTATCTTTGGGTGTCTCCAGCTGTTGTTCCTCTTACCATGCCCTATAAAGAGGGTAGGATGCAGCAGATAAACTAGCAAAGGAAGGAATACAACATACGTTTGTATAGATATCAGGCTTTTAATTCTGCATGTCTTTATTCTGTAACTCCATTGCTTTATCCCCCTGTACACATCTCATCTTGATTCTGTAACTCCATTGCTCTCTTCAAACCCCTGTCTCCATCTCCCCTCCCCCCACTGTGGGGGGTTAATCCAGGTTGTACCTCTTCAGTATGCGTGTAGCTTCAAGTACATCTTGATGTACAACTTTCTCTCAATGCTATGTTACTTAGAAAAAAGATATTGTGGATGTCAATGTTTTCAGTCTGCAATTGATTTAAGTAAATGCTGTTTTGGATGGCCTTACCATAAAATTGTCTGTTGCAAACAATTTTGGCTGCTAAACGACCAAGAGGTGATGAACATTAAGTTGAATCTAGTATTGGCAGTTGCTTTGATTATAAAATTCCAGCTACAACGCGTGTGGGCAGTGGATGTTGTGGCTTCCACATGAGTGGATGTTGTGGCTTCCACATGAGTGGATGTTGTGGCTTCCACATGAGTGGCTTTCCTTTTTCTTCCTTGTGGAAGAAGGGCCTGCGAAAGGCCCCTTTTCTACAAAAAGTGGAAGCCACGGCTTCCATGCTTGTGGCTTCCAAAAGGGGGTCAGTTTTAAGAGGGGCGTGGAAATCCGCATTCCCATGTTTCGGCGTGAAACATAGGCTTAAATTTCACTCGTGGGAATCTTTTGTTCACATCTTGTTTATGGCATTAGTTTCCGATCAGCTTATTAGGGAACTTTCACTCGCCACAAAGGCATGCGATGAAAAATTTTAGAAGGCTATTTTTTTTTACTGGGATGGCATTTTCTTTTATAGTTTTGTTAATTTTTTTTGAGACACTACGATTTATAAAATTTGGTTGTGGACCACCAATCCAGCATGATCAGTCTAAAGGTCGAGAAATATGAATGCCAGATGCCATATTATTGATAGGTGAATTGCAACCGCTCTTTGAGAAGTTCAATACTTTATCATTTTTGAGTGTTAAATTATGATATACTTTCATTCCACATATTTGTTAAATATCCAATTTGAAAGGGAATATGAGTGACTCTGGGAAAATTTTTGTCAATTTTATTTCTCTGATAAGTTTTGATTTGGAATTTGTGGCTTTGTTCTGTAAATTCTGCTGGTGTAATGATTATCATTGCATTTGGGGTAATGGCTTTGGATACATGCTCATAAGTTCACTGACTTTAGTAGTTTTTATCTTCCAGATTGACTTCCTTATTTAAGGATGAGCTTCAGGAAGCCCAAGGCAAATGGTCTTGAAAATCCTTCATCATTTGAAGAGCAACAACAAAAGGTAGAAAATGCAATTTAGAAATGGAGGAATTTCAGCTGAAATTGGGTTTTGGCCTCTGACTAGAAATGAATTATTGAAATATCGATCCCTTTAGCATTCATCGCTAGCATGCTCTATCCCATGTCTCATAGGTATAAAGACTTCTAAATTTATTTTTTATGATTTGTTTTCGGAAAATTTGATGTGAAGTTTATCGAAAGTTCGTGTCTTGGAAATTTTCACTTTTCTAAAGTAATTATTTAAATAAATATGGCCCTAAATTTGGTCTGAAATCTGAAGTCTCATTTGCAGGCCCTGGCCTTTGATCATATTTCTCATGATTCCGAGTTGTAAGCTCAGTCATTGGTTATTGACTTATTTCTTCTTCAAATATTTAGGATGTCGTGCACATACTGCAGACATTTTTGTCATTGACCTGTAAGGTCATTTTGTAATTGATCTTGAAGTTTGAATTGAAGGCTATTTTTCATCTGTGCATGTGTATTGAGGTATAGGTCACGGTTTCTGTTTCTGGAATCAGTTTTGGAGCTTATGATCGCAGTGGTTTCTTTTCAGATTGCTGAGGTAAGAAGGTCATTGGGAGTCTTACCCAGTAAATTGTTGATCTACTGTTCTGACGCTTCAATATCAAGGCACCTTATATCAAGGAATTGGAATGTCAAAAAGGCAATTAAAATGTTAAGGGAGACAATAAAATGGAGAATGGAATACAAGCCTGAAGATATCCGCTGGGTATGTTACCATGACAAGTGATACCTTTGATTGTTCAAATGATTCGGTTTATATGGTGATTAAAATGGTTTATCCTGCTAATAAATACATAGATCTATCATTTTCTATATGGTAAGCAGTCAGACCTGTCCTGGTTCCTTGCCGATCAAAAGAAGGTGTGAACATACAGTTTTAGAACCTTCGTTAATTTATTCTATGACTATTTTTATGACTTCCTTTTTAATGATATGTTATTCCTTCATTTTATTCTCCAGATTTGTAGTTTGTTACAAATCTGTAATATTGTTTGCCAGATTCACAAGTCAAAATCAGGACCATCAAATATTCTCTCTTTTGAAATAAGAATTAAGAAAAAAAAACAGAGAGAATCTCAACACGTTACAAAATAAGATTACAAATTTTGTGATAGGTAATGATCCTTTGAGCCCCCCCACTTACAGGCTTTATAGGACCACAATCAGTACCCATAGGATCCCCATCTGTATCTTGAAAATAGTTTAGGATCCTAGGTTACCTGGTTAAATGGTAAAAGGGGCCTTCCTGCCGTCCATTCTCTCTCTAGACTTCTATTCTCTCATTCACACCCACCGATACACCTCCCTCTCTCTCCCTTTGCTCCACACCCCCTCTCCCCCCCCAAAAAAAAAGCTACTCACGTTCCTACTCATCGTTGTCCTCTCTCCCTCTCTATCCCCCAACCCCCACAAATAGGGCTGAGAATTACTCGGTTTGGATCCGAAACCCGAAATTCAAACCCTATCCGGATCCGGCTATGGATCCAATCCAAAATTTGGATTTGAATAATAATCATCGGATCCAAGTACAGGTGGATCCGATCCGGATCCGACCTAGTTATTAAAATATTATACAGTATTTTAGATATATATATATATATATTATTTTATATTTTTATATAGTATTTTTTGTTATATATTATTTTATAAATATAAAATAATGTATGAAATATTTTTTTGGATCCGATTGGGTCTGTATCCGGATCTGGATCCCATGTATACTTTTCGGATCTGTACCGGATCCGACCCATTCTCAACCTTACCCAAAAACAACTCACATTCCCACTCATCAATGTCCTCTCTCCTTCTCTTCCCCCCCCCCCCCCCCCCCCGCCAAACAAAACAAAAAAACTATTTCTCTTTCCCATCCTCCGATGCTCTATCCCATCTTCTCTCTGAGAAAACTGATATGCTTTAGAATTTAGATTGTTCTCATGATTATTTTCCTACATTTTATCTCTTCAAAACAAAATTTAGGAAGTTAAAGCGATGCAAGATTTTGCGGGTCATCCTAGTTCACTGGCCATAGATTTGGTGGATCTTTGGTGCTTTGTTTCATATCTAGCTTTTCAGCATATGGTCGGTGCCTTAGTGATTATAAGTAGATTTTCAACAATCTTTTGCATCCATTGCTCTTTTAGTGCCTTTATTTTGATTGAATCTAATTCGGTTATGTCCTACAGAGCTGATGTTAGGCCCTTGTTCTTTTTTTAGATTTTGTATCCCTACAAGTTTCCATGAGCTTTTTGGTGAGCTTCCTCTTCTGCTGTCTAATGGAGTTTGGTGTTATTTAATGGCCTCATACTTGTGCTTCATTTTTTTAGAAGATCCCTTGATAACCCAATTGGGCTTGTTGGTCTAGGGTGTAGTTGTGGGATTGGGAGCAGGGGTCATGAAAGATTAGAGATCCCTATAGGTGGGAGTTCTATCCATCATCACAATCATAATTATCCGAGCTTTATCTTAACTATTTGGAGTTGGCCACACAATCTTGTTCTGCCATTTTGTTCTATCAAGGCCCATACCTTTAGTCAGACTATAATTCACTATATCTTTTCTCACTACTTTCATTCATGTCCTTTTGGACCTTCTTTTTGCCCTTTTACAGCTTTCCACTTGTACCAAATCGTCCCTTCTAGGTGTTGTACTATGTCTACAATGCACATGGCCAGGCCACCTAAGTCTTCGTTCCCTCAGCTTATCACACATTGGAGCCACCTCTAAGTTCCCTCATATGTATTCATTTTGAATTCAAATCTTTCTTGTCTTGTCACTCATCCATCTCAACATCCTCATCTCAGATATCCTCATCCTATGAATATGTTGTTTATTGACCGCCCAACATTATGTCCCACAAAGTATGGCTGGTCTTACAATCATCCTATAAAACTTCCTCTTAGTGTCATTGGTATGCAGCATTCGCATAAAACTCCAGATGCACATCCCCACTTCACCCACACAAACGAGCTCATTTTAGAGGTTTTTGTAGTCGTGTCTTGTAAAAGTGGGGCGAGCCTCGAGCGTACTTGCACTCGTGCAATGGGCTAAGGGTGTCTATGTGAAGTGCAAGGTGCGCCATCAAGCGTTGAACTTGCAGCGGATACTTGAATTCCAAATATGACTTGTAATAATCTATCTTTCAGAGCATACGATGATTCTTTCACTGTCTGAGGCGTCAATTTACCTATTAAAACATCACTCGTTTCCACCCAAGATCCAAGCATCACAATTATATTTCTGTCTAAATTACGGAGCAAATGAGCTTCTAAATGAGGTATTTCGTTAATTTCAGGGCCGTGGCTTGTCATGAGTCTGAATCCCATATTTCCGGATGTGAAACTAAGTCTAAATATCTCCATATACCAGATGTTCGCTAATTAGTACTGCATCTTCAAAATTGTGGCCTTCCCATGGCATATGAGCTACTAATACGTTTTTTTTTTTTTGAGATAAAATTAACATATATGAGCTATTAATACGTTTTTTTCCCAAAGGCAGCTCCCCACCAACTGTAGCCTCACCATCACCAAGACTTGTCTCTTTTTAACATATTTATCCCAATGAACTTGAGGTTTTTGATGCATATAAGTCCTTTTGTTGGAACGTTGATACATAAGCAATGGAATGCTTATGGTGTGTCCATTCCATGATAAAACGATCTTTTCAGTATCGGTATAAATGACATTTCCCTCGTGTTGGGCTATAGCTGAACACCCCGAATCTAAAGCCGCTTGGCTCTCCAACCCAGTTCCAACACTGCATTTCTCATCTGTGATATATGACTTGATAAACTATCAAAACTCAAACTAAGGACTCCCTTATGTATCCAGCCTCCTTGTGCATTTCCTTTATGCATCCACCCGTTGAACTTATGTGAATAGGTTGTTATACAGAAGGGTGGGTTATTTACTCTTATGGACGTTCCTTCTTCGAAACTTGCACTCGCGTCGCACGAGCATGTGATGCACTAGCACTCAGACTCTCACCTTTGTTCTTTGATACATGAGATTGCTATCTATACAATGCATATATTAGAGACTGAGATCCCCAAATGTTATGGGTCTCAATCCCAACCATTTAAGGATCTTGCTCCCAATATGGAAAGATATTTTTCATTGTTTTAAAAATCGCTGCCCCGATCCAGAATAGGGCGATACGGATTGGGTATCAGTTAATTCATCTCGAATCTGCTTAAAAATTGGGATTTAACCGTTTTGACATAGAGAACCGGTGTGATGACATCATAGATCGGTGTCATGACATCACAAAACGGACAACATCACCGATCCTGACGTCATCAAACCATTTGACTTTAGACTTTTTGGAAATTTTGAAATCGTTTAAAAAAGAGCCCACTGCATAGGTCAACAAAGTACAGTCACACTTTGACTTGTCATAGCTTCCATGTGTACTCTACCATCCCGAACACGTGCTCATTAATAGCATGAAGTCACCGGCTTTTATTTACCCATTTGCTCCCAAATCTCTTCAATATGGGATGTTTTGTTGAGTAGTTCATTTCATTTTATCCCATTAACCTTAGGTCCATTAACTCTCTTTCTTGCTCTTACATCTCTATTAAAATTTCTCTCTCCCTCTTACTTTTACGCCCCCATTAAAATCTTTATATTTCTTACTTTAATGCATTGTTTAAAAAAACGGACTAGTGACACGAATCGGGCACACCCATACCCGTGTCGGATCGGTGGATCGGATCAGAGAATCAGCCGAGTCGGCAATTTTTATCCCAATTTTTTTGCAAAAAATCACTATAAATCTCTAAAAATAGTGTTCTTTTAGTTTCTAAAAGAAATTAGGAGTGGTGCATTATGTACGTTTATTACTTTGTTTTTATAGGTGAATAGTGAAACGTTTTTCTGTCTAGATATGCATAACTATTATCTAGAACATAGTATTATAATATTACATCAAAGTAATTTAAATATATTGGAAAACATTTCCATATTATAAGATAAAAATAATAATTTCCCATATAAAGTAAAATTAGTTTCAATATCAAACATTTATTAATTCGCTTTACTCATCCAAAATTATCACAACCTAACTAACTATAATATTATATACTGAAATTGAAATTGTTGATTTATATTTTATAACTATTTTGTTACACAAATAAGAACAAATCTAAAATGTCTTATAATATCATCTACCTTCAAAAATATTATTTACAACTATACGAAAAAATAATATATTACATAATTTACTAATGTAAATAAATTAATAAACAACATACAAGATTTGGTTATCAATGTATAATTGTTAACTATAATATTATAATAAACATGATTCAAGAATTTCTATATACCACTTAATACTCAAAATTATATTAAAATTTTATTGCTATATAAAATAAGTTATTGTAATAATAACAAATTAGCAATAAGTATTTGTTAATATTTGTAAAATTTGTAAATATATTAATTTTAAATTACAATCTAGATTAAATATGAAAATAGCATAATCTATATAGCAATAATAATTTATTAAATAACATAGCAATTTAATATATTGAATTATGTGATTTTTTAATGTATTTATAACAATAAAATTTTCAATATAGCAATAAAAATTTAGCATAATTATATTCATTCAACATAATAATATTAATGTAATTTAAATATGATCATATTCACATAATTAAAACTTCATAGTAGAGAGCCAACTATGAGATTAATTTTATGGAATTTCATTTTGTAATTACATGTAATTAAAAATTACCTATATGTACTTTTATTTTATTGTGAATTATAAATAAATAATATTGTTATTTTAAAAAGAAAAGTAACTTTTATTTTATAAACTATTTCATTTTGTAGACCTTATAACTTGTATAAACATGAGAGAGATAGAGATATTGATGGAGACGTTAAAGTAAGAAAGAGAGATTTTAATGGGGATGTAAAAGTAGGAGAGAGAGATTTTAATAGAGATGTAAGAGCAAGAGAGAGAGAGTTAATGGACCTAAGGTTAATGGGACGAAATGAAATGAACTAGTCAGAGAAACATCCGACATCAAAGTGATGTGGGAGAAAATGGGTAAATAAAAGGAGGTGACTTCATGCTATTAATGAGCATGTGATGGGGATGGTAGAGTCCAATGGAAGCTATTACAGGTCAAAGTGTGATTGTACTTTGCTGACCTATGCAGCGGGCCCCTTTTAAGAGATTTCATAAGTTCCAAAAAGTCAAAGTCAAACTTTTTGATGACATTAGGATAAGTGATGTGTCCATTTTGTGATGTCATGACATCGATATGTGATGTCATCATACGGTTATCAGTGTCAAAAAGGCCGAATCCTGATTTTTAAGCAGATCTGAGACAACTTAACCGATACTGGATCTGGATTGCCTGATTCCAGATTGGGGCAGCGATTTTTAAAACACTGATATTTTTGTTTTGCTATCTGGCTTTAAATAAAAAAAGTCATCAGTTTGGTCGATATCTTGATCTTTATAGTCGGGATCAAGATCCCTAATAGTGGAGATCGAAATCCCAGAATTTAAAAATCAAGATCCCTCGATAATTCCTTTCTTGGACCGTACGATCGAGATTCTAGCAGCTATGGTCTAGAGAGGGAGGGTGTTATTGATGGCTTGTTGGTCTAGAGAGAGGCCTTTGAGGGACCAACCAAGGGGAGCTTTAGACATGGCATTGGTAGGCGGGTATGAGAGGAGAGGTTTAGAGAGCAAATTGCTACAGAGAGATAGAGAGAAAAAATTACTTTTTACTATTCAACCAGGTAACCTGGTATCCCCATCTATTCTCGCGGTGTGGGTGGGGATCCAAGGTAACAAATTTATAAAGCTGTGTGTGAGGGGTTCATAGGACCATTACTCTTGCTATTAATGGACTCGAAATGTTTGAGAATTATGGAATCAGAAATAAAATGATGCTTAAGGGTGGTAATCTAGTCGAGTCGATTCACAGACTCGACAGGTAAACACAACACAAGTCTGGCTTTGGACTAAACACTAGATTTGGGTCAAGTCCTGGTACATCTAGGACCTTATCAGGTCGGGTTAGGGTTCATGTTTAGGTCTGGGTCGGGGTCAACTTGACACACACACACATACACATGCACACACGCATGTGCACACACATGCAGGCACACACACACACACACACACATGCATGCACACACAGGCATGCACGCCCACACAGACACACATATATACCTAGGGGGTCGGATCCGGGTCCGGATCCAAATAGAACCTAGGCAGGTCTGGTACAGTCGATATATATATATATGGAAAACTCTTCCCAACGCCCATAGGCGAAAATGAACAGTGATTTCGCATACCCTCATCACCATCCAAATTTCATCGTACGGTCACATTTGTCCGATAGTATTTCAATTTTCATTTTTATTTCTACAAATCCAAATAACTTGAAATTTGGAGGGTGGTTACATCTTAGTGAGGCGCACTTAATAAAAATATGAAAAAAATAATTCACAAAATATAAATTGATCAAAATACCTGCGTAAATTTTCGGGGGTATTTTGGTCAATTTATATTTTACGAATTATTTTATTCATATTTTATTAAGTGCGCTTTACTAAGATGTACACACGCTCCAAATTTCAGTTCATTCAGATCAGTAAAAAAAAAAAAAATTAAATTACTACCAAATAACTGTGACCATGCGATGAAGTTTGGATGGTAATGAAGGTAGGCGAAATCACTGTTCATTTTTGCCTATAGGTGTTTTGTAGTATTCTTTCTATATATATATATATAGTAGTCGTGGG
>NW_006494904.1:3631238-3643140 GCF_000471905.2 Amborella trichopoda
ACCACTCTCTCTCTCTCTCTCTCTCTCTCTCTCTCTAGACCTACAAGCCCATCAAAAACACCCTCTCTCTCTAGATCATAGCTGCTGGGATCTCCCAAACAATGTGGTGATCCCACGCTGGAATCTCAATCCTGCGAAAAGAATCAGCGCAAGGGGTCTTGATTTTTAAATTCAAAGATCTCAATCTCAAACAACTATTAGGGATCTTGAACCCGACCATAAAGACCAAGATAGCGACCAAATTGATGACTTTCATTATTTAAAGCCAACTAGTACACCAAACTTAAAATATGGTAAACAAATAAGGGAAACAAGATATCGACCAAACTGATGATTCCCTTCATTTTCGTATACACATTTCAACATCAAGCAAACAAAGATGGGAAACAAGTCAAGTGTACAACATCAAACTTAAAAGATGGGAAACAAGTTAGTGTACAATAATTTTCAAGATAGTAGGTTTTTATTGATCTGTTCGAAATACATTAGTTTTAGAGCTTTAAATTTTATAATTAAAGATAAAAATATATTTTAAGGTTATAACAAAGATTTTCAGTATTGAAACCACATTTTTCAGCACCTTTTGAAGGTGTGCTTTACTTTTTTTGATACAAACCGCTTTACTTTTTTTGGTACAAACCGCGCATTTTATTATTTGAAGACAATTAATTGTCGATTTACCATACGATCTTCACAGCTAATAACGACGTTACTTCTCAACATTATCAATTAATGGTAGATTCCTCAGATCTACGACAACCTCTGGCCGCCCCCTTTTTGTTGGCAAGGGAAGCAACAAAACCCACCAATAATTCTTAATAATTCACCACATGGTACACCGACCTTATCCTATGCGATCAAATGATGCATCTTACTGGTCACCCCTAGCCGCCCTCCAAACCCTTATCTAACGGCCCAGATTCACCCACTCACCCTAATTGAAGGAAGAGCAGACCTTTCGTATCTCTCCCTCTGTTCCAGTTTTGACACCAATGTTGCTCATCTTAACCATGGAGCGCCCAAACTCTACACCAAACCTTAGTCCAAGCACTCCTCTCAGTATTCCGGCATAATTCTTTACATAAGTACGAGTGGAATCATCTGTGAACAATCTTTGATCAGATTCCAGTATTCCCTGACCGTTTCTTAGGTTAGTGAAGTACGACACATCGAATGTGTTTTGACTCCCGGTGTCTAGAGCCACTCTTCTGGTACCGTCTCCGTCAAATGGACACAGGGTTTGCAGTTGAGAGACGAATGATGAGCTTATCGTTGGGTCGGCTCCGTTGCCGGCGGTTGTGAAGTTGTAGAGACGGTATCGAAAAAACTGACACTCTGTTGTGCCGATTGTGTGACCCCCTGAAAGATTACAGATATGGTCGGCTATAATTGTGTAATTTTATGATTAGAAGGCATTTGAAATTTAATGAATTTCGAGGTTGAAAGCTGAAATTTCATCAAGTTGTCATTGAAGTTTTTGAACTTTTGATGTTTTTATAGTGGCATGGCTGCCATTGGATCGGTAGGCATGACGATCTCCATCGTCCAATATGTCGAGCCTATCATTACATTGATGGTGAAGATCACATATCTATTGATGCAACCGTTGGAAGGGTTTTACTCTAGCCTAACGTGGTGGGATGCCACTATACCATAACGATACTTTTTATGAACACAAAAAATTGTTCTTTCTTCGGCTAACAATTTTAGCTTCAATAAAGGTTTGTAGAGAAGCGAAATCACTTGGCCAACAGAGGTGCTTCTTTAGACTCATTGATTGTTTCTTCTCATTTACTTTAACTCTATCAAGTACTTCCTTTGATTTAATAATATTCAACATTTTTTAAAAAAAAAAATAAAATGAAAATAATAATAATAATTCGAAGACAAGAAAGTGTAAAATGTGGGCCCTTTTAGATGACAAGTGACCATAGAGCATCAACTTTACAATCTCATTTCCTCTTTATATCTCTCTATAAGTTAACGCGTGAGAGATAGTGGGTACCAAACGAAAAATACAATTCCGTTCACACCTCCCCCATCTCTCTCTCTCTAAGTTCCATTCACACCTCCTTACTACCTTTAACGTGGGCCTGAATACATGCCTCCGAATAAACACACACTAACAAAAGCATGCACCCACTTAAGCTTTTTCTGGATAAGAAACTATATACGTGTGCTTTAATAACTAAACTGAGTTATATGTGCACTTGCCCCTAGTGACCTAAATACCAACCATCAAATATAAGTCCTCAAGCTTGTTTTAATCTCACAAAACCTCTTTCTTGTAGTTGTAACTACCATATTTATTTTTGGAAAAATTTTAAATAAGGTTGCAACTTTAAAATGTAGAATTAAAGATACCCTCTAATTGATCATCTCGATATCGATATGTATCTGCGAAATAGTGCATCTTGCAACACATTATCTAGACCGTCTACTTTCAAGACTTTCATGTGTTTCTAGATCTATTTGATTTGAATCATTTTTAGAGTTTAAAATTTTATAATTAGAGATGAAAATAGATTCTCAAGTCATCCTACAATTTTTTTTTTAATCAAAATTACATTTATGATAAAATTTAGAGGTGCGGCTTAATTGGATTGTTTAAGGTTGTGACCTTATGGAAACCACACCCATTATTTTTACTTATTAATACTCTCACATTAAGGGCCTTAGAAAATCATCGATCAACATTGTCAAAGTTTTTTTTCAACTAATTAAGATCGTTTGCATGAATCATAGAATACCAGTCTCTTTTATTAAGGACCATACTTTATTCTCCTCTATTATGGATCATATCTTCAGTGAGGCCATAAGTCTCTATATTTTTTTCTCATTACATCTATTCAAGTATTTTTTGGTCTACTACTTCTTTCTTTTTTAGCTTTCCACTTGAACTAACTCGCACATCCCAATATGTACTATATTTTAGAGGTGCTATCTGGATTTGTACCGCACATAGCTAGTCTACTTAAATCCACTCTCTCTCATGGTTGTGAAAGAGAAATTTATTTGAGCAAATTTAATTTGAGTGAAAATTTGATGAGGGTCGCTTACCAACGAGAGTGACTAAGTCATGCGTGTTGAGGCCTTTTTCGATGAATTTTTGTTTCTGCACATCCACTGAGTCTGTGAATCCTGGCAAATTTGATGCGTCGGAAGCCGCGGATACCAACCCATCTCTCCTTCCCAGGGGCACCGACCAGCTCAAACCCTTCGTCTGCACACATCACGCAAACACAACATCATCAACTAGAGAGAGAGAGAGAAAGTGAGTTACATATGTAAAGAAAGAAACATGAAAATGAGAGAGCGAGAATTTCGAAACATAACAAGTCTGGAAAACACAATACCAAATCAACGGAATCACGAGCGGCAAGAGCTAGAATGTCTGCACAAGAAACAACACCAGGACATGCAGCCTCAAGGTGAGCCTTGGCATCGTCAATCACTTCGAATCCTCTTAGAGAGAGATTCGGCAGTGCGTTTCTCTCAGCTGAAGGACCATTGATGAGAACAGAGGCATCGCAGCCCTGAACAAAGCAGTCATGGAAGTGCATTCTCAGCAAAGCAGGAGCCACTGATGGGTCTGATTTGAAGTGAGACTCAACAGCGGATCGAACAATCGACTCGACACGTGAGCACGATGATGAGTAGAAACCCACTTTAGTGCCCTGGCCTTGAGTTGGTATGGCATAAGCAAATACCAGAAGGAAGGGTAAGAGGAGCTTATAGATTGAATCCCCATGATATGCCATGACGAGAGAGAGTGAGAGAGATGGGAAGGTAGTTTTTTGAACGTAAGTAGAAGATGGAGGGTGTGCTTATTATAGTGGAGACTGGAGAGAGAGAGAGAGAGGGGGTGATTGTTAGCGAGAGAAACGTGTTGTCCTTTGGAGCGATACGAAAGAGCCGCCCTGTAAGACTTATAGACACCGTCCCTCAAGCAACCTTTTTTATCACAAGTTTTACCCCCTAAAAACCTTTTCTTGCTAATACCCCCAAATCAAAATGCGATTGGTTTTTTTTTTTTTTTTTTTGGCAAAAATGCCTTTGCCCATACACATTGACATCACATCCCGTAAGATGTTCAATGACTCGAAAGAATGCCGGATCGAGTCCACAAAGTGCCATACTTAGTGGATACATTGTCGAACGGCACTTTGGCCCTATTGTCGGGGCGCATGGGCCTGTTGTTGGACCGTCTTTTTTAGTGCCAATGGAAAAGTTAAATAGTCGGTGTTAGAAGAGTGAGAAGGCATTTTGATCTCAAAACCATAATTTTTTTATTAGGGGTATTTGTTAGAAAAGTTTGTTTTGAAGTAAAAATTATGACAAAAAGTTTATTTGGGGTCATACAGATTTTTGTTATTTTCGAAAAAGTCATAGGAGAGAGGATGGGTGGGATACATGAGAAAAATCATGAGAGAGTGAGAGAGATAAAGAGGGGAGAGTAGCGGTGGTAAGGTTTGTCTAGTTTTGAAGTTTTTCTCTCCAGGGCCCAGCTGACGCTTAGAACAACTATGAATAGAGAGAGCGGGAGCGACGCTCGTTTGTAGTAAGGAGGGTTGAGATTATTCTTAAGTCAAAGATGTATGATTGTGAATATAAGCGCGTATTGGATTGGTGGGCTCTGAGTATAATCCCACTCTCTCTCGCAATTGCTTGCTCGTTTCCATTGAATCAAAATTTCAAATGCAAAGTCAATAAATCTCGGTCTTATATTTGCACCGTCATTTCATTGGTGCGGGTATGGGCCACTATATCGCCTCTTTGAATGATTTTTATTTTTTATTTTTTACCTTTTTTTTTTTTGAGAAGCACAAGGCTTCGCGTGAAGTTGGCTGAGTAGAATTTATGTATGTTAGCCCGTGATTGCTATTTTTGATTCTACTAATCCAAACCCAACTTAACTTTGAACCCTGTTAGGGATTTTTGCGGCCAACTTTTGATACGAAACAATTTGAGAGGAGCACGAGTTTGTTCGTCTCGAAGCTTTTTTATTGATGAACATTGCTTTTCCGCTTATTGGATAACCATGCGCTCGGTTTCCGCACAAAATCATTGGGGGATGGATGTCAATGGAATTGGCGGGTCGAACCCAACGAGGTCCTAGCTGGACCCAAATTTGATTGGGACTTTGGTGAGCTGAAACACCTCGTCTGGTAAGGTCTGGGTCAAGATAAAAGAAAAATAAATTATATTTTATAATATATAAATAATATTGTGTTTGTATTTGTACACTCTCAAGTTGAATATATATACACACACTCACTCTCGAGCTGAGCTGTGTTAGCTGGACATTGACCCAAGGGACGGGAATGGATTAGCTCAGGTACAAATCGACCCCAACCCAATGCGATTATGTCATAATTTAGAATAGGGACCCAATCAGGTCTTGACCGAGAAGTTTGATCAGGGTCCAAGTCAATTGAACTTGAAGCGACCCACCACAATAAATAAATAAATAAATCAAAATTTATTTTATATATATTATATAGTTAATATTATTTTTTCTTTATTTTTTACTAATACATCATGGGCCTGGTCCGCTCAGGTTGATCCCAACCCTAACCCGAACTCAACTCGAAAGAATCAGAGATGGACCCAGACCCAACCTAGGTCGGGTCAAGGTCAAGTGGATCGAGACCAAACTTGCCAAGTCCATTGTCTGCATCAAGTCCCTGACCCGATTGGGTCGACCTTAGCCATTTCCCACCTTTAATTGATTCATACTCGACTTAACACCATAAATTCAAGGATGGACCTAGAAGTTAGGTCCTAACAAGACCCAACCCACTGCGACCAATATTTAAGTCCACAACCAAACACATGTCAAGTCCGTGGGTTTCCCAGGCCCAATTGCCACCCCTCAAAATCACTACCTCGTAGAAATTTCAAGCTGAATGTGATTTTGTTTTATAACGTTTCGTAAACAGGTCCGGTTAAAATAAGAAATATTGTTAAAAGGCTCAAATTATCTTATAAGATCATTGAAGGGATAATATTTCTTATTTACCAATTCTGGATTACTTTCAAGTTTCGACTAGTTGAATTCGCACGTGTGTTTTTAAAGCATTAGATTTATTCAAATAATAATATAAACAATGAATGAACAGACAAAAAGAAGCAATTTCTTCAAATGTAACGAAGGTAAAAAAATGTAAGCAACCAACTTCACAAGGTAAAGGCAAGATAATTATCAATCAGACAGACAAAATAATATAACAGTGCAACCACACGTTTGGCATCACCAATAGATAAAGCAATAATTATTTGCTTCTTTGGGCATGAAGTTGTAGACCCGTAGTGTTCTTGATATCATGTCTATCAATTTGTTTTTTAATTGTGCGTGCCAATCGTTGTAGGTACTTATTAGCATGCAAACCTTGCCTTCTAAAATTTGTATATTTTTTTAACTCCAATAATATCCGTCTCATTCACTCTTTTAAAAAATTAATAAAGATAGTTAACCTTTTAACTTTAAATCATATCCATGCGTGCCAATCTTTTGTAGCTCTTAAGATTAGCCTGCATAAATTTTCGGAGGTGATCATAGGATTTTAGAGGGATTCCTTGTAATTCCTTCTAAACTTTGTTGATAAAAAGATAACTCATCTCACTCTCTACCTCTCTTACTCACGAACCCACACCATTTAATAACTATCATATTGATTTCCTCCAAAAAAAAAATATACAAAATATAAATTCTGGGTCAAATTAAATAAGAAGTCTAGAGAGAGAGGCTCGTGATTTTCAAGGGGAGAATAGTTAGGATACTTCTCCTTATGTAAGAATCAGTTTACAAACTTTTAGAAATTTATTGTATCTTTTGTTCCTTAAGAAAAAAGGAAACACTCCTAAGATCGAAAGTTCCTAAAAAAAATCTCATGTAAATCTCTTAAAATTTGGAATTTCTCTTGGCTTTTTATAAACCCATTCCCTAAGTAACACCTTAAACCGATGACTCCTGACCATATCTTCTCTCTCATCGTAGGGTCCCCTTTATTCTTCCGACATGGGTCAACTCGTAATTTTGGCTTAATAATGTAGTGTATACTTTTTTAGAAAATTTGTTTAGAATTACCAACTTACACCCATTCGGGGTTAGAACCCTGAACCATCAAATGCATTTTAATAATTTAACTTTACTTAATGATGAGAAAACCCCTAGTTCTCTATCGCTAATCTTGAGTAACCAGGGCTATTTTAGTCATTTGCCAGTTCCATTTCTCAAACCAATTTAACCAACAGTATTTTTATAATTAGACTCAAGCTACTGTAATTGGCCAAATTATCAAAATACATCTACTTGTTCAAAGTTCCAAGGTGATTTTGAGAAATTCTTAACAAAATTTTTAATGCAACACCTTTGTGAATAAAACTTAAAAGTATACCCTGCAATAATAAATAGAATATTTGAGCTGTTTACTACTTTCCCCTTATTAAAGTGGGATCTTAAATAATGTGCATTCTCTCTATTTAGTAGAGTGCATCCATTTAAAAGTGCATTCATTTGAAAAAGTTTATACAAAGTTACAACCTTACAGTATAGCAATAAGGTGCACCTTAAAAATTAAGTAGAAAATAGTATTTTTGAAGCTAAAAAACTTTTCAATTGATCATCTCGACCTCTATGGATAGGAAAAGTCTTCCCAATGCCTATAGGCGAAAATAAACAGTGATTTCGCCTATCCTCATCACCGTCCAAAGTCCATCACACGGTCACAATTGTCCGATAATATTTCATTTTTCTTTTTTTTTTTTCAACAAATCAGAATGATCTAAATTTTGGATCATGTGTATATCTTAGTGAGACGCACCTAATAAAAATATAAAAAAAAATAATTCGAGAAAAAAATTGATCAAAATGCCCCTAAAACATTTAGGGGGTATTTTGGTCAATTTATTTCATGTAAAATATTGTTTTGATATTTTTCGTAGATTTGCCTATTTTTTATAAACACACACTCCAAATTTCATATCATTCTGACTTGTAATAAAAAATAAATAATAAAATACTACCGGACAATTGTGACCATGTAATGAACTTTGAATGGTGATGAGAGTAGGCGAAATCACCGTTCATTTTCTCCTATAAATATTTTATATTATCTTCCCTATGGATATAAATAAATAAATAAAAAAAATTTCAAATCCTAAAAATAGTGGAGCTTCTAACAAGTTATTTTCTATCAATTTTCAGGATGTTTAGTATAACACTATCAAATGAGCTTAAGGTAGAATTTACCTAGACTCCCAAGTGGGAAATTGCTGCATAGAACCAAGGCAACTGTTCATTACTGGCGATGGTTAAATGTGACTTCACATTTACTACATGAGCCACACCATTCTCTTGACTGTTGTTTCCTGGCAAGTTGTCACCATTTTCCGGCAAGTCAATGTCATTTTCCAGCAACTTCTCGTCATTTTCCTGTGACCCATCTTCCTCAAAGTGAGATTTGAAAGAAATCCCGTTGCGAGAAGATCCTTCATCTGAATCTATATTCACCGAACCATTGGACTCCAACTCTGAATTACCTGACTCCAAAGGTGGTGGCATGCCTATGGATAGAGGTTCAGATGTTCCAGGCCCAAGCTCACGTTTCCAAAACAAAGTCATCTTCTTTCATTCTTTCACCATATTCCTTAAAGTTGAAGGTTGTTGGGTTACGCCCACCACAACGGCATTCAAGCTTGTCCATGTCAAAGACTTCCTCCATAATCTTCTGTGAGTTTGGATTGTTAGAATAGACAAACTTCATTTTCCTGCAAGTTTTTGGCTCGAGAAATGGCTTCCCCACGTGCCATTTGTTGGATACAAAGCAAAGGGATGGTTGAGACAGCAGGACTCACCAAAGCAGAGCATTACCAAAGTGCTGGGTCCCGCTCTGTCTCTTTCTCTCAAAAACAAACACGCACTGAGATTTCAAACCTGGCAACCAGGTCTCATGAATAGAACACTCCTCCCATACTTGTCCGTATAGTCAGTTCTGAAATTTTTGTCAGTCTCAGCTTCATGGGCAGCCTCTTCCTGAACATTGAAGAATAAAAGAATGGTGAGTGAAACCTGTGCAACCTGCACAACTGATATTTGAGTGATTGGGAAGAAAGATTTCAACTGATATTTGAGTGTTTGGGAAGAAAGATTTGTTAATGCGACCGAGTTTGAACCTCTTTAGGGATAATTCGAGCTTTCTAGCCGACCTACATATGGAGCCTAAAATTTTTCCTGCAATACGAACTGCTGCATAGTGAAAATTACAAAGAAGATAGGTCAACTTGCTTTTTTTATTATTCTGAGTGATCTACGAGCAGACCTTAATATTTTACTTAGAATATAAAATGCTTTGTTATAGGTAAAAAATACAAAGAAAGTCGGTCAACCCATCTTTTTTTATTTTTTTTAAAATTGCCCCTCAATCAATCCGAATTTTTATTTTATTTTTCCCCAAGCTTTAAGACATTGCCCTACTAATGAAAAAACTATAAATAAATAAAAAATTGACCGACGGCCAGTTTTGAAAAAAAAAATGGATAGACTTACCTTCTTTGTAACTTTCACATATAAGTGGAACATTTTGTATTTTATCTAAAATTTTAGTGTCTGAATGTAAATCACTCTTATTTTTTTTTTCAAAATTAACCTTCAGTCTGAGGACATCCTCAGACCAAATTTTAATTTTTTTATTTTGATTTTTTCGTTAGTAGGCCATTACCATAAAACTTGGGACACTCCCCTACTAAAGAAAAAACTGAAAAACTAGGGTCCGTACATAAATTACTCTCATAAGTAAATGTTTCCCATTTCATGGGAAGCTGGTGACTTTCACTGGTGGTTTAGGAAGTCCCTTTACGGTTTAGTCTTTATTGACGAGTCTGTGAGATTTATCTTCATTTACTTCATTCGTACAAATCTGCCCTTGAAATTTAAAATTGAAATAAAAAAACATCTTATGTTCAAGTTTAAAGAACTTTATCTAATGAATTTTTATCTTCAAAGGGAACTGAGCGCTAAAACTCTTGTCCTGCAAATAGAAATAGAATACAAGGGTTCTTTGTGTTCTTCCCAAGTTTCAAGCCTAAGAGCAATTTTTATCTTCAAAGGGAACTGAGCACTAAAACTCTTGTCCTCAAAATAGAATACAAGTGTTCTTTGTGTTCTTCCTGAGTTTCAAGCGTAAGTGCAATTTATTGAACCCTTTTGTTGGGATTAGGGATTATAAAGTTTGGTGTCATACTAGGATTGTGTATTTAACAAGCTATAAATAAAATGAATGAATATAATTAAATTACGAGTGTGGGAAAATAATGGAAAAATGTTTAAAATTACAAGCACACAATATATATGCTACTTGTATATGGATTATTTTTTTTTAAGGAATATGACAAATAGAAATCCATTATATTGATAAAAATTACATAATAGATTGTGGGACAGCTTTCTTTAACTTTTGATACTATCCCATCGACCCTTCTTTTTAAACAAGTTCTCCTGGATTTACAAAAGCACCATATCACCGGCTTTCCCAACGTTAAACAGCTACTCCAGAAGAGCAAGCAACCAAGAGTCTCACACTAAAAGGAGATAGCTCCCAAAACCTCTATGGAATTGTCAAATCATCTGGTCACTGAAAGGTCGCCAAAAAAGCCGTAAGAAGCGTCAAACATTTCCAATGAGATGCATGGAACAATTCAATAGAAGAGAATGAAACGCGGTTATTATAGGGGTTCCTTCTGAGCCTAGGTGCGTCAGAAGGCACCTGCTACAGATTGATGTGAGACAAGACTGGAACATGGCAATAGCTCCGACTCTATAACCTGCTTTGAGGTTGAGGTCCTTTATCTAAAGAAACCATTTGATCGTCTGCATATATATATATATATATAAATAAAAGGTTGCAGCTTTATATAAACTTTTCAAACAGTATAAGCATTTTTAAATGGGAAAAGTTTATCTAGAGCTGAGGCTCTAAACAATCAAATTTGATCCTACTTCAAAATGTTTTCTAAAAGATGTTGTTTGGATGCCCAAATATCTTCAAATTAATCATCTTGACATCAGGATGCATGGACATGAGAAAAAAATGGATTGCAAGTTTTGGAAACAGTGTATTTTGTAATGCATTTTTGGATCGTCAATTTTCAAGATTTTCAAGCTTTTATAGAAATGTCTATCTACATTATTTTTGAAACTTTAAACTTTATAAATAAATATGAAAATATACTTTTAAGGCTATCTCAAAGATTTCCAATATTGAAACCACATTTCTCGACCCTATTTGAAGGTAGGCTCTAATTTGATTGTTTAGAGTCTAGGCTCTTTACAAATCACACTCCTTTTAAATGGATGTCTTTCGCTAAATATAGAGGATACAACACGGGGTTGGTTCCGGACCTAAATATTGGACCTAACTTCGGTTGGATCTGAAGAAAGGTTTGGGTTCATCCTTGACCTTATGGGGCTAAGTTGAGTGTAGGTTAATTAGGGGTGTGAAATGGCTCTGGTCGATGGGTTTGGATGCAGAAAATGGACTCGATACGTCCGGTCTCCGTCCACTTCATCTTGATCCTGCCCAAGTTGGGTTTGGGTCCATCTTAGATCCAAACCTAGTATGTATTAGCATAAAATAATATTAACTATATATATATATATATATATAATTTGATTTGTTTATTTATTGACCCGGCGTGTAGATCGATTCAGGTTCAATTGACTTGGACCGGATCACGGTCTCAGTCAGGACCTTGGTTGGGTCCCGGTATAAATTATGACTTAGTAGGGTTGAGTCCTGATTGGGGTCGCCTTGTACCTAACCCAATCCGTTCCTAACCCAAACATAACCCATATATATATATATATATATATATATATATATATATATANAGAGAGAGAGAG
>NW_006494904.1:3653987-3672926 GCF_000471905.2 Amborella trichopoda
ATATATATTATTTCTAGATATCCATGTGCTAACTTTAATGGTGATCTTTTGAAGTCCTACACACATGAGTGAGAGAGAGTCTTATAGGATAATTACTCATATATATATAGCTTATGCAATACACTCGGGTGAAATTTGCCTTACCCAGGGCGAGTCCGAGTAACTCGGCCAAGTCTGGGTACAGTAAACAACATAATGGCTGCTTCTTGCAAAGCAATATGCAGTACAATCGCTTCTTTCTTTCTTCCTTTTTATAGATCAAAAGAGAAGCATCTTTCTCGAGGGCTTGGCAATGCATGGTTGCAAATTTTCAATGATGCTAAATATTCATGCGCTATTTATTATTTCACTAAAGTCCAGACAGAATTTCTGGTTTTGTTGACCTTGACCCGGGATGGCTTCAGGATGGACCGTGTCAGGTCAGGTGCAGTCAAGTCTAGTCCAACGACAACCCAACTTGACCCGGTAGATATAAGACACATGTACATCTATATTACCTTTATAATGTAAAAAATATTATTTATAAAAAAATTGTTTCATACGGGCTAGACCGCATCAAAAAATATAAAGCATCCATCTTAATGATGGATGCAAGTAGGTGTTCCATCTAAAAATAATGGAAACTAACAGTCTAAATGTTTTCTTGTTAGAATTATTATTTTTAGATTTTCAAATTTATTTATTTTTTCATATTAATGATCTCCATGTTAGAGATTACATGTTCTTAAAAATTAAGTCTTAAAATTCATTTAAAAAATAGATTTATCAAGAGGCCCGCATTTCTACATATGCTTGGCCGCATAGAAACCGGATCCTTATTTATATTTTTTTTCTGAACCTGCACCCAACCTGACTTGGTAAGACGGGCCCGGGTATAATTGACTTGCATCTGACCAAGGTTTGGCTCAAGCCTGGGTCTAACTTAGACCTAGACGGATCCGGATCGACTTGGGCCCATCCCGGCCCATTTACTGCCCTAAACGTACCTGACTGTGACGAATTTACAGCCTATTTTTTCCTTGGTTCTCAATGGACGAGGCCTGTTTTTGTTTCCTTATTTTCCAAGGGACGAGTAAGTCTTAAGTAACATTACACTAGACTCTATCCCTGACTTCTCAAAAGAAAAGCGAGTGAAATCCAATTTGGTTTTGATTTCCCTGCATGCGAAAAAACGAACTTAAATATGTCTTGAATCCCACGGAAAATCATGATTAATATTTATGTATCATTAATTTGGGGGAACAAATATTTTCCTATATTCAAACTCACTAAAGTTCAGACACTCTGGGTTTTAGTGTACCCCTTTTTAATGGTGAGTTAATATACAGTCTTTATGAATGTAACTTTTGTGCAGCCAATGCTTTAAAACCTAGCGTTTTTGGATCTAGATGGCCGATTTGGATGGGAATTGGTTGGAACTGAGTTAGTTCTCGGATAGGACGATCTTGGCCTGGTTCCCCCAAATACCCCATTTATATATTTTTTTTAAACAATTTCTTTCAAGATTATGTAATATTTTCTCAGGTCCTCTCTAAATCTCCGCCCAATAAAACCCACTTTAATTCTTTTTTTTTAATATTTTTTGGATCACCGATTCAGAATGATCCAGACAATCTAGGTTGTTGATCTAGATCTGACATAGATCTATGGATGAACTATCCATCCCGCTTGTCCGAGTTTTAAAATATTGGTGTAACCTATTTAGGTCAACGTATGCAACATGTTGGGCTCACCTAGTTAGAGCCCTTTGTACGAATGTGGATGCATGTAGCGGAACCAGGAAATATGGGATACAAATATATGCCAAAGTTGATGTGTATGTGTATGAATGGGGAAACCATTCAATAAAACAAATAAAAAATAAATCTTACTGGCACTGGATTTACGTGGTTCACCTTTTCAAGCTACGCCAATAGGAAAATAAACGAATCTACTATTAACACAAAGGTTACAATACTCTTATAAGAAACAACTTTTCTTAGGATCACCGATTTCATCTAGAGATTTCTCTCTTTATGATTTCCTTCTTTGATCTCAGAGACTTCTTTTCTTTTTAAAAGAAAAAGTTCTCTCTTTCTCTCATTTTCTTCCCTTCTCCTTCTTCTCTCTCTCAAAAAAAAAAAAAACTTAACGATACTTCTCTCTAAGAAGAAAGACAACTCTCTCTTTCTTTTCTTCTCTCTCAGAGAAGGATAAGTATCTTTCTCTCTTCTTCTCGCACAAAGAAGGATTAATCTATCTCTTTTTTCTCCTCTCACAGAGAACGATGGATCTCTATCTTCTTATCTCTACAGAATGAGGCTTCTTGTATTTTTCAATACATCAAGAAGAGTCCACCCAAAGAAATGACCTAGAGAAATGCACTCCCAAAACTGGCGCGGAGAGGTTCACACCCAAAAATGACCCGATGATGTGGTTTTAGTTTAACCAACCAAGAGCATAAAAAAACCTCTCATGTATTCCCTTTTATGTATGGGCTAAGGAATAACAACTATATATAGAAGTATCCCATAACCTTCTAAAATGGAAGTCCATCTCTATCTCCCATTTTTAAGAAGAGTTAAGAGGAATATCTCCCCCTTATCAAACCGTGAGATCTTATTTTTGTGTGGGATGGTGACTTGGTCAACAAGTCATCGTCTTCCACTTTCTCAAACTACCCTCTATCAAAAGAAAAATTCCATTGGTGTCCCTCCTTCATGGGATGGGACCCCAATAATCTCTCGCTCTAATCCCAAGAGGGAGTCTCCCTTCGCAGATCAACCAGGTGCTCAAATGACACTCGTGCTAGCCATGCTTCTTCATGACTCTTGTTTTATCTTTGACCAAGGTATTCGTCATCATATCTGACACACTCCTGTTGATATGGATTTGACCTAGTTGCAACAGTTTCTTCACCCTTCTGCAACTTGGATTGCCATACAACAACTCTCTCTGCAAAAGTAATCAAGTATTACGAGATTGACTTCTTTTAGTCTAGGTGTCCAGCGATGTCTTCATCTGTGTATTAATGTAACACAGGTTTTCTTCCCCCAAAGTACAAACACATTTTGGATGATCCTCTGAGATACTTAAATATCAAATTAATTGTTGTCTAGTAGTCCGTGTCAAGATTAGCGATACCTGAATCTGCTCATGGTATTATTGTCAGTCCATAGAGTCACCAACGATTAAAGTGATTCATTGTTGGTCAAAGTAGTGACTAACGATCAATTAATCAATACCTTCTTTGTATAATGGCGATTCACTGTTGGTCAAGATGATGACTAATGGTCCATTGGTCAATACCTTCTTTGCACAGTGGCGATTCATTGTTGATCAAGATGATGACTAATTGTTTGTAGGTCAAGACTTTCTTTGCACAGTGTGCACTCACCGACAATCTTGAGCTCACCACGCTTCTATTGTGTGTGCTTCCTACTGCCGACCCATAGGGAACTTTCTGTGTTTCTTCATTCTTCCTCTTGGTTGAAGGGATATTCTGGCACTTAATTCCTGTGCCTTCTTACCTTTTGACAACTTTACCAAGTCATAAGTGTGACTCTGACGCAAGGATACATCTCATCTTTCATAGCTTTAACCCACACCTCTTTGTATTTGTCAACCTAATTACATGGTAGATTTTTGGTCCAGCCCTTGCAAGGTAGCTAGTATAGGGTTTTTGTCCCCTAGAGTACCTTATCAGTTAAATTGTAGGTGACACTTATTGAACAGGCCGCTCCCCCTATTCCTCATCACCCTGAAGTGTCATGTCAACTCTTTGGACACATCCTCTTATTTCACTTCTCTACCGTCTTCATTTACTACGGTAGAAGAACTATAACCGGTTCCGAACCATTGAATATTCGTCGCTTTGCTGACTTCATCACATCTCCACATCCTACATCTGAACTTCTTCATTTGAGTACCCTTAGAAGACGTATAGGAGTGCTTTCTCATTCAACTTGGATCTTTGTTTCTTGGCACATGCATCAATGCCTCGAACACCATCAAGTGTGAATAAGTGATATCGTTTCCGGTCCAACTTCTCTCTAGGATCTGACCATCCAAAGAAAACAATGGGATCGATATTAAGTAGCATGTTATGAGGACTACTTCACCCTAATACGGCTTAGTGGTGGATAACATGCTCTTAACTCTGAGACACTTTAGCAGCTGGAGTGTCTCGCTTTTCACCTTATGTGGAAATCCTGAAAGATCTCAAACACTTATTTTTTCAATTTCACCCATACCTGTCATGAAGCATCACCATTGAAGGTGACGAAGTATGATGCGCCACCAAACGACTTTGATGCTCTTGTATCCACAACTGAATCCGAGTTGCATGATGAAATATTAATGTACCATTTACCATAGTTTTCGACCGCACCATCATTTATAGTTACTGCAGCGGTTTGTCTACCATCATCCATGGCATTGTCCTCATGCCGCTCATTCTTGAGCTTCCAGCAATCTTTCTTGATGTGTCATTCCTTGCCATAATTAAAACATTTGATCCCGTTTCTCGTTTTCGATCGACTTTGGTCCTCGTTCATAGACCTTCCTCGATTTGTGACAAGAGCATGTAGTACGATGTGTAAGAGGTTTTCTTCTCACCTCCTTATTCAATAGGCTACTAGTGACCTGACTCATAGTCACTATCCCATCCGGAGCTGAGTTACTCACAGAGACTTCTAGAATCTCCCAACTGTCCAGTAGTGAGCTGCGCAAAAACAAATCATGTCGCCCATCTTCCAGGAACAACTACATCGTCGCAAATTGATTAAAAATGCTTTGCACCTCATTCAAGTGCTCCGCAACGGATTCCCTCTCCCTGAACTTCATGTTCACTAACTTCCGGATCAAGAACACGTTATTTCTGGCGGTCTTCCTCTCGTACAAGTCATGTAATTTATCCCACAATGACTTCGAAGATTATCTCCATCGACACATAGTTCAACACATTTTCTTGCAATCACTGTCGGATAGTTCCGAGAGCTTTTTGGTCTAGTCTCTTCCACTCATCATCTGTCATACATTCGGGCTTGTGTTCTACTCCTTCAATGAGTGCGTACAAATCCCAATAGTATACTAGATTTTCCATCTTTGGCTTCTAAATGATCCAGTTATTCTCATTAAGTGATATCATTCTGCTCCTGATACTGGAATCCATCTATCACATACATTGTTTATCCCCTGTGCGTTATAGTTAGATATCGACCAGATGTTACGGTAAGTGCTACCTAATCGTTATTGTTACCTCCCGACCGATAGTTGTGTCACTCGATCATTACTTCCGCCGGTTACTTCCGTCTGATCGTTATTGCCTCCCAATTGTTACTGTCGTCTGATCGCTGCTGCCACTGTATTGTTACTGTGACCCGATCGCTACTGCCGCCCAATCGCTACTGCTGCCTAATCATTATGTCGCCTGATCATTATTGTTGCCTTATTGTTACTGCCGCCCAATCGTCAGTCAAGCCTTTGCAGAAGTTTTCACAAACTTCAACAGCGCTGCCGCATGACGGTTTGAATCCCAAAAAAATTCCCATAAGCCCAATTAAAGGAGTGGGATTTGTTTTCTTCCTTACTCGTCCTACGACCGCCAGATTTGTTATACCAAAAAATGGTGATAAGGAAGACCAAGCGGTGAGGAAAAACATGCTCTCATACCACTTGTTAGGCTCACCCAGTTAGAGCATTTTCGCACGAATACGGATACGCGCAGCGGAACCAAGAACTATAGGACACAAAAATATGCCAAAGTTGATGTGCATGTATATGATTGGGAAAAAGATGCAATGAAGCAAATAAAGAATAAATCTTACTGATACCGAATTTACGGCGTTCACCTTTTCAGGCTATGTCCACAAGAGAAAAAATAGGTGCATTATTAACACAAAGGTTATAATAGTCTTCCAATAAATAACATTTCTTAGGATCACCGATTTCATCTAGAAATTTCTCTATCTAGGATTTTCCTCTTTTATTTTAGAGA
The DNA here is from genome assembly GCF_000471905.2 of Amborella trichopoda. The sequence goes on from NW_006494904.1 coordinate 3,659,965, forward strand.
TTTTTTTTCTTTCTAAAGACTTTATCTCTCTAAAAAAAGTTCTCTATTTCTCTCATTTTTTTCCCTTCTCCCTATTTTCTCTCTCAATAAAGAAAATACTTAAGAAGATGATCATTGGCACCCTTTCATCTTCTTCTTCTCTCTAAGAAGAATGACAACTCTTTTTCTCTCTCTTCTTCTCTCTCAAAGAATGATAAATCTCACTCTTATTCTCTTACGGAGAAAGACAAATCTCTGTTTCTTTCTTCTCCTCTCATAAAGAACGATGAATATCTGTACGCCTAAAAATAACCTAGAGAGGTTCATGCCCAAAAATGGCCCAGAGAAGGAGCTTTGGTTTTAACCAACCAAGAGCACCAGAAAAACCTCTCATGTATTCCTTTTTATGTATGGGCCAACCATATATGGGAGTATCCCATAACCTCCTAAAAATGAGGTTCATCTCTATAGAAAGAGATATGAGGAATATCTCCTCATACCAACCTTTTTGGAATGAGATAAGAGTAATATCTCTCCATACCAAAACCATAAAGGAGATCTTATTTTCGTGTGGGATGGTGACTTATTGACTTGGTCAACAAATCACCCTCTTTCATTTTCTCGAACTAACTTCTATCAAAATAACAATTTCATTGGTATCCCTCCTTCATGGGATGGGACCCAATAAAACATGCGGTAGAAAGAGGCAATAGCCTCCTACACAGAGAAGTAGGAAGGGGGAGCATCTAAAAGAGCCTCTGTAGAGAGAATTGAGCATCTAGGGCAATTCTCGTAGATGTTATGGGTGGTAGTTTCTAGAAAGGAAATTGATTGCTCATTAGTCTCACATCTCCATCCTTGAATCATAAAAGTATCCACATGAAGGAAATGCAAATAAGTTTTGCTAGTCAAATTCCCAACAAACCAATTCATATAGCCATTGATCCTTGCCTTTTAGGTTTTCATCTACAACTCATTCACATGGAAAAGGTTAATGCAGTTACTAATGTGATAAATTGATCAACTTATTATTTTAAAATGCCGAACTTACTCTTATGTCCTATCTTTTATAAACTTTATATCCCTTATGTAATTTTTTGTTTCTTTTATTTTGCCAGAGCATCATTGGCGGCAATACTGCCGAGCCTCATGAAGAAGCCTCTAACTCCATTCTCACGAAAGGGTAAAGCTCAAATCCCCATTGTTTTACTCCTTTTTTGAGAAAAGAACTGATGTTATGGTAGTAGCACACTTCATACTTCAATTGCAGCTTCTATTCCCACCCTTTTTTTTGGGAAAGGAGTTGAGGTCATAATGGTAGCCCACATCCTATCTTAGTTGCAATTGGTGACTTCCATTCCTCCTTACAACTTCAAAAACCACTTACTAATTTAAAAATGGGTAGAGGCCTATCATCCCTGTTGAATTACCCCAAAAAAATAAAAATAAAAAATGATAAGTCATGTTAGCTTTGCCATGAAAATAAAAGAGGAAAATGGCCATTTTAAAGATAAAACCCCCAAATATACACCCCAAAAAAAAAAAATTTAGACGCTCCGACCAGTCATGGATGTAGAAAAGAACCGAGAGTAACCAATGGAAGAGGGAAAGAATCCATCCATTCTTTAAATCGGCCAAATTAATGAAATTACATTCATTTAATTAAGCTCCCATGAGGGAATATCCTCTTGATATAATTGAATAATGGCCATCATCATTATCATCATCAAAACCTTTCTCCAATTATTTAGGGTTGGCTAATATAATAGTATTAACTTAATTTAATTAATTAATTACGAATGATGTAATATTTTATTGATGACTAGGCTTACAAGCCATATGGGCATTATGGCTCGATCATTACTTATATCATTCATTGCAAGAGAAAACAGATCTAGATCTCCATCCTTTAAAGAAAGGTAATGATAAAAGAAATGTAACCCGCACAAAGCCGTAAGCCTTAGAATAATATAAATAAGGATGAGGTTTCTATAAGGAGCAGGTTTTATAAAAATAAAATAAGGTTCACCTCAAATCTGTCTAAAAAGCACTTTCGGCAACAAAAATTTTCATGATGGCTCTAAAATCAGTTTTTAACCCCAATAATAAAATTTGAAATTAAAAAAATATGTGGATCTATAAACACTTATTTTTTGAGCGACATTGACAGTCTAGATAATTTATTACAATAACCATATTTTTAGAATTGGAAATCTTTTTTCTTTTTTTTTTCATAACCATAATGTTCAAGTCAAGATAATCCATGTAAAGATTTTCTAATACTTGAAGCGTGCGATTTATATATTGCCGAGGCTCTAAACAATCAAATTAAAGCTCACCTTCAAATAGTGTCGATAAATGTTATTTCAATATTGAAAATCTTTGTGATAGCTTTAAAATATATTTTCACCTTTAATTATAAAATTTAAAGCTTAAAAAATAACATCGATCGAACAGATCTAAAAAAACTTGAAAATGTTGAAATTGACAGTCCAAAAATGCATTACAAGATGCATTATTTCCAAAAATTGAAATTTATTTTTTTCTCATGTCTATGCATCTTGATGTCGAGGTGATCAATTTGAAGATATTTGGGCACCAAAACAACCTTTTTTAATGAAATTTTTGAGGTGGGCTCTAATTTGATTGTTTAAAGCCTCGGCTCGATGTAAACATTTTCAATACTTCGAATTGCAATTTTTGATGAGTTGTAAAGCGAGGCATTACCCGTAAATAATAGAGTGGACTAAAAGAAAGTTGACAAAATAAGGGCTCGGAATCCTATTATTAAATAAAACAGTAGGCTTAAAAGTGTAGAATAAATAAATAAATAGGCGAACAAGAGATGGGTGGACAACGACCCACCTTCCTAGAAAGAAACAAGCAGCCTTTCAAGCAGCCTTTCAAGAGAGAGAAGAGGAAAAGATGAGAGAGAGAGAGCGCATAAGAGAAAACCTAATTTCAAAGGAAAAAATTTATATAAAGTTGTATTTAGAACACCTAAAAAATCCAAGTGGTTGTTTTGAAGTTGATCTCAATCCAAGTGGTTGTTTTGAAGTTGATCTCTAATTCTTCGTCTCGATATCGAGATGAACGGATGTAAATAAAATAAAATAAATAAATTTGAGTCCTAAAAATAATGCATCTTGTAAAACATTATCTACACCATTCACTTTTAAGATTTCCATGTGTTTATAGATCTTCTTGGTTTGAACTATTTTTTATGTCTAAAATAGTATAATTAGATATGTAAAATAGATTCTTAGGCCATTTTAAGAATTTTTTACGTCGAAATTACATCTTGTAATAAAATTGGTGATATACCTTAATTTGGCTATTTAAGATTGCAACCTTATGCAAGCCACACCCATAGCTAAATATGAGTGAGAGTGAGAGAGAGAGAGTGTGTGTCTATCAGCTTTTATCAAAAACGGGAAAAAAAAAAAAAAAAAACCGGGGGGGGGGGGGGGGGGGTTAGGGGAAAGAGAGAGAAACTAGCCACCAAGATTAAATTCCAAAATAAAATTTTTATTTTAAAAAAAATAAAAAATAAAAAAGTACCTAATGGAGAAAGAGCCTTGAAGCCCCAAAAAGAAAGAGGACGGATCACTTGACATAGGGCTAGAAGCAGTTCAATCGGACTAATTGGTAAACCGGTTGGTTCAACTGGCTTAACAGGCAAGTCCAGAGCAGTTAAAAAATTGTTAAAAAAAAAAAATCTAATAATCTCTGAAAATTATATTTAAAACATGATAAAAAAAAGAACATCCAAATCAAGTTGAAAATTAATGAAAGAAATAGATTTTAAAGAAGGGTGTGGTTTGTACAGAGCCTAGGCTTTAAACAATCAATTAGAACCTACCTTCAAATAGTGTTTGAGAAATGTAGTTTCAATATTGAAAATCATTATGATAGCTTTAAAATATATTTTTATTTTTTTTTATAAATTTTTAATAGTGTAGATCGACATATTTATGAAAATCTTGAAAATTGACGGTCCAACAAAATACATTATTTCCAAAACTTGAAATCCATTTTTTTTCATGTCTATTCATCATGATGTCGAGATGATGAATTTGAGGATATTTGGGCATCAAAACAACCTCTTCTAGTGAACTTTTTTAGATAGGTTCTAATTTGAGATTTTATAAATAAACAACTTCTTCTAGTAAAATTTTTTAGGTAGGCTAAAAAAATAAATAAAATCTTTTATTTTTTGAGATTTTTTATAATTTTTTTAAAAAAATTTAAAATATTCGTCGGATACACCAAAATCAATCAATGACTAGTTCCGATCTAACCGGACGGTCAGAGTTTGAACCACACGATTTTTCATTCGTATAGCCAAATGCGATAAAGAGCATTTAGTTTCGAAAAGAAAATGCATGAGAGAGAGAGAAAGAGAGAGAGGTGGGTCTTTCCCGGCTGCGAGGAGAGAGGGTAGAGAGAGATGGAGGTGGGTCCTACCATCTCCGAAATCCGGGTGCATATCAACCACAAAGAGCAAAAACTTTGTAAAGAACGCCTACACCTAGCCGTAGCATGGTCGTTCGTCAACCCAAAATCAGAAAGAGCCATGGATCACCGCCCATGTCACCCACGTCTCACGATTTTTATATGTACTCCCCACCTCACCTCCTCCCCTATTGCCCACAACGTAACCCTACCCCACTCTCTTACTTCCCAAATCATAAGAAAAGCCCTTAAACCAACCTTCATTCATGGCAGTATTCACTTCTTTTTTCTTTTCACTCACTCAGAGTTTCGTTGCTGTGAGGGCTAATTAACCGTGTCTGCAAAAGTTGGCACGTTTCTCAAGCCATATCGAACCGGAAGTGGGTTCGCTCAAACGAGACGCCAGGCTCGATCCTTTACAAGCCAACACTGATTCGCACAAAACACAGGTAGGTAGGCCTCATCTTTCTTCACTTGAAAATCAGAGTTAACGGGTACTTAATGTTGCCAAAAAATTTTGGACTCTGTAGTGTTTCATGAAATGTATATTTTGGTCTCAATTTCGATTGAGATCAAGTGGTTTCACACACATCGTCAATGAGCTACGCCTACTTACATGCTGAGGCACACAGGCCCTGCGAGCCGGCCCATTGCCACTCTTAAATTTAATCAAAATGGCTTCTTATGAAATCCAATTTCCAAAAATAAGTTTCATATATTTTCACAAACATTACTGAGTGAATAATGCACAGGGAATCTTAGGTTAGGTGATTGTCAAAATCACCACGCCCTCTTTCCTTTTAAAAAAATTAATGGTGTTTTGATAAAGAGAAAAAGGCGTTTTTGGGGGGAGAAAGAAAGAAAGCATAGTGACCTCTATAAAATGGGTCAAGGAAATATAATACTCCTCTTTTTTAGGGTCACCCTTTTTTGGCTTTGGGGTTATGAGAAGGGGATTTTCAAGACGGAAATGGTATTTCAAGAGAGAGAGAGAGAAGCAGGTTGGTTAAGTGTCTAATTCTTGAGAGAGAAAGTCTCTCAATTTTTTTTAAGGTGATGTTTCTGGTAGCTATATAGTGATGCGAAAGGTGAGGTTGATCGACAGTGTTGCTCATAAGGTGTTGTTTTTTGGTAGCTATACAGTGATGTAAAAGGTGAGGTTGATTGACAGTGTTGCTCAATCGAAAGAACAGCTTTAAAAAAAAAATCAATAAAATTTTACCGATGTTTAAAAGTAGGTATTAGCTTTTATAAGCTCAAGTAGATTTGTACTTGCTTAGGGTGTTGATGTAGCCCTATAAAGTAAACTTCGTAAGTCTTGTGTGCTAGTGTGATTTTAATTTTATTTTATTTTATTTTTGCTTTCTATTATAATTATATTCATTTATTTCACATTTTGTTTTATACAACCTTAGGTGGAACATTGTCCTTTAAGACTCCTAGTTCCCCAAATGAGGAGTAAGAGTTACATGGAAAGGGCTGTGCCGATTCCTAAGGACGCTACAATATGAGGTTTACGTGACATGCAACCGTTATAGTGCCTGATGATGACCCTATAACACGTGTCCGATCAAAGGCTGAAAATTCGGTTTTTTCGTCGTTTCATTACTAATTTACTAGACAAATTTTGGACGAAACCGAATTTTTGTTCATGGGAAGGAAAAGGGCACAAAAAATATCCGATTTTGCGGCGAGAGCAGTACTAATGTCTTTTTATTTTGGGCCTTTGGACGATTTTAAAAAGGAGATCCAGCCGAATTCATAACTAAATTTCGGTCAAATAATTTCATCTCAACTCAAAAATAATTTCTCTGGTGCTTTATGTGATGTCATCCCATCCAAGGGGGATTATATTCCGTACATCCATTGATTGGACGGTGATAATACAAATAACACTGACCCTTTTATGATGCCTATGGACTATAGTATAAGTTCTATATTTTTTGGTGCATAAAAGGGATTTTGCATGTCGTAGTTAGCAAGTAGGGGTATAATTCGCATTGGTAAAACTAAAACAACGGTAATAATCAGTTTTGTTCCAAAAAGTCAGGCAAAAAACAGATTCAAAATACATATTGTCAAAAATTAAGCAAGTTAAAAAATCATGAATATTTTGGATTTCACTCAAAAAATAAAACAAAAAATCGGATATGTAATGATGGCACAAGATAAAATTGTTACTAAAATCATGGCATATATGTTAAAGTCATTAAATAATAATTTATATCCTTATCTAAAATCATAGGTAAGGTAATACTTGACAATTTTTTGTCTAAATTTTCATTAAATATAAGAACAATGCTTACTCGAATGTCATGACATGTTACATACGATGGATTTGTTGGAGCACACAATGAGAGATTGTTTTGAGTCTTCTTTTTTTTTATCGGAATACATTGAGATATATTATTGTTTTCAGATATTAATTTTTTCTGGCAACATATTGCTTGTGTTTTATTTGATACAATTTCTTAAGAGAATATTTTGGTGAAATTTTTGACAAATCTTTTTGTTAAGATTCTTATTTCAATCCCATTTTTAATGTGCTTATCTCAAGACCAAATTAAAACTAGAAAATCAATGAAGAGAATATAAGTTTCAATAAGAAACTTTTTTTAAAAAAAAGGATAATATAGGGTTGCATCATTTCCATTAAAAAACAAGGTGATGTTTTGAAGATCTTTTCAAAAACCTCAGAGATCCTAACGAATTTCAAAAAAAAATGATTTTTTTTTTTTTTTTTTTAAGAAACTATGTTTTAATGGTAGGCTTGGTCGTTTCGCATTTCTTCGAGTATGTCTTAAAAACCCAACCGTTATTCAGTGGTGAACGGCCGTTTCGGTCGCCCCCAAAACAAAATACCACCACATTTCGTGAAAAATTCAACCAAAAAGAGCCGAAATTTTGAATCAATGGCTCACCACCTAACGTATAAAATATAGGAAAAAATAAACCAGACTCAACTTACCCAATCTATTTTTTTCTCTCACTTTTTTCCTCAAACTACAATTTGTATACAAATATACCCCAACCAAAAAATAAATAAAAAAAATCTAAATTATCCTCCCTTACTTTTCCTTTACATGTGCCTCTCTCCTCTATCCCACCAAAATAGGGCTTCTGTATTGTGTAAGTGCAGTCCAACAGTGGATCAAGTGCTCTAGCACGGTGTAAGTGCGATCCAACAGCAGTGGATCAAGTGCTCTAGCAAGGTATAAGTGCGATCCGGCAGTGGAATGAGTCACAGTGCTCCAGTACTGTGTAAGTGCGGTCTGACAGTGGAATACTTTGGAATCACAGCGCTACGTACGGTCTAGCAATAGAACACTCTGGAGTCACAGGGCTTCTGCACTATGTAAGTGCGGTCCGGCAGTACAAGTTCTGGAGTCACAACATTCCAACAGTTGCAAACGGTCTTCCGATAGTAGAACTTCTTAGTCACTGGGCTCTGACAATTGCAAACGGCGGTACGGCAGTACTCAGTTTCGATCCGGTGCGCTCTGACAATGTGTTATTGGGTCCAAAAGTTAACGTCAATTCTGGCCAAATTGATTTTCGATCCAGCAATGCGATTGTGCGCTTCGACAATATGTTATTGGGTCCAAAAGTCAATATCAAATCTGGCCAAATTGATTTTTGTATACGAGAAGAGCATTTCTATCTAAAACAATGAACTTTTTACTTTGGGCATTTGTATAACAAGTTTGTTTTTGAGAAAAAAGTGAAAGAAAAAGTTTTGTTGGGTAAGTTGCATAACAAGAATTTTGGGATTTTTTTTGTTATTTTCGTAATTGACGGTTAACTCTTTGACGCATTCTTGCGGGATATATGGCCAAGAGAGTCTGTTAATTACTAAAGGAGCGTACAAAGTGGAGAAAAAAAGGGAGAAATTCAAGCGTTTTGGAGGAGTGGCTTGCTCTGAGACTCTCTCTCCTCTCTCCTCTCTCCTCTCTCCTCTGTCTCTACATTCTTTGTGAGGGGTGGCGGTGGCCGGTAGCGGAGGCAAGTGCTGAAGCGAAGCGTGGGTGGTGTGCATGTACTGCATGGCTCAGCCAGCTTGATCCAAAGATTAATTGAAGTTAATGACCCGAAATTGTGTATCTTAATTTTAATTAGGCGGTGATTAAGTATGAATGTGAATGATTAGATCGATGATGATATGTAAACGCCACTGATTAATGTTAGCCCAAACCACCACCACTTTATCGTCGTCGTCTTCAAAGAAATGACAAAGAGCAATGCCTCTCACTCTTCATCGTCCATTAAAAGTGACAAGAGAAAGAAGGTACCTTTTCCTTTTTTTTTTCTTTTTTTTTTTAACGATATTTCAGAGGCTTCATGCTTGTTTTGCATTTTCATGGATTTTTTGCTTTCTTCTCTCGTGTTTTTCCATTAGCCTCTCTCTCTATCTTCCAATAATGTGACTCTCTCTCTTGAACGTGGTTATGGTTTTGTAAACATATATTGTTTTATGCTTACTGGTATCAAATGTTTACTCTCTCTCTCTCATTTTGAATGCTGATGCTGGCTTGTATTCAATGTAAGTTTTTTTAATAGCAAGTGGTATAAAACTATACATTGTGCATTACTTTATTCTCTCTCCCTATATCTCCCCATATGATGATCCTTCTCTGTGATTTCGAACGCCGGTTCTAGTTCGGTGTTCGACGTACGTTTTTACTCCGTTTTTTTTCATTGGTGGGCTGTATTCAATGTACTTTCTCCTTATTACCTAATCGTCATATTTTTTTTCTCATTTCTTAACCATTTGTTTTCCTTTGCTCTGGTTTTCTATGTTTCGGTTACAACTGGCGCAACCCTCTTATTGGTTCTCCTATTCTCTCTCTCTCATAAATTTCCTGGTTTTTGACAGTCCATCATTCCAAATATTTTTTCCAAGAAATGGAGGAACGGGAGAAGTGCAGACGATGATGAATTTGGTAGAAGCAGTGCAGACGATGATGTACTTGGTAGAAGCGAAGTAGTGCGAGGTAATGTGTGCAATTGACCCAATCCTCTCTCTCTCTCTCTCTCATTATTTTCCCATTTTCTGCTTTATTCCCCTTTTGTGCAGAAGTTGAAAGAAGATTGACATTGACCCACGGGGCTCGCCTAATGGATGCCTCCCCTTTTGTCAGGAAAAGCTTCTCAGGTACTCACTAAATGGAGACTGTTCTGTTTTGAACTATTGATTTCTACTTGGCTGAAATGCTGTGTATTCTTCTGTCATTTCATTGCAAAAATTATTGATTTCTAGTCTTGTATTCTAGTTGGCTGAAATGCTTGTGTATTCCTGTCATGTTATTGCAAAAATTATAAACAGAGAGGCACATGAACCCAAGACTAGAAGGGCTGAATATCAGCAACTATGAACCCACTACGCAGCTCGTCAATATTCAAGAATTTCGGTACATTACATTTCATCAATAATTTCTCATTTTTGCTATCAAGAAGTGCTCTTTTTGTTGAAATCCTTTCACTAACCCAGTATTTAATCTTTAGCAGCCATAACCCATGTCACATTTTATATATTTTTCTGAACATTGATATAGGATATTCGTAGCAACATGGAATGTCGGTGGAAAACCTCCAAACAGTGGCCTCAACCTTGATGATTTCTTGCAAATTGAGGGCTCCTCAGACATATACATCTTAGGGTTGAGAAACCCTCCTCTCTCTCTTTCTCTCTCTCTCTAACATAAGCAAGAACTATACTTTTGTGTTTACTCTTTGCATTTCTCTCCAGGTTTCAGGAAATCGTTCCTTTAAATGCAGGAAATGTGCTTGTAATCGAAGACAATGAGCCAGCTGCTAAGTGGCTCTCTCTCATCAGCCAAACGCTCAATAAACCAAATGAGCAGAGCCACCATCACCATCACCATCAGCCATTGCAACAGGGTCAACCTTCAGCAGAAGTCTCAGTTAGGAACCCAAATTCAAAAGACTCCCAGTCAGGAAGTGGCCTTCTCTTCTTTCAAAAGCCTTCTTTGAAAGTTCTAAGTAGAAAATTTAGAGTGGACAATGTGCTTCTTAAGACCTGTAACTGCCCTTCTGAGTTCTCTGAGAGGAAGCATAGACAGCTTGGAGAACTTATACAGAAGGTGGATTCATGTTCAATATGTGAAGAAGATTATGTAGATGAAGATGGGTCAGTTATTGATATGTCAAACTCGAATCAGTTGAATTATTGTTTGATTGCAAGTAAACAGATGGTGGGTATCTTTCTTTCAGTGTGGGTGAGGAATGAACTAGTTCAGCATGTTGGGCATCTCAGAATTGCATGTGTTGGACGTGGAATTATGGGTTGTCTTGGCAACAAGGTGTGTTTATCTTCTGAAGAATTATTTGTCTGCTATCTGCATTACTTTATCTTTCATCACTTGAACAATCCTAAGAATGTCTACATCACGATCAAAATTCAACAAAGTATTATCAAAGATCTCATAAATTATGGAAAATCATAGTTCATTGGGTCATGGCAGTCCAATGGAAGTATGGATAGTGATTGAGAGAAAACGGAACCCACGAAAACAGGGAACAACCCATGTGGTGGGCCCACTCTCTCAATCACCATTCATCCTCTTAGTGGGTAGTGATTAGCTCAAGACATTTCTTGGCTTTTCTTAGTCTGTTGGATAACAGTATACTTATCCAAATGACGATGATGACGACAATGATGGTACCATAAGTAATATATGATGTTTAAAGCTGCCAAAGAAGTAACTCCAAGGTTGGTTGCGTAATGTATTTGTAAAAGTACAATATCTCTTCAAATTGTTAATGATACTCAAATCTCCGGTTGAGTAGCTACTAAGAAGTCATGGTTGGCTTCGTACTTTCGTAGGTTAAAAGACTTTTCTTTGTGGTTTTTCAGGGTTGCATAGCAGTGAGCATGTCTCTGCACCAGACAAGCTTCTGCTTTGTTTGCTCTCATCTAGCTTCTGGTGAGAAGGAAGGTGACGAGCTGAAGCGAAACCAGGATGTGATTGAGATTTTGAAGAACACACAGTTTCCTAGGATCTGCAAGACCCCAAGTCGAATGATACCAGAGAGAATTCTTGAGCATGAGTGGGTTGAAATTTTTTAGCATCAGTGTCTTTAATTTTTTTAAATATGTATTGATATTTGTTTATTTTCTGAAATATGTATTGAATTTTGGTTATTAATTATATATTGAATTTTGATGATTATAAACATTTGATCCTAATAGCTAGTGGGTAGCTGAGAGTGACATTTTCTCATTATATCTTGAATCAGTCGAGTAATATGGTTTGGAGATTTGAATTACCGAATCGCTCTGAGCTATGCAAAGACCAGGAAGTTCTTGGAGGATAACGACTGGGATGCCCTCTTACAAAAAGATCAGGTTTGATTTCTTTCCCTTTCTCTTTTTTCACAGATGATTCCATCCACATTCATTTTCTTAGCATTTAAAAAAGAGGACATTCATTTTCTTATCTTCTTGTTTTTGACTGTTTCTCTTAGGAAATTCATTTATCAGCTTCTCTAGTTTTCCCAAATAAATGCTTTTGGTTTACACCAAACTTTCTTTTTCTTTGTTTTCTCATACTAAATGCCTCTCCAAATTTTGGCTCTTTCATTTGTATCATCATCGAATTCTACTTGCTACCTATTTTCCTCACTCGAAGACCATGATGTGACCTGTCACTAAGCAACAAATACCCCTGGATATTGCAGCTCAAGATAGAGAGGGAAGCAGGAAGAGTGTTTAAGGGCTGGAAGGAGGGGAAGATATATTTTGCTCCCACCTACAAGTACTCCAGCAATTCGGATTTATATGCAGGAGAGACTGTAAAATCAAAGAAAAAGCGCAGAACTCCTGCATGGTATTTCATCCAATCAATTTGAACGTAAATAAGATATGAGAATAGGATATCAACTTAGGTTTTCATTTTCTTTCTCATAATCTCTTTTCAAAAAATTTGAGTTTCAGGTGTGATCGTATTTTGTGGTATGGGCATGGGATTGAACAACTCTCTTACATCAGAGGAGAATCAAGGTTCTCAGACCACCGTCCAGTTTGTGCAGTTTTTGTAGCAGAGGTGGATCTCTTTAGGGGCCGCAGAAACAAGAAAAGCTATTCAAGTACAGGGGCTGGAATTGAGATTGAAGACCCCCTGGGTCGACATAGCTTCTGTGAATTTCGATAACATGGAGAAACCACCTTTTAAACTTAACATAGTTTATAAGAAAAAGTTCTTTTTTTGTTGTTGTTTTCTAATTTAATGTAAGAAATTTCCCATGAATCTCTGCAATGTCCATTGCTTCTGAAACATGAGCTAACGTCAATGGAAGAAGCAAGAAAATCCATTCAAATAGAAGGGCATGGCCCTGAGTTCCTGTCGGTGGGCCATCATTTGCACAACACTCTCTCTCTCTCTCTCTCTCTCTCTCTCTCTCTCTCTCTCTCTCTCTCTCTACTCTACTACTACGTACGTACGTACGTACGTACGTACGTACGTACGTACGTACGTACGTACGTACGTACGTACGTACGTACGTACGTA
>NW_006494904.1:3672946-3699352 GCF_000471905.2 Amborella trichopoda
ACGAACGAAAATAACCACTTACTAACTAAGTAAGGGACGACTGCCGTCGTAGTCCGTCGTCGGTCGGGCCGACTCATTGTCACACACTACTCTCTCTCTCTCTCTCTCTCTCTCTCTCTCTCTCATTTGACCCATATACTAGGCGATGTCAGTAAACATGGGCTCAGACATCAGCATAATCCAGTGATAGCAGCCCATACGATGTAAAATATTTATAAAAAGCTGTGGGTCCTAGCTTTGAAGATATATAATATTACATTACTTTGCCAGTAGATACCGAGTTTTTGGTGATTCATTTCAAGGGACGGGGTCATAAGAATTCATGAAAGACTAATAATTCTCCCATGCTTATAAATTTTAATTTAAATGCACCCATTCATCTAATCCTCGTAATCTATGAGTGTTTAGTAAATATTGGCTATCCTAAGTTTTTTTCTCTTGCTAGGCCAGGAAACTAAGCCCGCTGTACTAAATCTGAGTCTACGATGCCAATTTAGTCCCATGGATCAACCATGCATCATAAGGAATTGATGGTTAATGACACAATGTACTACATAACTTTGTCGATGCAACACTTCCACTTTGAAAATACTATATTCTTGAAATGTGGATAACTTCCGAATAATCAATAGGCAAAGCCCACCCTGTTTTGATGGGATCAAATATGAAGTGGTAATTCAGATAGATGGTTTATGTGTTTCTATCAGTGTCATTTAATATGGATCTTCTGAACCAATTGAAATATAAAAACAAGAGGTCTTCACTCGGTATCGCTTTAATTTTAGTGGCAGATTAGCAAATACAAAAGAAGCATATACAAAGAAAGCACCTGTTAATTCCATTTCTAACAAAAGAAATGATCTCATTGAAAGAAGTATTTCTTGATTAAATTATCAATGCTAAAATATAGTCCAAATAATAGATAATGAAAACGATTCTATTATATCCAATATAATAAATAATTTTGTGTACAGTACAAAAGCTGAGACAAAAAACAGGTCGGTTCTGTCCCTTGAATAAAAACCGCCATTTTACATATCATGAACACTTCCATATAAAGGCAAAGACAAGCCCACTAAAACTGGGGAGAAAGAAGGATGGACACATTCCCGCCAGGGTTCCAGAATGTTTGCATGGCATGGTAGACCCCATATAGCAAATAAATAATGTTGATGAAAATAACTGCAAAACCCAAGTAGATTTCTTCCGAGTCATGATTAGCCAAAAAATATTATTATCTCATTTTATATTTCAGGAAGCAGAGAAATTCTCTTACCTGTTTAATATTAGTGTGCCATAGTATCTAACTTCTGCCTGTAGAGAGCCAAATTCTGCAATATAAAATATTCAACAAGCAAACATCAGCTACTGTGTGTGTTTGTGTGCGGAGAGAGAGAGAGAGAGTTTCCCTATGTAGTTACAATGTCAAAAAATGATACTGATAACTTTGACTTCTAACAAGCATAGGAAGTCAATATGGCTCTTGAAGCTGACTCGGACTTCTGTGAGCTTCATGTTTTATGCAGAAAATAACAGTTAGAATGGGATCTTTCAGGACAGCACCAAAGTCCAAATGATCAACAAACCCTGGTTTCTGACTCAGATCTAGGTCAGCTCCATGGTTCAGAACCCTGATCCCAAAAGATTAATGCAACTATAGTTTCTGACTCAGTTCTGGGTCAGCTCCATGTATAAAATGAATCGGCATGGAATTTCTGATGGGACTAAACCCGAAAACATAATTGCTTACATCCATCACAATATTCTACAAATTAATTATAAAAATAATGAAATTATCCTAGAAGAGTAGAGGCAGCATGTTTAAGCAAAGACATAATACATCTATAACCTTGCACAGGTTTCAAAACTAAACCCATAACATGAATATGTATTGATGTTTCCTTCTTCAAATATGGCACTAGCAATGAAAAAAGTTTCACCTAGGCTGTTTAAAGAAAGATGTGTTGCAGTGTTGGCACAAATGAATTTGCTTGTGTAATAATAGCAACTGAAAAGGATCAAAGCCAGCACAAAAGATATGCAAGGCTAAAAGGATTCAAGAATCTACTTTCCGTAAAAGGTTCAACTATCGAATGGGTTAGTTGATCATTTCAGAAAGGATTGCCTGCACACAATAGATTTCAGAACACGGGAAGAAAAACTTGTGACCAATAAATCTTAGAGAAATTTATGTAAGGACCCAAAATAATGTGGTAATGTAAGATGGTTAATATTTTGGATCATTTTACAGTGAGGTCTTAAACTTTCATTCCCATTTTAACCCCCGTTCAAAAGTCCAACTTTTGAGCTGCCCAAGACATAGGAAACTAAATATTTGGATCTTTTATAAGTCCGACTTTCGAACAACCCGAAATACATACAAAAAGAAAAAAACAGAAGCAAAAATTAATATATTTGGCCACTGCAAAGGTCCAACTTTCAAGCAACTCAAAAAAAGAAAAAAATAAATAAAAAATAAAAAAGGACATTGTAGTGGGGCGGTTCGAAAGTCCAACTTTCAAACTGCCCAAACAATTGGTCTTTTTAGTGTTTTCGGCAGTATGAAAGGTGTGGACTTTGTGTTTTGGGCGGTCTGAAAGTTGAACCTTCAAATCAGGGGTAAGATGGGCCTTCAATAAAAACGTGAAAGTTTAGGACCTCTTAGGACCTTACCATAAAATACAAAATATATAACAACTTATAATACAGGATCTTATTTTAGGTCCATGCATAAATTTCCCTAAATCTTATTGACCAGGTAGATAGTGTTAATGGGAGCCAACAAAATCCCAATTCTAAGAAAGGAAGTACAAAAAGAATGCACTAAGCATGAAGTGTTTTATGAAAGGCTATGTACAACCACGTGGAGTAGACAATACTCCGATGGGCATCCAGTGTTTGTTCCTTTTTATAGACAATGGAGATCAATTGTAGTTGGGCGACATGAAAATTCACAGGTTCTTCTTGTCTGGAGATGGTTTCAATAAAAAAATCTATCTGATAGCCTGGGATAAAATCTGCCAGACCAAAAATAGGGGTGGCCTTGGAATCAAGAACCTCAAAATCCAAAACAAGACACTCTTAGGAAAATGGTGTTGGCGTCTCTCAACCCTAAGCAACCAATTATGGATTGACGTCCTAAAATACAAATATCACTTGCTGAACTCTCCTTGGTTACCAAACTGCACGGCTAACCAGAGGTCCTCGAGCATGCAGAGATCAATTTGCTCTACCTTTCCAGCCTTCATGTCCCATATTAGATTCCATCCGAGATCGGGAAATAGAATTCTCTTCTGGTCAGACCTGTGGATACGGTACACCCCTTTGAAGGACAGATTTACCGATCTCTTCTCTTTGGCCAGAGGTCAGTGAGCAACTGTGGCTGATGAAATGCTACCAGCAGTCATGGAACCCAGATTTCAGGAGGGCTCTCAATGATCTAGAACTGAGCGTTTTGCCATTCTAGCGTCAAAACTTTAGGCCTCTTTCTTAGCCCATTGGGGCCTGATCGCATCAGTTGGTGTCCTTCACCATCAGGGGACTTCGCGGTTTCCTCTTTCTTTCGAAGCTTTTCTTTTCCACCAACCTTCCCTCTCGCCCCTGCTGCTACAGCTGCCCAAGCTTGGAAATCTTTTGCCCCACCAAAAATCAAGATTTTCATGTACAAAGACGAGGGATCCCAATTCCAAATAGTTGTGTCATGTGCCTCTCGGAAGAAGAGACAAACAACCACCTCCTACTGCATTGCCCCTATCACTTCAATCTCTGGGGAGCTATCCTTGAACTGTTCAATGCGCAATGGGTGCTACCAGCAGAGGTGACCTCCATCATATCTTCCGATTCCCTTGGCATAAAGAAGGGATCCTTCTTTAGAAAACAATGGTGCCTGCTGCTTTGTGGGAACTTTGGATCGAATGGAACAGCAGAATTTTCCGAGGGGAATTCTCAAATTGGCCCAAAGTCTTCAACAAACTTAAGTCCACAATCATTTTTTGGGCGACCAACCACCAATTCTTCAAAGGTGTTCCCTCCTCGGCCTTCAACTAGGATTAAAGCAGTGTTCTTCAATTCCATCGCTTGCGCTTGCCGCAAGCATCTATATGGAAACCCTCCACCTATGGGGAAGCTTAAGATCAACTTCGACGGCTGTTCTCTCGGTAACCCCGGTCCTTCAGGCATCGGAGCCATCCTCAGAGACCACTTTGGTGCTACTGTGGCAACTGTCTCCAAACACATTGACCACGCTAATTCTATGGAGGCCGAAGTGATGGCACTCTTGGAAGGCCTCAAACTCATCCAACCCTTCCACCTGCACTCCCGCCTCGTCGAGGAAGATTCTATGAACACAATTTCTTGGGCACAGAGTCTTCCCTCCTCCCATTCCCCTTGGCATCTAAACCACGTTTGACGAAATTGAATACCTTTACAGGAATATGTCCGTCGTGTGGATGCATACAGGGAAGGAAACCAAGCAGCTGACTCCCTTGCCAAAGAGGCAGCAGCAATGGCAAACGATTAGAAGTTTTTTGGGCTTTTTCAGTTTTGCTTTCTATTTTATGGACCTAGTTTGGTGAATCGACCTGTTTCTTAGGTTGTTGTGTTTCAATGTAACATCTTAAAAGAGGATTTTGATTCCATTTTTGGCTTTATCATCCCTTGAGCGTCCTTTACTGTGGATTGCCAAGGTCTCTTGTACTATTCACTCTTTTATTAAAGGTTAACACTTTCAAAAAAACGAAAAAATTCACCGGTTCAGTTATTGGTATGGGATAGTGGAAGGCCCCAACTTATGGCACAGTGACATTCCCTTTGCAAAATCTAGATCTAAGACGGGTAGCTACAATATACTCCACATTTTAAAAACTGGGTTTGCACTTTGCAGTATCTTTTCAAATAGAAAACTTTGAAAGTTGTAATCATTTTCTGGTCGCAGGCATGCCAAGGTATAACATATCTCATTTCAGGGATAGAGGGAACAATGAAAAAAAAAATTACAACGGGCAATATGGCAAGCATCAGACTAATTCAGGTACTTCTACAACATAAAGGGCCCTATAAAATTTGTAAGTGTCTTCAATCTTTGCCAAGATGCACTCTGCATAACTGTATAGTTTTTTAACCCAGAAACTGAATCTCCAGGCCAACCTCTTTTTTTCATCTTTTTCTTTTTTTTTTTATACTATAAGAGCACACTGGTTGAATGATTGTCAGAAAAATACCACATGTTTTGAATATGGAAGACCCAAGATCTACATCTAAAAGCTCAGAAGTTAACAAGCCACTGAATCTAAAAATGAGAGACTGCAGCCCCATCAGATCAAAGTACAATAGAAGTTACTATATGCCAGTATGAGGACAGTGCATATATGTGAAAGCCCCATTCTCAGAGGAAATAGAATGAGGTCAAATTAGAAGTTTAAAACAAGTGAAAAGCCCTCACTCTAATGAAATGGAATAGAGGTCTAGTAACGTTGCAAGGAACAAGTCCTTCACACTCATGCGCATACACACAATGTGCTATTAGATTCACAAGTTTCCATCGCTCCGATTGAAATGCATGATCTAATGTTCTTATTGGTGTCAGATCTTATAGTACACAGAATGCATGGAACTAGGACATAAAACTACAAGGAACTAAAGACACTAACCAAATTCATTAGACTTATAAAGAAATCAAAGAAAAAACTTGGGATGTGAATATAACTTGCAGATATGGCTCAAACTGGATTTTCTTTTTGTCAACTCATTTCACGATTCCCTCTCAGGTCATTCTTTCCCTTGTTTTCACTGCAATATTCTCCATTTAACATCCAATGAAAATCAAAGATAAGAAAGTTCAGTGTCAATTTTCCTTAAGTATCTCAATACTAGTAGCAGCAGCAGTAGTAAATAAATAATAATTAATAACAACTACAACAACAATTACAACTGTTATTATTATTATTATTAGAGTAATGATCCTATGAGACCCTCCCACATCCATGTGTGTAAGACCCCAAAGGATCACCATTTAAATTTGGCACAAATCTCTAAAAAAGTCAAGTCTCACACCCATGTGATAACTTTTCTAGAGATATGTGCCAAATTTAATGGTGATCCTTTAGGGTCCTACACACATGGGTGTGGAAGGGTCTCATAGGATCATTACTCTTATTATTATTATTATTATTATCATTATTATTATTATTATTATTATTATCATTATTATTATCATTATCATTATCATTATCATTATCATTATCATTATCATTATTATGATGATGATGATTATTATTATTGTTGTTTGCAAATATTCCAACTCATGATCATCTGGATTAGATGGGTATTTTGAAATTAAATCAAACAATATAGGTAGAATGTTAAATAGTTCATGGGTATTTAGATAAATTTCCCTTTGTCATTATTATTATTGTTGTTATTGTTGTTGATATTACTACTACTACTACTACTATTATTATTATTAAACAACAGCAACAATAACAACAACAATAATAATTAGAATAGTGATATTAACAGAACTTTAGCACAAGTATAAGAGAAAGTGGTAGCATACCCTCGTGTAAGCATAAACTCCAGCCTCAGTTGGTCCAACTGGACTCCCTCTCCTTATGAACTTGCCTTCCTTAAATATATAAAGCATGGGGATGCCAGTTGATAGCTCAAGACTTATGACCTGTGGCCAGAATAACATAACAAGAGCGTGTCAACGCAAGCACAACACAGCCAATTTTAACATTAAGAATGCTGCAATAGAGTAAAGCTAAAGCACCTCTTGTGAAGTCAACTTGTCAAGATACATAATAATAGACCGCAGTGAGTTTCCATGAGCAGCAATCATTATGTTCTTCCCACTATGTAGTTGAGGCTCAATCTGCCATATGCAAATGTTCAGCTGTAAGATGGCTGTTGAGAATGCACTAAATTTTGAAGTACTAAATGAATGAGGCAAATTGTGTCAAGAACAGAGAAATGAAGATTTATAGGGCAAAGTGAAGCAACTGTGAAATTTTCAAGAACGCAAATTTGGGAAACATGCATTACAATGATCACACCAACAAGTGCCACAAAAGTACCAACATGGACATCAATTTTCCAAATATAAGAGCAATAAAATGCGGTAAATTAAAAATAATAATAATAAATAAAAACCTTGGCAAGGTCATTCTATGCTACAATAAAGATGGAAACAACCGTGATTTCTCCAGCTCACGTAGAGTGGCTTACTCCTTTCATATATATGTCCAAGTTTTTAGTTGGTTAGACTGTTTGGACAGACGTCTTATGGATATACTTCGCCCACCAGGTTTGCAGATCCCAAAAAAGTATATCACGTGATGAGGGGAGGAAGAAGCAGTAAAACACCAACTCTGATGTTGCACGGTGACCAATGTATGGAGGTCGCCCATGCTCCAGAAGTTTGATATGCAGTGATTCACGCCCCTAGTTTATGCACTTAGATGTAATATGTTGGTTCATAGTCTCATTCTCAGGGGCTTTGGAAGGGGTGTACCTACGTAAAAGTGGAACTTAGGTTTGTGGACTACGTCCCCCATCATCACATGTGTGGCTGCAAGGAAGGAAAACAGCTATGCAAAGTGAGAACCTACTTGAGAACCTGAAATCCATCACTTACAGTGCAGAGGAACTTCATAGATGCTTCTAGGTCTAGTAGAAACAGATACTAGAGAATCATCTAGCTAATCTTCGAAGGAAGCTCAACTGGCAAACCTCATCCAATAGTAGCTGGGAACAATTTTTATGATAGTGATTTAGTTGTTTTTAAAACCCAAGGCCTTCTCAAGAAACTTAGGCATTTGGTAATACATTAGTGGAGGATATAGATGCCCTCCGTGCTGTCTGGCGCTTGTGGTGGAAGAAGACTACCCTAGTGTCATAATATGAACTCACCATTGATTGCAAGTCAAATGGCAAACAGTGAGGGTCAAGCTGAGGCAGATGAGCAAACTCCTCCTCTTTGCAGCATTGACAACAACACCAGGAAGTAGCCAATTCCTTGGCAAAGGACAAGGTTTGCCACCATTTTCTTGCCATAGAATGCACCAATTGTAGATTGATTTTGCTTATTGTCTCTTACTTACTCTAGCTTGTAATTTTTACCCTTACAAATGATACCTAATTCCCACTATACATACATTCACATGCTATCTATACTTATTTCCTTCCCAATATACACACAACCACTTGCTATGCACAGTGCTTCACCAAGAGATGCTTTTGTCCTTTATCCTTCAGTCACTTCTCATCATTTGCTAGAGGCAATGATTAACCCAACATAAAAAAAAGGATTGACATTCAACTGCTGAGGCAAGGGACGCCTTACATGCATAATGCATCCATATGCAACTACATGTAAATTTATTTTGTAGTAGATTTTTGTTAAAGCCCCCTACAAAAGATGCCCCGCATGTGAAAATCCTGCAAATAGAAGGAAAAAGTCATTTTTTTCCTGCCAGATTATCTGGTTTCAGAATAGTACACTACACTTTTCATGGGGTGTGTGTGCGAGCCGCAAAACAAAGGTCAGAGTTTAGATCTCAGCAAGGTTAGGTTAAAAGATTTAACACATATTAAATTTATAAAAAAACATTTAACAGAATGACCACAATAAAACTCCAATGAGATAGATTCCCAATGCAATAAATGACAGTAACAATTTTTTATGTGTCTTAAATATCTCGACTATTTTGAGTCTTAAATATCTCGACTATTTATTATATTAAAGAAGGACAATGGGCAAAATTCCCAGGAGGTAGGCTCCTGAAAAGTTCAGTGAATCTTACCTCTTCTGGGCACAAATTCTTTGCACCTCTTCTAGGAAAACAAATTGAGTGAATTTTACCCCTTCTATGAAAGCAAACTCTTATAAGGGATTAAATCTCAAGACAAGACAAATTCTAACTCGAGCAATTATAAAAGCTAAATTTATGGCAATCACAGAGAAAAGAAGAACATGCACATGCTTACATTTTCTTTGAAATATGCAACAGCTCTTTCAGCACACATTTCTAGACTCTCCCCATTTGGAGGAGGAACATCATAGCTTCGTCTCCATTCATGGACTTGTTCTTTTCCAAATCTTTCAGCTGTTTCTTGTTTGTTAAGACCTTGTAATTCCCCATACCTGGAGAAACAGAGAAACTGATTGTACTCAAGTGGAGAATAAGGTGAAGCAAGAAAACCAAAGCAAACATATTTTAAAGCGCAAAGCCAAAGCCAAAGCCAAAGCCAAATACAATAGTTACATTCGTTCGTTCAATTGCCAGGCTGCTATCACAGGAATAGATTGCTTCTTGGTGTCCTCACTAAAAATCTGACTCCAAGTCTTGGCTTGCTCACTCTCATTGTGTATGATGATGGGCACCTGCATAGTATGATTACATCATTCAAATCTACCATTTAAACATGAACATAAAAGAAACTGAAACAGACATATTGTTCAACAAAATGATGCATTCTTGCTTAGTTTGGTAGATTAAGCAATTGCGTTTTGTGAGAATTTTAGTTCTAAGGCTCCTAATGAATGAAACGCTAGACTTTATTTGCCCAGTGAGAAAAGTTTATGCACAATAAAAGAGCTTGATAGCAGCAAATTTAGAACTTACACAAAACATAGAGAACCGAATCATATTTGGCTCCTACTTGGCCAGCTAATTAATCATCTTGTATGTTTCTTTGCATTCATATGTGTTTTATCGGCATTAAGAGAAAAAAAAAAAGGAATTAAGAAAGAGACCTTCTTGCGGCGATGCTGGGTCATGGCAAGCATTGCAGTCATCTGTGCACGAATTAAGGCAGAGGTATAAATCATGTCAACTGGGATATTGCTAATCCTTTTCCCAGCTTCAATGGCCTCTTCCACGCCCTTCTTAGTCAATGGAACATCAACACAACCAGTAAACAGGTTCTTCTCATTCCATAGGGACTCCCCATGTCGAATTAAAATAAGAGCAGTTTCATCTGTATCAATGACAGCACAACAAAGTAATGGGTGAGTTAAATTCCATCTTGTGATTGCTTGTATGAAAAGCAGGACACTCAAATTCTGATTGGGTTGGACCCTATTAGTCTCATTGTCAAGAAAATCTCAACAAACATAGAGACCACAATATCAGAGGAAAGTGTTAAACACAACAGCACACAAAACTCCCAATTTGTCATAATCTTAATTTTTCCTAATCTTTAAACATATTCGGGTACAAACAGCTTAAAATGAAACTAAAACATGTAAGACATGCAACTAAATTTTTTATTTTACAATGTGACCCAACAAACTGGCTTAAAAGACAAAAGATGTAAGATCCCCCTAAATAAATACAGCCCTAGCTCAAGAGGGAGTGCTAATTTCTTTTCTTTTATGTATAAAACTCATATATGATCAATTTACTGAATAATACTTACTTGATTTCTTCTTAGAATCACTAGAATTCTGCGATGAATGAGAGACAGGATCGATCACTGGCGTCTGTGAACTCATGGTGACCATAATTGATTTTCGCTGGCCGGAGTAACCATCTTCTTTTCTCATAAAACCAACTTTGAAGCTGATTTTATTCGGGGCAAAAGCTGAAAAACCAGCACCACCATGAGAGGAACTTGAACCCTCAGAGAACCGAAGGGCACCAACATTGGGGCGAAATGTAGCCACAGCCATCCTGCTAATGGGTTCTCTGGAGAAAGAGACCACACAAAAAGGGACAGTTTCAAAATTTCCCCGACCTGCCAGAGGGAGACCAAAAAAAATTCACCAGAAACATCAGAACCCCATTAAATCAAAACCCACAGAGCAAAATTTGGACTTCTATCACATGGGTTTTCAAAAAGAACAAAAACCAGCTTCTCGTTTCTAGAAAGTTGAAAAAACCCGGACCCCAGATCCAATAAACCATTGCTGCATAAGAAAAAAAAAAAACAGCGCTTTTTTTTCCTTTATTTCCTTACCTGAGCTGAAAACCAGAAAACCACGGTGATGATGGGAGATTATTGGCTTCAAACTCCAAGCAAAAGGTGCTGAAATGCCAAGGTTTGGTATTGGTTTTTATAGAGAAGCGAAGCTCCGAAGAAACCGAGGAGAGATAAAGAGATGCGAGGAGAGAGAAACTTAATGGCAATGGCGAGGCCCATCGAATAAATCGTCTGGAGGAGTGAGAAACAAGGAGGGGCTCACCATTGGTAACAAACGAGAAGAGAGAGAATACTCGCACCCACAGAGAGAGAGGGAAGGACAGAGGAGAGAGAAAGTTGCAGCCGAAAAGGGTTGGAGGTGCCACGTCGGACAACAATGGCCTGGTGGTAGGTGTAAGCGGGTGTTTGGTTGACCAATGGCTCTTTCCAAGTTCCAACTAACAAAGGGCCAAGAGCCAATCTTGACTCCATGAAAACATTTACGCCTCATCTTTTACCAAAACGCCCTTTGTGAAGAGGATTGTTTTCTAGTCCCATTTAAAACACGTGTAAAAATTCCCAATAAAACTTTTGCATGTTTGGTGAAAATTCGTAATAGAAATTTTGTTTTTAATATTCAAGACATGTTTTGAGTGTGAGGAGAGAAAACATAGGTAAAAAAATGCAAAAACACTTATACAAATAGACCCATGCTATCCAATTTTCACATTGTTGATCAAAATCATCATTACAATAGAGTTTTTTTCCAACTATTTGATGTTGGTTACATGAATCATAATTTGTCATTCCGCTCTATCAAGGATCGTACCCTCAGTGAAGTCATATCTGTTATATGAATCTTAATTTGTCATTCTGCTCCATCAAGGGTCATACCTTAAGTTTATTGTCGAAAAAAAAAAAAAAAAAATGTCATACACTAAGTGAAGTCATATATCCTTATATATTTTCTCATGACTTTCAATCATGTCCTTTTGAACAAATATCATTTGTCTTTTTTTAGCTTTCCACTTGAACTAATTTGCTCCTCCTAACAGGTGTTGTACCCGATATGAGTTTATTTGGCTAGCCTATTAAGTCTATTTTTTTTCATCTTATCATCTATTGGTGTCATACTTAAGTTCTTTCGAATGTATTCATTTCGAATTTTTCCTTGTTTATCAATATCAATTTCTTAAAATTACATGAAAAGTCTCCTCTACCGAAGCATTTTCCATGGAAAGTTTCATGTACCCAAACAAATAAATATCCACATTATGTTTGTGAACTTGGGAAGATTTATGGTGTCGATCATTTGAGATAGTCACTATCTTATACATTGTTGGTAAACTTTCGGAAATTTTGTGGTATCAATCATTGTGAGATAGCCACATTAAATGTTTAAAACTTCGGATTCAAGTTCGCCAGAGTGGTGAGACCGAGTCACTTGATTTGGACAGGTAATTTGTAATACTAATACTAGGGTTTAGAATGGGGGTTAGTCAATCTCAAGTAATTGGGAAAAGGCTATGATGACTATGATGGTTTAGAGTAGGGGTTCAAGTGAGTCCTAAGGTTTTACCTTGAGTTTGTCAAGGTCCTCAGCTGGCCCGGGAAGTCCTAAGTCGGTTCGGCAATTTTCATTGGTCACATAGAATTAAGAGCTTTTTTCTCCTCTTGGTGCTTATAAGTTAATATCATTATTATTTCTGTGATAAGTTTCATTTTAACTCATTGGGGATTTGCTATAAATGTAGGATTTTCCCATCGTAGTCCATTTTCAATTGTTCAATATCATTCGTGCATAAACAGTAGGGGTGGCAATGGACCCGACCAGAGGGGGGACCCGACCAGAGGGGGGACCCGATGAGAAGACCCAACCTCAAGTTCAGGCATGGGTCCAAGTTTTAGACCCGATGGGTTGGGCTCCGGTCCAGGTCGAGCCGGACTTGACTCATACCCATAAACTATTGGAGATAAAATACTTTACTTTAAATCCTATTTGTTTGGATGGATTAATGATCATACGTAGTCATCTTTAGCTATTAAATGACAAATCAAACACTTTGAAATCTAATGGTGGGTGATTGAGACTTTGTTTTCAATAATATGAGTATATGATAGTAAAAAAAGAGAAAAAAAAAGAAAAAAAAGAAACTTGACTAGATCCGAGACCTGACAGGTACAAATATGGATCCAATTTTTGGACGCGACGGACTAAGACCCAAATATTATTCGGGTATAGAACTGGGTCCAAGTCCAACTGGATCCGACCGGTTGCCACCCCTAAATTAAACATGAAAGTCTGGTTAGAAATTTCAAAAAGGATGTTTTGGTCTTATAAAAAAAAACTGAGGTTACCATTTATTTAGAAGGAGACTCGGCTTCCTCTCAAATACATCGCCACCTTTCAAGTTGCGTTTTAATTTTTGGCACCAAGCTCCATTGTTTGAGAGCCACCAGTGCGCACGCCTTTAACTACTCTCGCCTCCACCGACTATTTCGTTTAGCACGTGTGAAGCGGATCGGAATATGAAAGAGAACAACGAATTAAAAGATGCGAATATTCCGTCTGTGGTCGGGCAAAGTCGTTAGGAGAAGGGACTTGCTCTATGAGGAAGGTAGGGGTGGCAATCGATCCGACCTCGGATCTAGATATAAGTTAAAGTTTTGGACCATAATACTATTTGGATCAGGATTTGGGTATAAGTTAAACTTTTGGACCATAATACTATTTGGATCAAGATTTGGGCTTGCATCTAGCCGACCTAATCTATACCTGTAATCATAGGGTATATGGTGGTAATCATATGTCTTTAAGAGTGCGGTTGGTGTTCATATTGTAATAATATTGACAAAAAAAGAAGTTCATAATCATAAGGTATATGATGGCAAAAAAAAAACCAAAAAAAAAAACCTCATAGCCATGTGATGCAATGGATCCCACCAAATCCAAGACATGATGGGTTCAGGCATGGGTCCAGCCGAACCCGACTTATACCCGACCCGTTGCCACCCCTAGAGGAAGGTGTACTGTTTTTTGCATGCATCCTCAATATCTTTGTTATCCATATTTGCATAGCTTGCATAAAAGATTTGATGAATCTTGTATATGTTTTAGTTTCTTTTGCATAAAAAATTGGTGAAATCCTCCTATATATTTTTTCTTCTTAATGATAGAAATCATCATCATCATTGTCAGACCTTTTTTCCCAATCATAGTTAGCAAGTTGGAGAATAATAGTATATTGGCAATAAATTGATTTTATTTCAAATAATTAGAAGAATACAGATCACCAAAACATCAGGTAAGTTATAGGATATGAATATTTCTGGTTTGGCTAAAAAAAATAGAGTAACAAAATCAAATGTATAAAGATGACACAATATAGGAGTATGACTTATAGTTATTGTATAAATATATTAAGGCCATTGAACAATAATTTTATGGCAATACCTAGTGTCGTTAGAATACTACTTGACAGTTTTTCGTCCAAACTTTTAATAAATCCAACAACAATACTTAATTTGTCATCACAACACAAAATATATCATAGATTTATTAGGTCCATAAAAAATGAAGCAAAAACAATCCTAAACGCAAGAACTACATTAGTAAATAACAAGAACCGTAAACTAAAGTATGGGTTTAAAAGAAAGCAAAAATCTCAATATACAATTGCACTTAACTAAAACATAACACAAAGACCCAAATATATAAAATAGTAGTCCATCAAAACTGCTATGTTTTATACTCTAATGAAATTTCACACCAAATTCCTTCCTACCTAAATCTTTAATATCATTGAATCTCTCTCTTACTCTTTAGAAGGAAGCTATAGGTTTAAAGAAGAAAAAAAAAGTCTTTTCATTGGGTTATTCTTCTTCTAACTCCACTTATTATTTTGGGATTTATGACTATTTTGATATGTTATTTTTTTGGGGAATATATTGCTTGTATTTTTTTGTACAGTTATTTTTAAGGGAGCTTATTAGTAAATTTTTCATGGAATTTTTTGTTAAATCAAGATTCTGAATTTACCAACACTATTAATATGTTTATCTTTAAACCAAAATTCAATACTATTAAGCTAATGAAAAAATAAAGTTATAGGGAAGAAATTTTTGAGAAGTTTTTTTGAGAAAGAAAGAATAAGGATTTATATCGGTTCCATAAAAACCATGAATTTTTAAATATATTTTGAAAAACTCAAAGTTCTTAACGGATTTAAAAAAAATCAGAGATTTTTGAAAAAATCACGTTTTGAATGGAAACTGTTTAACTATGTTTCCAACTAATTGGGGTTAGCTACATAAATCTTGTTCCATCATTCTGCTCTATTAAGGGTCATATCCTCGATGAGGTTAATGCCCTAGCATAAGCATAACTTATATTCTTGCTTCATAAAAAGTTTTGACAAAGTATTATGGTGGCTGCCTACTTAACATGACTCATCTCCTTTACTCGGGCTTAGGATGGGTTAAAAGAAAGTTTAAGGTCCTCACCCTTTCTTAGAATGGAAATACCACATCCAAATAAATTTGTAGATTCTTAATACCATTCTTCATCTCCTACTGTGGGCCTTAAGATCCTTACAACCAGTATTTAAAAACCCAACAATTTCTTATTTGAAATGCCGATTTGGATGCGAATTGATAAAGACCGAATCGATTCAGAGATCATATGGACCCCAACCTAGTTCCCCTCTAACCCCCCCCCCCCCAAATATATTCTTTTCAAAAAAAAATTAAGTTTATATGATGTTTCCTTAGGCCCTCTCAAAGACATGACAGCCCTATGTACAAACTACTAAGCCAACAGGAGTCATACTTTATCTCATTAGTTCAATAAAGTTCAATTCTGCATATGAGCGTGTACAGCTTGTTCCCTTGGGAGTACATTGTTCTCGTGAAAGCCCCCAACCAGACGGATCATAACACCAACCAGACAAGTCGATTACAATATGAAAACAAGGAGAAGACACTAATGAACATAATAATGCACAAAGAAAAATAGATCGAAAAGAAAACACAAAGAAGGAGATTTTCGTGGTTGGTAAATTATGTTCAAAGGTTAAGACCATTAATAGATAACTCTTAAAAAAAGCGAAGATGATCAATAGTTTTACTATTGCATCCAAATAGATATTCAAAACTCCCTCTCCCGATAAATCTTTCTCGGAACCAAAAATGCATAAGAAACTATCTTAAACTCTAAGTTAGTAAAACAAATTTATATACCCAAAGTTCCCGTACAAGTAACCCAAAATTTCATGTCGTGGGTTCTTTCTCTCAGATCGATACTCAAGTAGGAGAAACAGTAGGTTACAAATAGAAATTGAGACAATTAAAATCAACTGTGCACTTACTATCTCGTCTAAAAGACTAACTCATAAGTATTTTCTCAATCGAAAATCTTGAAATATACTTCAGAATCACCAAATGAGAAAAAATTATAGGTTTTGTGTTTGTCTTCTTGATGAAATTTTTTACTGTCATCATTGAATCCTATGAAATTGTTTTTTCCAAGAACATGCATAACGTATATCTTTCATTTTTCATGTTTTTTTTTTTTTTTGAGGTTTTTTGTTGGTCAAAAAAGATTCATTCCAAAATTTGGGATCCTAAAGATAACCCTGGATAGGATTTTTAATCGAGGGAGCATGTACCTGCGGGAGTATATTATGTTGTACATTGAAAAACCTTTATATAGTTATCTCCGGGTACGCGCTCCGTATGGCATAGCAACTCATGAGAGAGAAAGCAACCTATCACAATAAGGTCTTTTTTTTTTCCATAGAAGGCTTATTTTGGGAAAAAATTTATATAAGGATGCTACCATATAATGTAGAACTACGGATGCCCCTAAAAAATCCATTGAAAGAGGTAGTTTTAATGTTGAAAGACATTTTGATTGATCATCTCGGCATCAAGATGTATGACTATAAAAAAATAAAAAGATTTTTTAAGTCTAAAAAATAGTGCATTTTACAACATATTATCTACACAGTCTATTTTCAAGATTTTCATATGTTTATAGATCGACTTGATTTTAACCATTTTTGAAATTTAAAGTTTTATAATTAGATATAAAAATAGATTTTGAGATAATCCTAAAAACATTTTACATCAAAATTATATGCCATGATAAAATTTGAAGGTGCGCCTGACCTCTACACCTATGGATGCATTGTATGCAAACTGCACCCCTTATTTTGCTTTTCGATGGTGAAGTTGAATCGATCCCCTTTCTACATTCCCATGTTTAATTTGAAACATGTATGGTCTTGAAGAAAATTGAATAATTTGAAAGACATACTATCTTGAAGAAATTAAAATGATATAAATCGACCTGAAAATACCATGGATCCCTTTTTCGTACAAGGTGGTCACAATTAATCTTGACCATTAGATGTGAAATTGGGCATGAACAAGCTCTTAACTGAAAAAAAAAATTTACAAATTTTGTTACACACTCAAGCTATTGGATGGTTGTAAGTAATTGTAGCCTCGTTACGCCAAAAAGAAATGATCTCATTATAAAATATCACAAGTATTTTGTAATACGAAAACCTCCTTACCTCACAAAATCTAAGTTTACCAAATTGAAAGTAAGAGGGTAAAATGCCCCATAGCATTCATAAGAAAAAGGGTAAAATGCCCACGAAATTTTGAACACCATTACCTTGGCTCTTGAGAGAAAACCAGAGAATACTCCTTCTCACCCATGGCCTTGCTGTTTGCAGGGAAAACTACAAAACTTCCACCAAATTTGACTTATTTTCTTGGAAAGGGTTTCTAATTTGCGAAGACAACTAAAATTTATCGCAAGGTGTTGATGTACAAGAATAAAATTTTATTTTAGTGGAAAAGCTCAAGGGACAATTTACGGTGTTCTCACTGGAGAAAACAACCCGCTTTAGCAGCCAAAAACAGTGTTACTAGGATCGGACCATACACTAAATCGATAAGAGGTTTGATCTAGTTGAAACCTGTCCGATCACTTACCACGGGTCGATCCTGGTGGACCAAATGTTAGAAACTAATAATAATAATAATAATAATAATAAATATAGTAGTTTAAAAATATAAAATACATTAAAACATTTGCACAAACATTTAATGGGGTTGAAGAGGTAACATCCCAAAAATTTGGGGTCCTAAATTAATGAAGATGGGGTTTTGCCCGAGGGAGTAAACGGATAATATACTCCTGTGGGACTATAATATCTTTTGAATTATTTATTTATTTATTTATTTATTTTTGACGAGTAACAAAGATGTTACAAATTTACAAAAACATCAAAATGAAAATCAAAGAAAAAGTTCTTTAGCAGCCGACAATTCATCCAACTGAGTCCCTTTTTTTGCTAAGTCCTCCGCCGTCGCATTTGCCTCCCTGTAGACGTGCTGGAAAGAAACTACCAATCGACCACTAATGTCCATGACTTCCATCCATTTACTTCTCACACTGCATGACGATAGAGTTTCTTTCGTGCACCAATTGATAATATTCATAGAATCCCCTTCAATGCATGACGATAGAGTTTCTTTCGTGCACCAATTGATAATATTCATAGAATCCCCTTCAACAACACGAGGCCAAATTTTTAATCGCTGAAGGAAAATACGCAATCCTTGAAGGAGAACTTTTTTTTTTCACTTTTTTTCAAGGAATTATTCAATCACATTACATTTACATTTGTACAATTTGCTTCCTAAAAAAATACGCCGCATTGCTCAAAGATGAAATAGCCCAATCTCTCTCTCTCCATGTTAGTGCCATTTGTTGGATCCCAATTTTTAAAAGTATGTTCTTTTCATTCTATTGAACAATAAAAAAAAGCAAAATTTGAAAATATACTCTAGAAAGTGTTATTTTATCCGATCAACATAAGCCGTTCATTTTGTTAAGAAGCTTAGATCTAGGCCTTAGAAGGATTTTTCTCTATTCAAAATTATTGGATAGCGTTGTTATCATTAGATGAACAATGTTGAAAAAGAGAAAAAAAATGGTTTTGAGTTTGTAAAGGCCTAGATCTTGAAATTCATAAAATGGACGGTCTAGAATCGATGTTGGAGGGGCCTCATTTTAATCATATCTATAGGTAAATTGAATTTTATTTTTTTAAAAAAATAACTATTAGGATGAAAAGAGGATATGTACAATTTTTGGGATGATACAAATGCTACAAACATAATTTTTTAGAAGTGTTGTCGTATTGTCTCCCACTCTATTGTCTCCTACTCAAAAATATACTCCATGTCTTTTTCAATTATATTTTGTGTCATTAAACCCTGTCGACTTACCTAAAATTCATAAATAACCAAAATAAAAAGCAAAATTGCCTAATATGTACTGAACCTTCAAATACTCAACTCGACCACATGTCACAAAAGGTCCATTCTACCTAAACATTAAATATTATTGAAATGCTCCAAGCCTCCCAACAACAAACTGGTATGATGTTTGTATCTTTCCTTTGTTTATGACACGTAAATCGGGTTGAATGTGACTAGGCTTTGGGGTTTTCACATGCCTCCATTCATAGGTTGTCTTCATCTCTACACACTACACATTGTTTCTTGTCATTTCGATGCTTACACCAAAGCCTATACGTATGAATGCGATGTCTTGCAAGGTAGTGGACTTGTGTTTCATCCCTCGGCCTATCTACATCTTTTTTTCTTTTCACCCCATTCCCTACTCTTTTAGGGCAGTTTGTTTTTTTGAAAAATATCTTTTTGAAAGTTAAATGTTTTTAAATTTTTTGAAAAGTTGAATGCCTTGTTTTGAAAAGTTTAAATAAGTTATGGGTGCAACCTACATTTTTTTTCCTTTTCACCCCATTCTTCACTCTTTTAGGGCGCCTTTATTTTTATGAGAGATATCTTATGGAAGTTGAATGTTTTGTTTTGAAATGTTTAAATAAGTTCTCCGTACAGTGTTTGATAGCCTGCTGAAATGTTAAAAAAGTTCTGGGTACTGTCTTTGATAATATACACATATTAACCATATAAATATAAATAAATAACATATATAATATAATATATTTTATTAACATATATTTGTATACATAATATAAGATATTTCTATAATATAATAATATAATTATTATATAATATCATAAATACATATTATATATGTTATGCATATATATATTATTTATTTAATATAATATTTATATTATTATATTATAATATATTTATATATCATATTTATATTGTGTATTATATATGAATACAATAAATATATATTATATTTACATATAATATAAATATTATATATAATGTGATAAATATATTATATATAATATTTAGTATAATATAAAATATTATATTAAATATTAATATATATTTAATATAATAAATGTATATAATATTTATATATTATACATAATATATAGTATAATATAAATATTATAGTATAATATAAATATATAGTAGTATTATATATGACATATAATATATAATCAATATATATTATATGATATAAATGATATTAATAAAATAAATTTATAATATATTAATATTATATTATATATGATTCTGTTACAGCAATATTATTTTATATTATATTAATGATACTAATATTATGTATTTATATTATGCATAGTGAATGGATCAACAAAAAAGTTATGGACGATTAAGTTCTTACTCCGTAGGACTGTAATCTTTCACTTTTTAGCAAATGAATGAGAACTTTTGTTGAAAGATTATTTTTTGAACTGTTACTTTTTAGCAAATGAATGGGAACTTTTGTTGAAAGATTAGTTTTTGAACTGTTCATGAAAAATGTGAAACAAACGCGGAACTTTTTCAAAATCTAAAAAAAGTACTTCTGAAAGAATACTTTCAGAAAAACAAACACGATCTTAGGGACCTTTTGGAGAGGAACCTTCTTACTAGGGCTGTTAATGGGCTAGGGCGGGCCGTCGGGCTTACAGCGTCGGCAAAGTTTCGGGCCGGGTTTGGGCGATATGTTAAGGCTCGCGGATTTGGAATGGGCTCGACATATTTGGGGTGGGATAGGGCTAGCACTTGCTCGGCCTGGTCTGGAAAATTGTTTAGTACATATTCAATATTTTTCTCATATTTACATGTGGTCCTGTCACCCAAGCTCTTCGGGGCTCCAGCCTCATTATCATAAATTCAGTTTGACCCCAAACTAAATTTTCTAGCCTAGAACGGAAGTAGTGCTACCTGATATTGTTTTGGGTTAGGCTCAGGTGGCCTAGCCCGTTAACAACCCTAATTCCCACTTTGGATTTTTAAAATGGGTGATGTTTGTACACTTTAAATTATGCAAGTAAGGTGTGCCTCTAACTTTTGTTAGAAAATATAGTTTTAGTGTCAGAAATCTTACGACGGCTTGAAAATCCATGTTAAACGCTCATTACAAAACTTAGAATTCCAATGGTATAAATCGGGCAGAACTATAAACACTAGAATATCTTGAAATGGGTGGTCCAAATAACTTGTTACAAGATAGACTATTTTTGTAGCTTGAAATTATCTTTTTCTTTATATCGATAATCAATTGGAAGCGTTTCCAACTTTGAAGCATTATTTTCTACTAGATTTTTGAGATCCACCTTCTACCTTATCTGGCTGCAACCTTATACATACTTTGCATAAGGTTGCTACTTTAAACAACCAAAATAAAGTGCACCTCTAAATTTAAATTTTATTGTAAGATATAATTTTGGTGTAAAAAATTCTTAGGATAACTTAAGAATCCATTTTCATCTTTAATCATAAAATTTTGAACTTCAAATAATGGTTCTAATCAAGTAGATCTATGAACACTTGAAATTCTTGAAAAATGAATGGTCCAAATAATATATACATGATACATTATTTTTGGGATTCGAAATCCTTTTTTTTTATTATATATATTGATATATCTCAATGTCTAGATGATCAATTAAAGGGTTTCCTAACATCAAAACAGCCCTTTCCGATGGACGCGCTTTAATACTACATTTTAAAGTTGCAACCTTATATAAAGGTTTCCCATAATATATTATCTGTCGTATTACTTTTCCTCAATCCAAAATCCTTTTTGAAACCTTTTTTTTCGGTTTTCTTGAGCTATGAAAGAAAAGAAGGAATCCATTGCTCGCCCCTTCATCCCCTCCTTTGGCCCATTCCTCTCTCTTCATTTGCTTTCACAAAACTAATATTCATTTCACAACTTCCTCATTTTTGTCGCTCTCATAAAGTCCAATCAGATGATCGAAAGGCTGATACTGTTCAAGAGCATCTTCAAGTTACCGATTTGGCTAATGCGATGTTGCATGGACTCGATAGAGTCGACTTTGTGTTAGTTGTGAAAGGAAAGTATACATCGTATGTCCACTTAATATGAAAGGTGTATTTTGTGATAAGTGATAATATTTTATATTTTATAGTAAGTTTGATGGGGTTTTTTTTAGGCAATGGAGAATATGGTTATAATAGTTGTTTATATTTTATAGTAAGTCTGATGGGGTTCTTTTTAGGTAATGGAGAATATGGTTATAATAGCTATCTTCTTGACGTTTGTCTATTCTCTCTTATTACAAAGCAATCTGCATTTTTCCATTAACGCTAAAAAGAACCCTATCGCTATAATATATAGAGTCTTGCATAAATTAGAAAGTGAGAGAAAAAGTTAGGTTGGCGGTAAGTTGCACAGAAAGTGTAGTATTGGGAGTTTTTAGTTGCATAAAAAGTGTAATATTAGGGTTTTTTTTTTGTAATTTTCTCAATTTTAAATAACATTGTCTTTAAGATAAGACTCATCATTAAAAACTAAAATTCTGAATTTTGAATTTCTATGCTTATTAGTTTTATTTGTGATGAATCTTTCAAAGAATTTTTAAAGTTGTGAGAAATAGTTTTTCTTTCCATAAAAAATTAATTTTTATTAGCACTTTTAAATAATAGCTTTTTTTGTAATCTAGTAACTTTAATTTTCTTAAAAAGTAAGCTTGTTTTTGTCCATCCTTTCTAAAAATATAGTAAATTTTATTATAATTTTCAGATATTTGAAAATAAATACATTCTACAGCTTTTTTTTAATGAAATTTTCTATTTGTTTATTGTTATATGATTTTGTATTTTCATTTATGGTTTTTTGGTTAAATATTTGAGTATATATAGTAAATTGAGCAAGAAGTCATTAACAAGGTAAGTTCCAATACTGTATGTTATTATTCCTTTATTTTCTTTTTCTTTTTCTTTTTCTTTTTCTTTTTCTTTTTTCACTTTTGAGTTTTAGTAATATTAATAATCATTAATAGCTATAAGTATGTTTATAGTATTATTACCACAATAGTTTGTCATTTACATCCCATATTACTATGTAATTATGCATTTTTTAAAAAATTTATTATGGATTTTAAAAATTTGAAATAACATTATGTCTTTGGTATAAGACTTATCTCTAAAAACTCAAATTTTGTAAAAAATAAAAAAATAAAAAAAATTATGAATTTCACCCAATAATTTTAATTATGACAAATATTTTAAAGAATTTTTAAAGGTACAAAAAAAAAAAAATCTTCTTACAATAAAATATTTTGTATTAGCACATTTAAATAAGAGTGTGGTTTTTATAAAACCGAGTCTCTAAACAATCAAAGTAAAGTGCATCTTTAAATAGTGTCAAGAAATGTGGTTCAATACTGGAAATCTTTGTGATAGCCTTAAAATATATTTTTATCTCTAAACATAAAATTTAAAGCTTCAAAATAGTGTAGATTGGACATATCTATGAAAACTTGAAAATTGATAGTCCAAAAATGCATTACAAGATGCACTATTTCCAAAACTTGAAATCCAATTTTTTCTCATTTCCATTCATCTTGAGGTCGAGATGATCGATTTGAGGACATTTGGGCATCAAAACGACCTCTTCTAGTGAAAATTTTGAGGTGTGCCTTAATTTAATTGTTTAGAGCCTTGCACTTATATAAACTTTTCTCTTTAAATAGTAGCTTTATTTTTGTTACTTAAATTTTCTTAACAAGTAAATTTGATTTTGTGTGTCCATGCTTTCTATAATTACAATGTCAAATTTTAAAATATTTGAAACTAACTTTTAAATATACAGATTTACTATTTAACTTCTTAGTTTGAAAAGCATCACAAATAAAATATGTTGCATCTATTACAAAAGTAGAAACCCGCTTTAGTTCTCTTATATTTTTAAATTTTGAATTTTTAATTATTCAAACTTCATTTATGCATTTTCCTTTTTTAGAGCTCTTATTTCATTCATACAAGTTGAGTCTAACTTTTAACAAATTTTTCATACTTTTCTTTTTTAATGTAGCGAATTTTTAATCCTTTAGAAATAGTTTCTGATCCATTCTCTCAATTTTAATACTTTGGCACATTTTTTAGGACATAAAATGATGATATTTTTATTTCTAGCTACATAACCCTTAGATAAATAAATTAATTTTTATTATTATCTTTTTCTCTTTATCAACATTTTGTGTTTTTCATGTCCTTCTTGACATTTTATATTTAAAATGTATCAATAATACGTTTTTTGTTTCGTGAGTATTTTCGTTACTTTTTATGTTCTACACCATTTTAACTGGACTATACAGAATTAGTACATCTTTGAAAAACAATGTCAAAAAGTAGCACGTGTCTTAAGATAATATTATATCTGCGCTGTCGAAATAAAGTGTAGAATATTATTGCCTTGCACCTTTATATAAACTTTACCCTTTATCTTAAATTTTTAAGCTCACTTATGTCTTAAATTTCTAAGCTCACTTATGTCAACGACCACCTCGTTACCAATCCACTCCACATGTATTTGTGAGGGGTTCAAGAGGTGGGCCCAAAAGGTGCTTTAAACGCCCGCAAGTTTCAATTGGGCCCCACCCATTGCACACCTTCTCTTGCTCCTGGGGGAGTTCAGCTCATCTCCATGAATACCACAACGCCCATAACAGACTAAAATTAATGTTTAGATCAGACTTGTGGATGAGCCCACCTTCTTAATATGCTCCCACCCACTTCAAAATATTTGTTATCACCCTGGGCATGGTCCATAGGATCATTCTCTTTGGGAAAAGGGTTAGGTCGCGGTGGTAGCACCCCGATATCTAATTACTATGTTGTGGTTTCTAATCTTACAGATACTACGGATTGATCCATTTTCTTCCCCATTGAAGTACAAAAAAATAAAATAAAAATACTAATAATAATAAAAAGTAAGGAAGGGAAAAGAAGATCATCCTGATAGTTAAGTGTAGAGATTTGTTGGTCCCACATGATCGAATTGTACATATGGTCTTTAGCAAACACGCCATTGGGGATTTGTCGAACCCCAATCATCTCAAATCTCTCTAAGACGAATCTAATAAATAAAAATGATTTGGCACTTAAAATGCTTCAAATCAAATCCACACCAACATAGTCTCTTGGTTGACCCATCTAGGCTTTCGGAGTTCAAAATTAATCTTTCATCCGATCAAAGGTAAATCAAGGATGTTTTGAAAACTTTCAGGTCACCAAAGACCAATGAGTGTTTCTCCAGCGACCGAATGTACAATTTGGTCATGAGGGACAATGCCACATTGTCGGTCAGATAATGCTTTTTTTTTTCCTTCTTTTGAAAAAGCGGTCAGTTATTACTTATTAGGTGTTTTTGAGTTCACAGTAGTATTATGTCAAGCTCCAAAGTCATTTTAATCTCATAAAGCTTTGATAAGGCTCTTAATGATGTTGTCTAATAACCTTAGGAGAACGACAAACATAGCTTTAGTGTTCCCCAAAGGATATCATAGATTAGGCTGTTTAGCTGTCATTCACCAGAAGTGAAAGATGAAAGAGGTACTTAATGCGCATTACTTTCCCTCCTCTTTTTTTCGACCTTTTGTGACAAAACCCCGGATTTGGGGTAATATGATGTAGCCTTTCACCAAGGTAATGATAAATGGCCTCAAGATCATAGTGGAATCCAAGGTTTTCCCTTCTCTTTCGCACTCATCCTAAATTTTCAACTCTCTCTTGAATCCAAAATGAAAATATCTCTCTCTCAATATCTGTATATATGGGCAAACCTTGCAACAGCAGGCCAGCTATAATGAGTAGTCTATAGGTAGAAAGAGAGCCGTCAGATCTTCATCATGCAGTTCATAATGTATATTATTATTTTAATTTTATTTTATTTTTATATAAATTTGATTAATATGAAATTTTGGGTGTATATATCTGATACGATTGCGTACTATATAAAAATATAAAAAAATTATTTTCAATAATTTAAAATGATCAAAATACCCCTATTATTTTTTAGGGGTATTCGATCATTTTGTAATATGAGAAATATTTTTTATTTGTGTGCCATAGTTTTTAGCACACATGTCCAAAATTTCATTATGATCTGATTTATAGAAAAATAATTAAAATTAAAACAGTGATATACATTATGAACTGCATGTGAAGATCTGACGACTCTCATTCTACTTATATTGCTATTCATTATAGCTGGCGAGC
>NW_006494904.1:3716004-3742484 GCF_000471905.2 Amborella trichopoda
CATATTTTTTCCTTTTTTTTTTTTGAAATTTTAGGATTGTTACAATGGGTTATCCCTTGATAAAGTTGGAGTATGTCTGGAAGAGTGAACAAAGGGATTGTGTGACCTTTGTGTGCGATGGAGGCATTTAGAGATGGGGCCAAAGCCTCATTATTTGTACCATTACACGACATGCACATTGATGGCCATTTTCGAGAAAGCGAATCACATTTCAAGGTGAAGCGTGTGTATATGCGAGAGATACCCCCTGTGCATCATCGTTCACCATCGAGCAATGGATTGCATCATGT
This sequence comes from Amborella trichopoda, assembly GCF_000471905.2. The sequence continues at coordinate 3,716,295 of NW_006494904.1, forward strand.
CAGGATGACCTTAGTTTTGTCTCCAGGAGGGACCTGAAATCCATATATTGGGACTGTGACCCCTTGCCCATTTGCTAGACTTTGGTGACTTACTAATGATCCCCTGCATGGACTATGGGTCATAGGCGATGCTTGGTTGTTTTGAGAAAGCATGTGTGGTTCGTAGTTTGCAATTGGACATTGAGTGCCCTAGTGAATATTTATTCCTAGACCAAGGATCCCATCAAAGTATTCAATATTGTTTATTTTAATAATATATGACTTTTAGAAATGTTTGAATTTTCTAAATCTCTAGATATTTTATTTATTAAATTTGGATTTATAAAAAAATATATATTTATTTTATAATGATTTAAATATTCAAATAATTATTTTATATTTTTTAAAAAATAAACAATAATATAATTGCATGGAAGACCCAATGGCTTTTGGGCCCACCATAGCAAATTGGATGGGGTCTATTATGTGCCACAATGGGTGGCACGCCCATAGTTAGCCAATCGGGGGCTATCAATAAATCGGCTCACCATAAAATCGAAAACAAATTGTGTTTATTTTAAAAAATAGGACGAAAAAATTGGGTAAAAAATACGGATCGGAAAAAATACTTCATATAAAGATATCGTTAATATATCGAATTAGGCTCAAAATATCGAAGTCAAAAAATCGGATAAGTTTATAATATTAGAAATTTTGAAATTCTAAAAAATAAAAATTATGTCAATGCCATCAATAACTAATTCATCCATAAAAAATTTATTAGAATAATATAGTTAAGTCAATTAATTTAGATGCCTCGTGACTCTTATCCAACCTTTCAATATTAAATATATAAGTAACTAGTATATACGCAAAAAAGTGTACCATATAAATCTACCCATTAAATACTTTAAGAAACATCACACCTATTTATCATATGCCAAAAACAAATATACTATATAAATTTATTAATTAAATATTTTAATTATGGTATGGTGACAAATATACTTACATCAATTTATTATTAAACATCACACCTACTTAGCAAGTAAAAAAATACACGATTTTTTTTTTCTCATTACAATGATTTGTATGTAGTATGGTGACTATGGTCACTCCATAACTATGGTTAAAGTTTTATAAATTTTTTTAATTTAAAAGCGGCACATACAAATTTGGGTTTTACATCTTTGTATTTACTATTTAGAGAGAGAAGAAGGAAGAAGGAAGAGAAGAAAATAGGACTGGGCTCCCATTAGGGTTTATAGAGAGAAGGGTTTAAAGAGATAAGAAAGAACAAGCTTCACAAACCTGGGCATTAGGGTTTACAGAGAGAAGAACGAAGAAGCTTCACAAGCCCTGCCATTAGGGTTTATAGAGAGAAGAAGGAAGAAGCTTCACAAACCCCACCTAGGACAATTTCTATTTTTTGTAATCAAGCTCTAAAGCTTGAGAGATAAATTTGTGTTATTTTAAAAAAAGCTTAAGCCTTGAGAAAGTTTTGAATGATATTGTTGGTATGTATGAGAAGGTTTATGTATAAAATAAGAAAGTATAATATTATCATATATTAGTTTCTTATTTGAATTAATTGATTGGAAAATGGTTTAAGAAGTGGGGGACAATGGTTCTAGTACCTTCCATAAGATGTGGATAACCTATTTATAGAATGGAGAGCTCATATCTCTCACCTCACAAGTCACTCAAGATCAATGCATATTAAATTTCACATGAGTAACAAGCCAAACAAAACTCTGATGAAACCTAATTTTGTTCAAGTACTATAAAAGGGGGAGTATCCTACCTAGATCTCTACACCATATCTCCTACACCTAAAGTCTCTCTTCTCTCTCCCATATACAATAAGAGGGGCATGCCCCTAATAAAAAAACTCTCTCTCTCTCTCTCTCTCTCTCTCTCTCTCTTTTATGAAAATTAGGGGGCACGCCAAAAAGAAACTTCTCTCTCATCTTGGAAACTCTCTCTCCTCTCAAAGAAAACACTAAGGGGAGCACACCCCACTCTATTTCTCTCATGGTTGCTTTGTTGTCTCCTATCATCTCTCATCTCACATTGGGGCTAAGTCTATAGGGTGCAGTAGAAAGATAAGCATTTCTTTCAAACTAGGTTATCAAGGGGGTTCACCTAGCTATTGAATTTGTGATCAAAGGGGTGCATGTTCCATTAGTGTGGCTTATCCAACTGGTTTTCACAATTGAAATTGAAGGTTGACCATTAAATCCTGCACCATCAGAATGTGGTAACGCGGTGTAGAGTATAAGAAGCTCGGTTGAGGTAATCTCCGTCACCCTTTCTTTATTTCTTGCGTATTTATTTATTTATTATGTCTTTTATTCCCAAGCATATGTTGTGTATTTTTTTTGTTATTGAAATATAGGTTTTTGAATGGTTTCAAGTTCTTAAGATCCTATTGTATTCTTTTTTTTTATATTTTGTTTGAAGTTATTATATTGTAAAATGATTACTTGTGAGTGGTCTAGGCTGTGAAGAAAATAAAAAGAATTGAAAAAAAAGAAAAACAAATTATTATGTACTTTGGTTAGATCTCACGACTCCTTTTTTCATATTTTTCATTTCTAAATTATTGTACAACAATATAAGGCCACATCATGTGGACACCATACTTTTCCCAAAAGTAAAAGAAAAAAAAAAAAGCCAAAAAAAAAGGAAATGTTTGTCCACAATTACAAATTTTGGGAATCGAAATAATAAACACATTTACCTTCGATTCGACCCTGAAATGTTGTTCCTGTATTGCACCCAAACGACAAAGCCTTATAGATCCCACAAATGAATTATTTAAAGGATCTAGTTTCTATAAGCCTAGGCATTATGAAAGAAAAGTAAAACCTCACCTTGAAACCTTGTCCGGAAATCCCTAATATGGCTATAAAATCTTTTTTTACTACCGGTCATGGAATTTGTAGCTAAAAAAATGGTATGGATATTGGGGATTCATACACTTAAAAATGGTCTAGATCATGTTTTACAATATATACTATTTTTAGGGCTATTAATCTTATTTTTTTATCAGCATAATGATCATGGTTGAGATGATCGATTTGATAGTTTTTTGACGTCGGAACTATAAACTTTGGTGAGTTTTGAAGTGAGCCTTCACTTTTTTCATAAAACAGTAGCCTTATTTTTATGGTAAAAAAAGAAGATGACAACATTGGCCTTATTTTAACCTTTTTCCTTATTTACATGATGAAGTTTTAGAAAGGATTTGGCATTATAAAATATGAAACCCTACCCATAAATCAAATTCCAACTTTAGAAAACCTTATGATGACCTACAAATCCATTTTCGCTCATGAATATAGAATTTGAAGCTCAAAAATGAAGCAGATCTGACATATATACAAAAAATTGAATGATATGGTCTTGAAGATGTATTGCAAGATGGACTCTAATTTAAGGCTTGAAATGCTCTTTTGTTTGATCCATGGTCATTGAAGTAGAGATAATTTCTTTCCTGATGGGATGATGATAACCAAGGTCATATGGCTATTATAACCATGGGGGTCTTACATGTTACTACATGGTTTCAAGAAGTGGAAAAATATACTATTCTATGGTCATGAGTCACGAAAGCACATTATCACGGTTAAGGGGCATTGCGATTAATTAATGACACAGTGCAACTGGCATTGTATATTGTAAGATTTTTTTTTGACACAAGAAGGTCACAATCATTTTTCATTTTTAGTAATCAGATGTAAAATTTGATAGCTTAAAGTGCATCACATAATTTAATTTAATTTTTTTAGACTTTGAACCTAATCACTGAACATATTTTGTCATTTGATTTCACATCCAATTGCCAAGATTGAATATGGCCTTCTCAAACGCAAGGTTGATGATCATATCGTGTACTCTTTATTTATACTTTCATGAACCCCATTTAATGTTTGAATAGTGTTGCTAGTATCTAGCTCTAACCAATGTTTTCGAATTTTGTCACCCAAGATTGAATCAATTCCACACAAAACCCCCCTATCACAATAAATTTTTTTTTTTTTTAAACATATCTAATGTTTTTTTAGGTATGTTTTAATCGGCCTCCCCCTTTTTTTTCTTACTCCATGACACTCGCTCTCATCCATGGTGGAAGGTGTTGAGGAAGTGGATCCCACAACATAATGAAACTAATGAATTTTGCCACCCTACATTTTCTGCATTGATAGTACGGTGATAGACCAATTGATCATGGTTATTATTGTCGCCGTATGGAATATATTTTTCTTGGGGTACAGACTTCTGTTGGGTTGATTGTACAATTACTCATGCCAGCAAACGCCTTCTTGAGATGATTTTTTAATATTGAATTTCAAAAAACATATTTGATTCACTTAATGAATAATTTCAAGAATAAAAATCAAAATTTGAGTGTTGGACAACTTACTGCCTATTAGCCGATGATCTAGATTCATGGTTGGAAGTGACATCATTTGAACTATTTTTAGTTTGCGATTTTAAATTTACCTTACCAAGATCAATCACCAGGAGAACAAATCTTTTTACCTTAAAATTTTCTCCACAAGTATCCATGAAAACAACATTTTCATTGGAAAAAACAGTACGTTCTTGGCTCTAACCATATACATTTTGAAGAAAGAGAGCCGGAGAGATTATATGTTCTACTTAAGCCCTACACATAACAACAACAACCAAACGTAAAAACAAGGATGTCCTTAATTCAATGAGGAAGAACAATCACTTGTCATGTTTGCGACTTAGCAGATGCCAAATATTGGGCCTTTCATATATCGGAAAAAGCAATAATTGAAATTTGCAGATCCCATGGTGCCAACAAAAAACTAAAACTTCTATTCCTGTTGTTTGGTCTTTTCCACGCCCTCAACATTTTAAGCTCAATATCAACGGGGCTTCTTTTCATAATCCGGGAATAGCAGGTAGAGGTGGTACTATCAGGGATGGCCGTGGTGCCTTTATTGTTGCTTTCGCTACACCTTTTGGTATTGCGACTGACAACTATGTGGAATTCTATGCTTTTCCGGGGTATTGACTTGGCCATTCAACTCGACTGTTTCCCACTTCAAATCGAATGTGATTCATCCCTGCTCGTCAATGTCATTCAAGGCAGCTGTAGAGCTCCATAAACAGCCCATACAGTAACATACAATTGTCGATATAACCTTTCAAACTGTAAGTGGTCCATTTCCTTCATTTATATCGAGGCCAACATGGTAGCAAATACACTTTTCAAGAAGGCCACATCCTTTTCTGATGCTACAGTTTGGTGTTCTAGACCATCAGATTCTATTTTTGTTCCTTTACTTCATGATTTGATACAAGTTCCTTATGATAGGTTTGTACGAATATAATATGTATTTTTTTCATCTTTAGTAATGAAAATAGGTAGCGGGCCTCCCTCCACCGATTTACCAAAAAAAAAAAAACTCCTAAAGCCAAGACTCTTCTAGTGTTCACACTATGATAGAGAGGCCAACAATTATGAAAGATAAACCCTATATCTAAAGAATGAATGTTCTTGTTTACTGTAGAATATGTGAAGCACACCCTTTTCTCGAGAGTCTCGAGGAACATTTTTATGGTCAAATTGGGAAGTTTTGAAAATGAATGGTAATCCCATAATTAGTAATCTCCTTCCTATCTTTCCAACAATAGCTAAAATACGCATTTTATATCTACTCCTTAATAATCACGCATATGGTCAGTTGCTACGGGTTTTACTATGGCATATTATGGGATGCTCAAAAAATTATACATATTATGAGGAATCCTAGACCCCCTTTTGATGCGTGTCAAGTTTTGGACACCCAGATTTGAAATTGGCTAATTTTTTTATTTATAAAACCCTAATAGCCCGGAAACCCCAAAACTAGGAAACCCTAGGAAATCTTAGGTAATCTAACCTTAAGCCAATTTATTAATCCTCAACAATCTTCAAAATCTATAGTTAAAAACCCTAAGATAAACATGTCTTAAGTATTTCTCATTCAAGCAAAGCTCTAGGGTTGAAGATGAAGGCACTTTAACCGCTAGTTTAATATGGGCCACCAACTTGGAGTACTAGGCTAGATGGACTGAATTCCAAGTGAGTTTTCCTTCCTTTAATTTCAATTCTTAACTTTCTTTTCTTGTTTTTTTGGTTTTTTCGTTGATTTTATGTGACTTCAAGCCAGCTTTGACAATAGTTCTCAAACAGGGCTAATATTTCAATATCAGGTTCTACCTTTGAGACGTATTTTGTTTGATGCCCAAGATCTTTATTAATTCTAAATTTTAATAGTTTAGAGTATAAATTTAAGGAGGTTTTATATGAAATATTTTCAGATTTGGCTGTAAAGAATTTGACAACCACGGTGAGGGCATGTCAATCTTGAAACAACACAAAAACTCGTTAAATTCCACTTCCAATGCCATTGACGAAAACTAGAGGATGGCAAATAGTTACATAGAAAAATTTAGGAGGTTCAACAGTCATTTTAGTTATGCAACTCAAATCGTGTTGTAAACAATTTTTCCTGGTTTCTGCAGCATTTTGGGACTTGAATCGCATTTTAAATAGTGTTTTCTTGTTTTGCAACATAGTTCACGTCGCAAGTTGAACAATGTTTCAGCAATGTGTATCCCAGCGTAAACAATTTTTCTTGTATTCCTTAAAAACAAAAAACGAGAAAAGTGTGAAAATTTACAATATTAAAAATAATAAAAATCATAATTTTTTTAAAATATATAAAATTTTAAAATAATATAAATCTAGTAAATATTAAAAATGATAAAAATAAGAGAAAATATCTCTATACTCTATATTTTTAAAGTTTATATCTCAATAGACTCAAAGTTTCAAACATTTATTGAATCGTAAAATTTTTAGCTTTTGTATCTTCTAATTCCGTAAGTTAACTTTATCCTCTTTAAACTTATTTTTTTTATCCTAAACAGATATAAAAAAAAACATATCATTTTTAAGCCCCATCATTTCTTTCTCGTCAAGTGATTTTCCCCGTGTCTCTCACCTTCTCTCTCCCATGTTCCTCTAAATCCCACTTTCTCTCTCTTCCCATGTGTCCCCAGCTGCTTTCTCTCTCTCTCCATGCTTCCTAACCTCCCTCTCTCCCCATTACTCAATATATTGGTGATGGGCTTAAGCAGACCTGTCAATTCCTCTCCCTGCGAAGAACTCTTCGTCAAGTTCATGCTTTTAGGCTTAGCACCAATAAACACGTCTCACTAGACATGATTTTGACAGAATCTGTCTCTCCTTTTCCTATTTACTCTCTCTCCAGCAAAAGCAAATCCCCAATGGCTGGTGCTCATGTCCATGCTCAAATAATCAAGTATGGGTTCATCAAGGAGACCTGACCTTTTTGCTGAACAATTTGATCGTAACGTATTCCAAGTGCCACTGTTTGGCCAAAGCCTGCAAATTTTTTTGATTGGAATCTTGAGAGAAACCTTGTTTCTTGGACTGCCATGATCACTGGAACTGTTCAGAATGGAGAGCCCGTAGATGGGTTGATTCATTTATGCATAAGCAAATTCTAAAGTTAGACCAGTTCACCTTTCTAGTCATGCTTAAGGCCCGTTCCATTTACCGTAATTTTGATAGTGGGCGCCAAGTCCATGCCTTGAATATCCAATCTAAGGTGAGAAAAGGCCTCTTAGTTATCTCTCCATAAGAATAACCCGTGATTCCGAATAAAAAGGCAATTTAACCAAATCAGCCACAATCACGGGGGAGAGAGAGGTTGGTTGGGAAACTCAAAGAGAGAGGGGTTGGAAAAGAGAGAGAGAGAGAAAGAGGTTGGTTGGGATGGAGACGAGTTGGGGTGAGAGAGAGGTTTTAGGAAACACGGGTAGAGAGAGCGAGAGACCTGGAGAGAGAAAGTAGGGGAAAATAGAGAGAGAGAGAGAAGGGGTTTGAGAGAGTTTAAGAGATAAATTTGGGGAGAATATATCATGTAAAGAGGAATAATTTTGAATGAACGTGTTGTTTTTATATTTGTTACGGCTAAAAAAATAGTTAAAAGTGGATAAAATTAGTCAGAGGGTTAGGAGATATATTTTAAATCTTTAGATCTATTGAAATATAAAAAAGCTAAAAATAAAGAGTATAGAGATATTTTTTCTAAAAATAAATGATTAATAATAATTAAAATAACAATGGATAAAAAGTAAAATTTTCCTGCTTCTGCCATTCTTGCCTTATTAGTATCTTGAGTACGCTATTGTTTTTATGTGCTGCCACATGCTTTTCACACACGCATTTGCTCTCTTCGACAGCTCTTTCATACATCTGATTGGGAAACCCAATAAACCATTTCAATTTTTTTTGAAAACCATCGAAATCGGCGTTAACGTTGAGAAGGGCACCTAGTTATTGAGAGCCAAGACAGTTGGACATCACACAACTTTGACTGTGAGCGCTCCTCTACAATTATTTGCCCAAAAGAAACCCACACATAGTAAGACCATAGTTGATCCTTTTAACAAGTGGACAAAACTTAAGTGGGTACTTATTTAAATCTAATTGCATTTCAATTTTTCTCAATTAGAAAACCCCACTTAAGCCGTAACCTACCTATAGAAATTAGGTCAAATACTTCAAACCTTTTTTAATGTTATTTTGCCTAGCCTACTTAGTTAGGTTTGTCAAGAGTCATTTCTAAGGATCAAACTAACGTGGGTCTGATCCAATGACTTCAGCCCAATCTAGGTCTAGGACTCTAGGTTAGTAGCCTGAGAGACACCACCCAGTTGCTCTTCCCATGGTACTCATGCATGTGAGTCTAGTCTCAACTTGCGTTGAACGGTGCCTGGTAATCTAGGTTTCTAACTTAGTAGTCCTCAGGACCGTTGCTTAGGAACCATGTACCACCAAGTCAGTCCGACATGGGGCACCCTATATAGTCAGGGAATTAAACCACGTGCAATCTTCCCAGACATGGGAGTAAGGCTTAAGTCCGGTCAACGTGAGAAAGACAAACATCTAAACCCCTCAAACCCTTGGGGCAGCCAACTGTAGCTGGGTTAACCCCGGTGGTTAGTCACAATTCAGTCATGCTCAACCCCGACAATCAACCGGTTAGAGGTTAAGTGGGTCAAGGCAAAAAGGTAATATTGGTAGGAATAACCATTTTTATTAAATTCGTTTCGCTTCGGCTAAAGCCTTCGGATTTTAGACATAAACTGAAGAGAAGTGAAGTTGGGTGTTGCCGCTTCGGGTTTGCCTTGGATATGATTCGAGTTTGCTTTGGCCAGCAAAGAAATAGCTATATAAAACTAATTTTTATTTTTTTCATTATTTGATATAAATATCTAATTTATTTATATTAAATTAAAAAAAATAGTCTGAAGTCTTCCCCCGAATCGGCTGAAGCACCGAAATGTTTTATTTTTCTCACCAAACTGAAGAAAACTCTGAAGCGAATCTGACAACATTGGGAATAACACATAAGTATTTGTAGAATATTCAACAAAAAGCTGACATTAAAAATAAATTGGTGGAATCATCGACATTGGTTGATGATTACATGGTCAAGGATAGTCGACAACAACTATGCATGAAACAAAAACAAAAAGATATAGAAAATGGAGAGGTATAAGCCAGAAGGGAAAAGTTTATATAAAGCCTAGGCCCTAAACAATCAAATTTGAGCCTACCTCAAAAATTTCATGAAAAGAGGTTGTTTTGATACCCAAATATCATCAAATTGATCATCTTGACATCAAGATGCATGGACATGAGAAAAATGAATGTCAAGTTTTCGGAATAGTGCATCTTGTAATGCATTTTTTTACCGTTAATTTTCAAGATTATCAAGTTTTCATAGATCTACACTATTTTTTTAAGTTTAAATTTTATAATTAAAGACGAAAATATATTTTAAGACTATTACAAAAAATTTCAATATTAAAATCATATTTCTTGACATTATTTGAAGGTGGGCTCAAATTTTGATGGTTTAAAGCCTCGGCTCTATGCAAGCCACAACCAGACAAGAAAGAGTTGAATGGATATTTTGACATTTTTATCGATACAAGAGTTGTAAACAAAACATATTACTAGGAATTTCTAACAATACTTTTTAACAACAAATCATTTTTATTTATAAAAGATCCGCAAGTTAAACTTTATTGTTTAAAAAAAGAACCTCGAGTTAAACTTGCCATGCATGTTCTATTGCTAATACATATTACCAAGATCTAACTTCTCACCTATAACATATTTTCACATAAATTAATACAACAACCAGGATTCCCCACGAACTCCATTAGTTGCATAGTTTCATAACATTAATACAGAAGAAGAATTCCCACACAAACTCTCTTAGCACCTTTCATATATTTTTATAAAAAAAGGGAGGAGAACTTATCCACGTATCCTTATAGATAAACAATTTGACATTCTACCCATGTTTTTAGTTTAATTTTAAAATACCTATCAAACGACATATGATTATTACTTGAAATAATTGTATATAGAAAAATATAAAATAGTTCAACTCTTTATGGGTAATTTGATAAATTTCCCTTGATATTAATACAAGTACAATTCCAGCGCAAACTCCTTGTTAATGTAGTGAAAAAAAAAAGAAGAAGAAAAAGAAGTAGTGGAAGCCAGCTGATACAACAACTTAATCGCATTCTATGTTTGACAAATCCATTTTTGACGATTCTTATCATCAGGTTTTGACAAAAAACTCTAACTTTAATATAGATTTGAACCATATGGAGACACGTTTCAAACACAATGCCCTAAATCCCAGATGAAGTGAAATGCAGGTGTGGATTTCACTATAAGCGATTACATAACCAAACCAAATGCAACTAATCTTTTCTATCTAGACAGTAAACAAGTATCGATAATGGGCAACTAACACAATATTTCAACGCCAACTCCATGTTTGGCACTTACCCACTTGCTACATTGCCCATTAACCCATTAGACCCACCCTCTCATTCTTAGATAAATCTCTCTCTCTCTCTCCACTTAATAGTGCAAAATAGGATAAATCATCAAAAATTACAATTCAACCACTGGAAAACCCTTACATCGATCATCTTGGCTTGAACATTATAGTTGTGGAAAAAAAAATAGGATCTCAAGCTTTAAAAATAGTGTACAATGTAACAAGTTATCTAGACCGTCCATTTCATTCTAAAAATAAATGTTTATGGATCCACAAGATTTGTACCATTTTTTGAGTTTTAAATTTTATTATCGATGTTGAAAATTGATTTTAGAACCATTATGGAGATTCCCATTGCCAAAAGTGTTTTGCGGATGAGGATTTGGAATGAGACTTTATTTTGCTTTTATATTTTTGGTGCTACTGTTTCTTCTGTTGTGGTGGCGGATGCTGTAACCTTATCTTTATAATTTCTATTATCAATAAAATTTGGATAACATTGATAAAAACAAAAAAACCTAGGCAAAGTTCGTGCTAGAATAAACCTACGCATGGACCTTTATGGTCAATATCACGGCCGCAATTATACAATTTGGAGTTTTCAACTACTACATTCAAACATATGATCCTTGGTCAAACTTTATTTTATTATGATGAAAAATTTACCATACACCAATGGTCCATGAATCCATGGTATATGTACTCTGCGCACCAATGGCATCCACCGTCCATTCTGAGTACAACATCAGGAATCATGGTCAACCTTAGGAAAATATACATCATTGGTTGGTTGTAGTACTCCCCTTTCTTATTAAGGTCCTTAGTGAATCTCATGATTTTGTGCTCCCACCGGTCTACAAAACCTTAGAGGTTGGACGGCCTAGATTTATCAGAAAAGGGCAATCCACAGGGCTCATATAGATCCATATTTTCTAGGTGTAACTTTCTTTTGAGCTCTTAATGAGTTCAACATGTAAGCAAAATCTCAATCAATCAAACCCATAATTTTCTCACACAAAAAGGGTCTCTAAGAAGTGTTAGGCCACGGGGCCTCTCCTTCAATTTGAACCATAGTTATAAGACAAGACTGGACAAGTGGTTCAACTGATTGAATTATCAATTGGTGTCTTGATCAGCCTAGTTTAAAGTAAAAATTGAATTTGATAAAAAACCGGTAAAAATAAAAATTTGACTAACGATTGGACAAGCTTTTTTTTACCCATACAACCATCTAAGCAATGTAGGCAACTTTTTTTTAATAAATTATATATTTTAAACTGTCATTCATATTTTTGTTAATCATTTTAAAATCCAATAAAATCGATATGATCAGCAGTTTCATCGATTTTTGAATGGCCAGACCTTCACCAGTTTCGTGCCGGTCAGATCCTACTATGTAGTTCGGTTGGCCCATAAGACGTTAATCCTTTGCATTATATGTGCATACATTGGACGACTAAATGAGATTTAACCAGTTTCCAGCCAATCCCATACACTGGTCCAAATATTCAAAGACTTTCAAGTCACCAAGTCTCCTCCAAGGAAGTATTCAAAAGTAACATTATTCAAAGATGTTCTGATGAGAACCCATTAACTGCTAACTTTCTGGTCCACTATATCCTGGTCAGAGATCATATTCCAATATTATATGCCATCATTTGGTTTTAAAACCTGCAAACGTCAACCGCTCTCTGTCGTATTCTTGCCGAAAGTCATGCAGAATTTTTTGGCCGGATCTCTATTAAAAGCTTCTAGATTAGAAATCATGGTATATAAAATGGATCCAAGTCCATGAAGACCACAGCTCAGAAGAAATGGCAATCTCAAACTTTGCAAACAGATGCTTTGGTCTCACCTTGTGCCTTCTTTTGGTTTATGTTGGTGCAAGGGAGACACCAAATTTTAAGTTCAGGGCTGTTAATTTGGGAGGATGGCTGGTCACAGAGGGATGGATCAAGCCATCTCTTTTTGATGGTGTACCCAACAAAGATTTGCTGGTACTCTCTCTCTCTCTCATACTCATATTCAAAACAAATATTTGCTCTCTCTCTCTCTCTGTCTCTCTCTTTCTCCACTCAAATGTTTGTTTACAGGCAGTTAGCTAACAATTAAGTATTGGTTTTCTTACATTAATTAGTTTGGGACACAAGTTCAGTTCAAGTCAGTAAAGCTGGGAACCTATCTTTGTGCTGAAGGTGGTGGAGGTTCAATAATTGTAGCAAACAGAACCAGTGCATCAGGATGGGAATCCTTCAAGGTGAGATTATGCAAAGAATTCAGATACTTAGATAGAACCAGTGTTCAGAAAATTGACTCGGCCGAGTTCATGTCAGGTTTTTTAAAAAAAGAATAACAGAAAAAAAGGTATAAATAATAAGATACCTACTCATACTTGAGTAGCGTCCTGGTAAAAGGATATGGGGCCTTAATTTGAAGTATCAAATCCTGCCCATTGCATATCATTTTGAACCATAGTTACTGGACTGGGAGCATGTTATCAATATATCAGGACCTAATAGTTATTTAGTAGGTACGTGTTTTGTGTCAAATGGATCGTGTTCTCATATTCATTAGGATCGCGCTCCCATCGATAACATGATCGAGATCTTATTTGAAGTTGAGTTACGCCCCTATCTAAGAATGACCGTGCTCTTATTTTGAAAGGATCGGGCTCCATTCAAAGAACGATCGCGTTCCGTGCATTATTGGATTGCGTTCCCATCATATAACTCCACTTATATCAAAAACCTAACTCCATTACCTATGGATTCGTGCTCTCACTAAGCATGATACTTGTATCAAGAAGCTAACTCCATTACCTATGGATTCGTGCTCCCACTAAGCATGATACTTATATCAAGAACCTAACTCCATTACCTATGGATTCATGCTCCCACTAAGCATGACAGCTCATTCCCATATAAACAAGATCCTGTTTTGGTTTACTCTAGAAACCAATCTCGCAATTGCCCATGGGGCTAGATCCATGTACAACTAAATCTAGAAGTCTATAGATTAATTAAATTTCATTATTCTTATATGAAATAAATGCTTTCAATGCTCTATACAATTATATTCTTGAAATAGTTAATGCTAGTATTGTTCAAAATCTCATACATGATACGCAAATGAGTGTCACGTTGGCGTTTGTGTACTTGAAAATATATTGCTTGAGAAATAAATTATTAGCGTAATATATTATTAGAGTAATATATTTCTTGAAAATGGAATATTGTTGTTTGGGTACCATCTGGATGCAACCTGACATGTATTGCTGCGGTTTGGCTACGTCCGAAGAAATTTGGTCAACGCATTACCGTTATTTTGAGTTAAAAAAGCTTCATAAAAATTTGACTTAAAATATAATTATTTTATTTTAAAATTTACTTTTATTTAAAAAATTTCTTTTAGGAAGTTATAAATTGGTAAAATAATTTCATTCAAAATTGCAAAAAATTTATTGTCTTTGGAATAAACTTAATTTCAAATAAAAAGTATAAAAAAGTAGAACCTTATAAGGATGGAATTCCGGGAACGTAGGATCGTGCTCTTAAATTTCTCGAAGCGGGGATCAAATTTATTAGGGAACGAGATCTACAATTTTAAGGAACGTGTTTCGTGAGATAGTGGGATCGGGATCCGTTGTAAATGAAATCGAAAATCCTATAAATAAGAGCTAGCTTCTCAAAATTTTAAGACGAGTTCCGATCGAGATCACGGACATGGAGCGCCAAAGCTGGGTTCCGGAGCAGGAGCGTGACCCTAGTTGGGCGCTTCCGGTAACTATCTTTTGAAGCAATGTTCAACCTCGGTTTAATGGTGCATATGTTTTTTTAATAACAAAAAAGAATCACTCTTAATTGTTTTAATAAATCTTAATGGTGCTTTTTTTTTAATAAAAAAGGAACCCCTATTAATTAAACCCCATGTTCAAACCTCAGTTTAATGGTGCGTATTTTTTAATAAAAAATCTCACTTAATTGTTTAATTAAATCATAATAGTGCTTATTTTTTAATAAATAAAGAACCCCACTTAAATGAACGCCATGTTCAAACCTCAGTGCGTATTTTTTTTAATAATAAAAAAAAACGCCTCTTAATTGTTTAATTAAACCATAATTGTGCTTATTTTATTTTAAAAAAACCCTCTTAATTGTTTAATTAAACCATTGAACCTTAAGAAAATTTATTTTTTTTAATAAAATATTTCAGTACAATGGCGTGTATTTTTTTAATAAAAAAAGGAATCCCTCTTAAGTATTTTATTAAATCTTAATGGGTGCTTATGTTTTTAATAAATAAAAAGAACCCTCTTCATTGAACCCCTGCTCAAACCTCAATTTAATGGTGCGTATTATTTTATTTAATAAAAAAGAATCCCACTTAATTGTTTAATTAAATCATAATGGTGCCTATTTTTTAATAAAAATGGAACCCCTCTTAAATGAACCCTGTGTTCAAACCTCAGCTTAATAGTGCGTATCTTTTTTAATAAAAAAAAGGGACCCCTCTTAGTTGTTTAATTAAACCATAATGATGCTTATTTTTTTATTAAAAAAAAAAACCCTCTTAGTTGTTTAATTAACCATCCTATCAAACCAATTTCCATTTTATAATAAAAAAATGAGACCACGTCTCGCGGGATTCGACCCTATAGACATGCCATGCATAAATATAATAACCAATAATAACTCAATGAGATTCTGTGTGATTATAGTTGCGGATACATGATATATATATGAAAAATTGGTATATAATACTCGACCTCTCCCATAAGGCCACGCCAAGTAACTCGGTCGAGTCCAAAACTCTACTTAGAACTGAGAGTTCATAACATGTTGGGACTCGTCTCAGCTAAGGTCTTGGCAGAGGCAAGTCCGAGTACCTCGTTCAAGTCTAGCCTGAACTAAAAAAATAAAAATAAAAACAAAAAAAACAAAATAAATGTGTTTTATTATATGAAATACTCAAAATTTACAAGTAACTCGAAAGGTCGAAGGAGAACCACAACATTCGCAATTGAGAGGATGATTTTTGAGAGGGTTCGAACCTCGAAGATTAGCCAAGAAACTATTTGAACGCTTTTGAATAAAATTAGACATAATATATCTGTAGGAAAAGTGTTTGTGAGTCGGCCGACTCACAATATTCTTGTGCGGTCTTCCTACAAAATATATCTCAAAGATGTATTTTTGATAAAAAAATTTAGAGTTCAATAATCTCAATCATGACAATGATCTGAATTTTGAAATTTTCTTTTTTCGAAAATATATATGTGTTTTTGTTAATCCATTTCTTCACCGTCCATTTTAACTTTCAGTAAGAATGTTTGACATCTATCTTAGAGATGAACGTTAGATAGAGAAAGTACAACACAGTAATAGGAGAGTCGGCTGACTCACCAAAATAATGATACTCAGGATAAACTCGCCATGCATATAGGACGAGGCTGTCACACTACTTCATAGTATCGAAAGATGCTATTTCAGTACTAGAAATCTTTGTAATGGCATAAAAATTTATTTTCATATCTAATTATAAAAATTAAAGTTTAAAAAATAGTGTAGATCAAGCATATCTATGAACACTTGATAATCTGGAAAATGTATTACAAGATACATTGTTTTCATGATTTTAAATCTATTTTTCTCATGTTCATACATCTTGAGGTCGAGATGATTGATTTGAGGATTTTTTGGTATCAAAACAACCTGTTTTAATGAATTTTGGAGGTGTGCCTTTGATTGTTAAGGGCCTCACCCTTATGTAAACTTTTTCTATAATGAATCATAGTTCATACTCAAACTAAATGCTTCTTCAAAGAAGTTTCGTTGCTCCTTATGCTAGAGATTCATAACTCCTCTCTCTCTCTCTCCCTCTCTTGTAATTGTAAATGTGAAAGAGCTTCTAAATACTAAATTGATACTCCAAACCCTGTTGTAGTTGTGGAGGACGACTAATGTGAAGTATCAGTTCAAGGTTTTCAATGGCCAGTTTATTGGACAAGGAGTAGGATTGGATGCTGTAGCAGTTGCTAATACGCCCGGGTCTACTGAAACTTTTGAGATTATCAGGAATACACAGGATAACAAACGAGTTCAGATCAAAGGACCAAATGGAATGTTCTTACAGGTCTCTCTCTACATTGAGTAACTAGATATGTCGCTCCAGTAACTCGCCTCGACCAGGGCCTGAGTACCTTGGTCGATGGATTCTCTGAAAACTGGAACTCATTATGGGCTTAATTGCTTGTGTTGCAGGCTAAGACACAGGACAGAGTCACTGTCGATTTCCAAGGTGATCCAGGGTGGGGAGACGATAGTCCAGCTGTTTTCGTGCTCTCAATTGTTAACACCCTGCAAGGAGAGTACCAAATAACAAATGGGTATGGTCCCGAAAAGGCCACAAAAGTCATGAATGTAAGTGATTTAACGCTGCAATATGTGCTTAGATTGAGTGTTCACCCCCGTGATTGATCCCATGATTCACCTCACCTTGTTAATGGCTAATCAGGATCACTGGAACAGTTTCATTGTGGAAGATGACTTCAAATTTATGTCTAAGAATGGGATTAACTCTGTGAGAATCCCGGTCGGGTGGTGGATTGCAAGTGACCCTGCACCCCCATCACCTTTTGTTGGGGGCTCTCTTAAAGCTTTGGACAGAGCATTTACTTGGGCAGAGTAAGCATAACTCTCTCTCTCTCTCTCCTACTTCCCTACTCCCCTTATGAACCTTTTGTTGGGGTCTCTCTCTTATTGAAGAATGGACATGGTTTCTGTTTGTTTCGAAGGAAATATGGACTCAAGGTCATAATTGATCTTCATGCGGCTCCAGGTTCACAGAACGGGTTCGAGCATAGTGCTTCTACAGATGGCAGCCAGGAATGGGGAAAGACCCAGGAGAACATAGACCTGACTGTTTCAGTTATAGAGTTCCTTGCATCAAGGTATAAACCACTGTTCACAAAACCGGAGGGGTTGAGCTGGACCTGCCCAGGTTACCTGGAAACGCCTACTGGGTGACTTGGTTTTGGCCGGTTTCGATGGTCAACCTGGGGATTTTAAAAAAAGATTCAAAAAGAAATGTTAAAAACCCAAAAAATAAGAAATTAATTTGTAATGTGCTTTCTTTTTTTATGTTTTCTAACATTTTGGCAAAGATTGGAAAGAGTTTTTGGTCATGAATACTTATTTTTACAGTTTTCCTTCTGTTTTGGATTATTTCTACAATACTCTTGGTCACAAATTGATTTGTCAGAATCTATTTTTTTCACTACTTTTTAAACCTCATTTAGATGTGTTTCTCTTAATTTTACTATAAGCATAATTGTCATATATTTTAGGGAATTGTTTTGTATTTTTCTTATTTTTGCTAACAATTTTTTGGCTTATCGGGACGTGCCTAACAGAAGACAGGTTACCTAGACACAGACCCGGTCTGGGTTACCCAGCCATGCCCAGGGCTGGGTTCCGTTCCTGGGTCGTGTTTTCCTACACTGGTTCAAACACATTGAAATGTCTGCTATATCCTATAAACACTATATTACAAGCCAGAAACCAAAATAATGGAAAGAAACCTCTTAGGAATGTATATTATGACCCATATGTTCAGTATAATCACTGGGTTCATCATCATCCAATCAATGAGTTGGAGGATGATAGATGGAGACTGAGGAAAAAATAGAATGACATAAATACATATTGGTGGAGCCCACTCTCCCTACATCATCATCCAATGTACATATGGGATGGTGATAGCCCTTACGACCCATATTGTTGCTATGATCATATGGTTAACATTATACTTCGCCAAACAGTAACTGCATGAAACCAATTTATCAGCAGCAAAAATATCAATATCGTTTTGAGTGTTCGCTTCTGATAATAAGTATCAAAATATTAAATCCTCTATGGAGAAACAACAATGGCTTACCTCTTTGTTGTGTCAATGCAGATATGCCTCCAGGGAAGGTCTTGCTGCAGTTGAGCTCATAAACGAACCTCTTTCACCAGGAGTTTCTCTGGAAACCATAACCAAATACTATAGAGCTGGATATGATGCAGTAAGGAAGCATTCGCCCACTGCTTATGTTATTATGTCGAACCGTCTAGGACCAGCCAATTCTACAGAGCTGTTTCCACTAGCCAATCGCCTAAGACATACAGTAATTGATGTCCACTACTATAACCTCTTCAGCAGTGAGTTTGACACAATGACAGTGCAGCAAAACATAGACTTTGTATACAATAACAGGTCTCAGCAGCTTAATAGCATAACTAGAGCCAATGGTCCACTCACTTTTGTGGGTATGTATTTCCTCTCCAAGGAAATTGTTATTAGGGAATGTGTACTATACTCCAGTGGACAACTCGAAAAACTTGGTCTGTTGAGGTCATGACCGTTTGGTGAAATGGATGCTGATGGAAAGAGAATGGGATCCACCATTGGTGTGGGTGCTGCAGACCACATCCATCATTCCATTAGGCGGTGATGAACCCAGTGGACTACGATTTTCAAAAGACCATTTTATTTCAGTATTCTTTGATGAAAGACAATGGGATCCAACATTGGGGTCATGCCCTGCTCCCTCTCATCACTGATATGGATGGTTCTCACCCAATGGACTATAGTTAGCTATAGTCATAGGATACAGTACTATGGTCAATATAAATGATGTTTGAATTGATCTCCATGTTCTTTTTCCTCTTGTGATGTACATTACAGGAGAATGGGTAGCTGAATGGCAAGTTCAGGGTGCATCACAGGCTGATTACCAAAGATTTGCAAAGGCCCAATTAGAGGTCTATGGGAGAGCCTCATTTGGATGGGCTTATTGGACACTAAAGAATGTGAACAATCATTGGAGCCTACAGTGGATGATACAGAACAAGTATATCCAATTGTAGTTTTACTTCTACCAATTAGTGCTTCAATTTCAAGCTATATTGTATCTGTCATACTATTACTGTAGCGCATTCAGATTATCATTTGTCACACTTTTTTTTTATTATTCATTGATAAATAAAGGATGCCCCTGTTCAGTGGGGAGGTCTCAGTGAGTCTCAGGCATACTTACAATTTTTCTTTGAGATCATGTACTGACCCCCAATAAATGAAGAAAATAGAAATGAAAGAAAAGACAAGTTCCCAACATTATAAAAGAAGAGAGCAAAAACTAATAAATCCTATACAGCTAAATGGCATACTTCCCCCACAAATCCCATAAGCAACACTTGCATAACCAAATACAAATGATACCATTTCCTCTAGGATTACTTGAGCCCATTTAAACATTTTATCAATCACTAAATGGCATCCTTCTATTCTTACCAGTCTCCCCATTTACTCATTATCCTTTGGCCCTGTGCTTCTTGGATTTTCACCTCTAATCTCTGAGCTCAAATTCACCAGGCTTCTCCAGGGATATCAACTTAAATTTCTATAATCATCTCTTCCCATTAAAAAAAAAAGGAAACCTAACCCACTAGACGAGTGCGTACGGAGAGAGAGAGTGTGTGTTGTATTTGCACCTTCAAAACTTGTCAGATACACAACAGAGAAAAAAGACCTGGTTTTTCCTAAGGGTCCGTTTTGTTCTCCTGATTTGTGACTCCTATAGAAATGTGTATCCTGTAATTGGTATTTATTAGAATTAGCATTTTTTGGAATATAGGTGTGTGCTGTTTGGATAGCATCTAGTAAAAGGTCTAGAGACCAAGAAGATTCAAATTCACTACTTGGATTGTTTGAAAGATGTTTTCCCGGGAAATTTAAAATTTTTTATGGATTACTATTTTTTGACAAAATGAACTAGTCCTAATATTGTGATTATCAAATCCTTTTTTCTAGTGTTTGTCCAAGTGAGGCGACATTTCAAAATTACCGAGTTTGCAATGTCATTTCTAACAACACCCAAAATTTGACATGATATGTTACTCATGAAGACGTATTTTATGGTGAAGCAACAAAGCGTGTGATAAGTCTGAATTTCATTTTATCTGTGCCCTCAAATCTCATTGCTATTAGAATTCACCGAGATGAATGCAAGAGAGAGGAGAGAGAAAGAGACGAATGCAAGAGAAAGAGGGAGAGAGAAAGAGACGAATGCAAGAGAGAGAGCGCAATAATGAACTCAAGTGGACTATACAATAGAGCTTAAAACAATTAATCCAAAAGTGCTCCATTTTCGATCTATATTAAAAACCAGGGCAAGCTTTATATGCTTCTGCAATAGCATAGGAGTTCTATCCTCCCCTTATCCAACGGTCAATGGAGAGCTAAGATTATCCCGATCCCTCTATCCTCCCCTTATCCAACGGTCAATGGAGAGCTAAGATTACCCCGATCTCTACATTATTTTGTTTTTAATTTTTTCTACAAACTATTTTGATACCAAATTTTGAACGTTCATTCCTCTATTAAACTCGTATTAGCAAAATATATATAAAAAAAAATATTTTCAATAAAATAAAATAACTAAATTTTATGTGAAAAATTTCAAGGGGTATTTTGGTCATTATATTTTATTGAAAAATTATTTTTAATATTTTTTATAGGTGCGTCCCAATGAAAAGATGGCACATAACAAATTTTATATTCATACAATTTGTATAAAAAAATTAAAAATAAAATATTTTGAGACATCAAATCCAAGATCAAACGATGAGTGACTCTCTCGATCAAAATTGAACGGCTGGATGGTAAGGAGAGGATAGAACTTCTATGCTGTAAAAAAAGCATAGAAAACTTTCTCTAAAAACCGCAAAAAGCATAGAAAACTTTCTCTAAAAACCGCAAATAGGAGTACTGGTACCAAAGCTGAAATAAGACTCTCATTCTCATACAAGAGGAAATACATGAGGGGATGTTCATTGAAGAGCCCATCCTACGCGCAAAAACCCATGTTCTTAGACGTTAGTTTCTGGCCAGTCCTTGCTACACGCAAAGAGATGTTCAATTACAGCGCATTGACTTTACTTCCACTTAGATGCTTAAAAAGTAAGTCAAAAGATTATGTCCTCCATAGCCCTTCCTACATAATACATAATGAGATTGTTCAATCAAGAGCTCATAGGCTTTTACCTGACTTCTATTTAGAGGCTTAAGAACTAAAGCCAAAAGATTATGCTCCCTAGGGAACACCTTGTGGGTTCACTCCTTTGGGTAAAGACCTGGCTTAGGACCCCAAATTTTGAGAATGTAACCACCTCTACCTTGCGAACAACCCAAACCCCCTCATTTTTTAACAAAAGAAAAACAACCCAACTCCCCTCCCCCGAACCACCTAAAAATAAATAAAATAAAGAATTCATACACTCTCTATGTACCTAAAGAAAATAGCATCCTAAGATTGAATCGAAAACATCCAATTTTTTGACAGCTAGATCCACTTTTTCGTTTAGCATATTCATATGTGGGTTACTGGATTCGGGAATAAGTGTACAGTGTTCTCCTGCAGGGGTACACTATATGTGCTCAGCTACTTTTGCCTGCCATGCCATGACGCATAGTTCATCAGCTTTAAATGGTGCACTAAATTCCCATTATTCTAAAGATGCAAAATGGAGTCAAAAGTTTTATTTAATGACGCAATGATGCAAGATCGAGTCAAAAGTTTTATTTAATGACGCAATAAAATCTGCACAAATAGGACAAACTCTGATGATACTGATTCAAACAGGGAGTCACTTTCACAATAACCTTCAATAACTACTTATTTGCAATTGAATGCTAAATCAATACCTTTGATTCATCTGATCTTTTATTATAGAGGAGTCCATTGCAAATGCAATCCCCTCTTTAACTTTGAATATGACAACACATGATACATTTCCTATCAGTCTCAAATAAAGTCCACAACACAGTCGAACTGTTTCTATGGTTTCTTAGAAATAGCATTATCTTTTTTGGTAAATCAAGTGCTACCGATCAGATTTAAGCCTGAATTATAAGGGGAAAGTACGTGATAATTTTGCAATTCAATATATCCATTATTTTGGAACATGGCCTATAAATTGTTGGCAAATGCAAGAATATTTCATCCAAACAAAGATGGAATTATCAAAGTTGTCAAGTACATGCTTTGGCCTCACCTTATGCCTTCTCTCAGTTTATACTGTTGCACAGGCACCCAACCCCAGATTCAAGGCTGTGAATTTGGGAGGGTGGTTGGTTATAGAAGGATGGATCAAACCATCTCTTTTCGATGGGATACCCAACAAAGATTTGCTGGTTCGAGTGACCCCTCATGCTCTCTCTCTCTCTCTCTCCTAGAGCAAATGTCTAGTTATATGCATTCTGCTCACTTACAACTAATACTTAATTTTTCTACTTGTTAGTATGGAACCCAAGTTCAGTTCAAGTCAGTAAAGCTGGGAAACTATCTGTCATCTGAAAATGGTGGGGGTTCAATTATTGTCGCAAACAGGACAAGTGCATCAGGATGGGAAACGTTCACGGTGAGTTGCTTAGGAAATGAACATGCATCATGCTTGATTTCCCATTACTTATAGCAAGTATGAACTTTGAAGGGTGTTCCAATCATTTAATAATATTCTTTCTATAAATTTCCACTAAGTCGACATTTTTGAGAAGTATACCTAAAGAAAAGCGCAAGATATTGAGCTAACGATTCAAATACTACTGCAGTTGCAAAGGACTACGGATGTCAAATATCAGTTTCGGGTGTTCAATGGACAGTTTATAGGGCAGGGATCAGGAAAAGATGTGGTATCAATAGCTAATGATCCCGGGACTACTGAAACTTTTGAGATCATCCGGAATCCAGGAGATAACAAACGAGTTCAGATCAAGGCATCAAATGGGATGTTTTTGCAGGTCTTTTACACTAATTTCTCAGGCATATAAATTCAAATCCATATCTCAAAGGAAACTTTTTATCTAGTTATCATCAACTCTTAACCACCTTTTAGCAAACAGAAACGTAAGGCAATTCTAATAATGGGCTTAATTGTTCTTATCCAAAATAGTAGGAGACAGGAAACCGTGTGACTGCTGATTTCCAAGGTGACCTAGGCTGGGGAGATAATAGTCCAGCCGTGTTTGTGACCACGATCATTCGCACACTACAAGGAGAATACCAGTTAACAAATGGTTACGGACCTGATAAGGCTCACCAAATTATGAATGTAAGCACCACATGATGTAAATATACGCAAACTAGCTTATGATTACTTATCGAAGCATGTGAATAACCCTGCTCTGTTTCTTGATTTTTTAGGATCACTGGAACAGTTACATTGTGGAAGACGACTTCAGGTTCATGTCTAATAATGGGATAAACTCTATGAGAATACCTGTGGGTTGGTGGATTGCAAGTGACCCTACACCCCCAGATCCCTATGTTGGTGGCTCGCTAAACGCTTTGGACAACGCTTTCACTTGGGCAGAGTAAGCATAAATCTATCAGCAATCAATCACATAGACAGTCTCCCTCTCTCTCTCTCCACAAGGCATTGAAAATTGTAACATGGTGTGTTTTGTATTTGAAGGAAATATGGTCTCAAGATAATTGTCACTCTCCATGCGGCTCCTGATTCACAGAATGGTAATGAACATAGTGGCACAAAAGATGGCAGCCAGAACTGGGGAAAGACACAAAGGAATATAGACCAGACCGTTTCAATTATAGATTTCCTTACTTCAAGGTACGAAATTACATTCATACGTGTAGGTCCTGCATCCTATAGTCATTGGAGGTGCACTTGACAAAAGAAAGACAAAACAGCACATATTTGAAATGCAGCTCATAATCACTTAAGTCACACTTATCAAACAACATTATTTGTGTGTTGAAGATCACCCTAGCACATTGCCCCAGTGCGTAAGCACCAATCTGTGATAATATGTAGCAGGATCACCTGGCTACTTTAGATGTTTAACTAGAACATTAGGGGTTCTTTAATATTTGCTCTTGACATGATTAACCAAACATTCCATAATATTAACCCTCTCTACTAAGAGCAAGTTCCTTTTTCCTATTTCAGATATGCCAAGAGGAGTAGTCTTCTTGCAGTGGAGCTAATAAATGAACCTCTTGCACCAGGAGTGTTCCTCGATTCTCTAACCAAATATTACAAAGCCGGTTATGATACAGTAAGGAAATACACATCCACAGCTTATGTTATAATGTCAAACCGGCTGGGTCCGGCCAATCCCAAGGAGCTCTTCCCACTTACCAATGGCCTAACAAATGTAGTCATAGATGTGCATTACTACAATCTCTATTCCAGTATGTTTAATTCTATGACAGTGCAGCAAAACATAGACTTCATATACAATGACAGGGCTCAGCAGGTCAGCAGCATAACTACAGCTAATGGTCCACTCACCTTTGTGGGTAAAAATTTTATTTAGAAGACATTGTTACTCTTTACTAAGACCATGGTATAAAAGAAAGAAAAAACTGATTATGTGTGTTCCTTTTCGTGGGGAACTGTATCTATAGGGGAATGGGTTGCTGAATGGGCATTTCAAGGAGCATCAAAGGAAGATTATACAAGATTTGCAAAGGCCCAATTGGATGTTTATGGCCGCGCCTCGTTTGGATGGGCTTATTGGACTTACAAGAATGTGAATGGGCACTGGAGTCTAAAATGGATGATAGAGAATGGGTATATTCAACTGTGATATCCACTAGTTGTGGGCTTTTTAAGTAAGCTGAACCACCATGATGGCTCAGCATAATAAATAAGGGATTTGTTTGAACTGTCTTTTGTTCATCACATGGTCTTGCCTTTTTTTATACCATCACTATCTGTTTTTTGTTTTTTTGTTTTTTTTTCCTTGATAAGTGGAGTTGGACAATTAGAGCAACCTGCATATGCGGTTCAACCTAAAGGACATAAATCAAGAAAAGAACGATGCAAAGAATGAAACACACTTGCGCTCCATAACAACAATACATTCATGAGTTACAACAGTTTAAATAGCATTTCTTCCAGCACAAGATTAGACGTCATTTTATAACGATACAAAGAGGTCACAATCACTCTTCTCCGTCAGACTTATATATATATATATATATATATATAGATACTATTTTTTTAACCACAAATTGAATTTTATTCTTTTTAGAAATTGACTATTGGGATGAAGAGAGGTGTGCAATTTTTGGGGTCAAACAAATGCTAAAAACATAGTTTTTTAGAGGTGTGATTGCATTATATTACCATACAATCATTATTAAATCATTCCCCCCATATATATATATATATATATATATATAATAAAGTAAACGTTAACCTTTACTAACTATAGA
>NW_006494904.1:3742504-3754272 GCF_000471905.2 Amborella trichopoda
TATAAAGTAAAAGAACCTTTTTCAACTAATTGAGACAGTGCGCTTTCTAATAGGTTGTTCTTTCCTTATTATAGATCCAATTTTGCATCAATGATTATTAAGCATAGGGAAGATTCAAGAGATTTTTGTTGCATCATTTTTTATTAATGTTCTTATAACAATGGAAAAACTAGTGATTCTAATTAGTGTTCAAGAAGTTGGCTGAATCCACTTGGACTCAGTCCCTTGTAGAGCTAAGTACTCGGGTCAAACTCGGGGTACAATAAAAAATAAAAAATAAAAAATCATAAAAATATATCAAATAGTGATCAATATGTATATATCTTATATGTAATTTGGATTTTTTGACAATGATTTGTAATTTTTTTTGCAAATTTTATATTTCCTTTTTTATTTTATTTTTTGGAATGTAATCATTTTTTGCTAAATGCATGTTCTTTATACCTTTGCAATTTTTTATATAGTTTTTGGTTTTATGTTACTATAATAATTTTTATTTTACTTTTTGAATTTTCTAAATTTTTAGGGCTTTTGTGGCTTTGCACATTACTCACCTAAACTCGCCCAAGTAAATCCGCTCAAGCCAAGCCCGAGCCGAGTTAACATTTATAGTAAAATATCATGGGAAAATATCCTACTATCCCTTATTTTTAACTTCTATATCTCCTTAGATCCGAAAATTGAAAATATTACTTGTAAGCAAAATGACTCCATCTTTTCTGTCTTCCAAACCCCTAAACCTTTTTTATCATATATTAGTGACCTCAACAACTTATAAAATGACTCTATCTCTCTAAAACTCCATCTCTCTCTCACATCATCGTCTCTCTCTCTCAAAATTCTATCTCTCTCTAAAACCCAAACTCTATCTCTTA
Organism: Amborella trichopoda; assembly: GCF_000471905.2. The sequence goes on from NW_006494904.1 coordinate 3,743,380, forward strand.
CACTCACATCATCGTCTCTCTCTAAACTCTATCTCTCTCCCTAAAACTCAAACTCAATCTCTTTCTCTCTAAAACTCCATCTCTCTCTTAGACCCAAAGTCTATCTCTCTCTCTAAAACTCTATCTCTCTCTTACACATAAGAAGGTGTGCTCGTGCTCGTGTTCGAGCTCAAGCTAAACCTCTTGGCTTGTAAACTCATCCGAGAAATGAAGAGAGAGAGATGGAGTTTGAATAGGGTATCATGTTAGTGTTTGTTTGGGTCAAAAATTAATGGTCAAAGGGGTCCGGAGGGTTGTAAGATAGAAAAGATGGAGACATTTTGCTTACAAATAATATTTTCAACTCTTGGGTTTCATAAGATATGGAAGTTAAAAATAAGAGATAAGAAGATGTTTTCCCAATATCATCAAGTCTTGCATAGATAGCCCACCTTTACAAGCCTAATAGATCAATAGAGTTGAAATAGATAGAAAAGAAAATTTGAGGTACAAAAAAAGCCTAAAGATACCTACCCACGATGACGAAGCTTTAGTTTCAATCAATGTTTTAAATTTCTAGTCTCATAATTGATTCACCAAATAGCGACAGAAATTCTAGATCCTGAATAGGCTGAAACAGGCAAAATGATAAATACTTCAAATGGTTTGAATTTTGGAAAATTAGCAAAATGGTTCTTGGTTGAAACTCAGTTTAGTTTAATGAAATTCCCCCAGTTCCAGATAAATTCAAATGAATTTCAGCAAAAATTAGCTAATGCGGTGTTAACAGGGGACATTCCAACTCATACTAAACCTTGAAAACCCAATTGAACTTCAGATGATCAATTCATGGATGAAATAGGGGCAAAAGACAAAACAAATTCAGAAAATCGAAGGTTGAAATCTTCTCATTTTTTGACACGCAAGATCGATGTCTCAAGAGGATATTTGCCACCTTTGCTACTATAATAAATGAGCATAAGAAGGGTAATCAGGAAAAAAAAAAACATAGAGATCTCTTTTGATATTCCAATGCTCTATGCACCCGAGCTTAGAGATGAGAGCTTCGATATGCTCACTGGAATTTAGGAGAGAGGTGTATTGAGAGAGTTGCAAAATACATGCACTACCAAACATTACAATTTAGGTTCACAAAGTGAGCCCAGTTAGGGGCAAGTGAATCTGAGCTTAAAAACCCATAGTAGATATCAGAGTCGGTAAATGTTAAATATTGTCTCTTACGTAAAAGGGCCCCATTTTATCGAGCTAAACAACAATCATGTAACTATCTCTTATGGAATAGGATCCCATTTTATAGAGCTAACCAACAAGCACAAGTTACATGTTGTTTTATGTTAAACTCATACACCATTGTTTCCTGTTAAAGACTATCTCAAGTGAGCCCGAGCTTGGAAACCCATATTAGACATCAGAGTCTGATGTTTCATGTTAAAGACTTATCTATTATGGAAAATAACCCCAGTTTATAGAGCAAACCAATAGTCATGTAACTATCTCGTATAGATAGGACCCCATTTTATAGAGCTAACCATCAGTCATAAGTTACATGTACGTGACGACTCCTATTCATAATGGTAATAAGTTAGATGCACGCCCTTTAATCTCGACAGCTCCTATTCATAACGGTTAGATAACTATTGAATGTCTGGATGTCCCACAAAATTGTGCTCACAAAGTGAGCCGATCAAGCGCCCATGCTTCACGTGCTCCTCGTACATGCACCATCTCCCTCACCTTTGCACTAAAAATATAAAGCATGAGAAATTTTACGCTTAAATATCACTATCTACTCTCTTTCTATTCAATGTAAGACTAAAAAACCCACTTTTTCTCTCTACAAAAAACAACTTAGAAACAACCACAAAAACCATATTGTTATTTTGAAATACGCATAAGTATTTTTCAAAACCAAAATACTAACAACTCAAACTCCGCTCCTTGCTGAGCGGCATACTCAAGTGCAATTTGGTCACTTAACAAAATTAAAAAGAAAACATAAAAATATAAAAATGTTTACAATGTTCTATGAGTATTTCTTGTCATATTCCTATCTTTACATTGTCTTCTTTTTTAAAAAATTTCTAAAATGTTTAAATCATAAATCAATATTTCCTAAATCCATATCTTAGATTTCTCTGACGTTTTTTGGACTTTTTTATGTTGCTCTGGATTTTATTTCACTTTACAATTTATTTTTATTTTTATTTTGGAGCCATTTGGACCCTATACGCTAAGCTGAGTCCACACGGCAAAGGCTCGCCTCAGTCCACGGCCGAGTTTGTGGCCTGAGCTGAGTTCAAAAAAAAAAAAGCATAAACAATTCAAAATACAGATTTGTGAATGCACATCAACTAAGAAGTTAAGAAGCAACCACGACTAATAATTTGTGAGCTCAACGAAAATAAAACAAATAGGGAATGATGAATAGAAAATAGGTTAAGATAAACTTAGCAAGAATAAGAAAATAGGACGTTATACTTTGCCAGCAAAAAAACAAAAAAAAAGCTAAAAACGAAGGACCATTTCAAGTCTAAAGGAAAAACAGAACGTCTACTACCGTTTACAATTAAAAATGTTTGTGAAGAACTTCAATTCTTTTAACAAAATACCTTCAAAAGGACAACAATTTAACATTTTGCTCGTATTGTTTAATTTAATTTCAAAATACTCATCAAAGTACTCATGATCATGATTTAGAGTAGTTGCAAATAACTGAAATGTTAAATAACGCATCTCCCATGGTTACTTTGTTAAGTTTTCCAAAAATAAATTGAGGATGTGCACTGCCTATAATAAGGACTCGGTTTCTATGAGTCTTTATAGAAACTCGGTTTTTATGAGTCTTTATAGAAATGAGTCACCTCTTAAAAATATATATTTGAGATGGATTTTTTGACTTAATTTTTAAAAAAATTACATATATTTTTGTTAATACTTTGCATTATTATGGATGTACCAAATAGTTTATATTATTACATGTATGTCTGTTTTTACCTTTTATAACACATTTTTTTTAAAAAGACAACTTTATCTTTTTTCGAATGTTGAATAACCGAATTGGATGGTTTTTCGGATGTTCAACATCCGAAAAATAGGCTGAACGTTTAGTATTTACATTCCCATTTTCAGGTGTTGAACATCCGAGTTGAAGGTTTTTTGGATGTTCAACATCCGAGTTGAAGGTTTTTTGGATGTTCAACATCCGAATATGATTTCGGATATTAGACATCTGAAAATATCATATTTTCGGATGTCCAACATCTGAAAATATGACTTTGAATTTCTAGAAAGTCTGAAATTTCACGGTCATTTTCGGATGATGAACATCCGAAAATATGACATTTTCGAACATCCATATCCGAAACCATTTTCACAAGGAATGCAATATATTGACATAACTCTTCAATTCAGATGTTCAACACCCAAAAATAGGAATGTTAACGTTCAACTTTCGACCTATTTTTGAATGTTGAACATCCGAAAAACCTTCTAATTCGGTTGTTCAACATCCGAAAAAAGATAAAGTTGTATTTTTAAAAAAATTACGTTATAAAAGATAAAAAACAGATATACATGTAAATCCGTAATAACGTAAAGTATAACAGATATTTATGTAATTTTGTCTAATTTTTAAGGACATGTAATCTCTAACATGAAGTTCATGAATATGAAAAAATAAATAAATTTTAAAAATTAGAAGTAACAATTCTATTAAAAAAAACATTTTGACTGTTGGTTTCAATTGGTTTTAAAGGAACCACCTATTGGCATCCATCTTTAAGATGGATATTTTATACCTTGTGATTACATATTATAGAAATGCGGTTCAGCTCACATGAAACAATTTTCCTAAAAATCCTATACAAACACGACTTCAGTAATAATTCAAAGGCGGAAATGGGCCGAGCAGCTCGGAGCAGACTGTATAATCTAGCAGGCCAGACATATGCGGTTTACAGGACTAGGATCAGGTACTAGCCCAAGGTTCATGGCCCATCCAATTGTTGGCAAGCCAGGTCAACTCTCAGAAATAGGACCAGGACCCGGGCAAGTGTAGGTCTTGGGCCTAGCATACCGGGCCACTCCTTCTAGCACTTGGGCCTGGTTTAGGGAGCCGCCCGGTCTATTGCCCACTGCCACCGATTCCAGCGGTGTGCATCAACAAATGTAAAACGACACACTTCACTTCACCTTACCTTCCCTACTTTGAAATCTCCGCTCCCACTTGAACGATACATGCTTTACCAAGACCAGCTAAGATCGCGCCCCGCCCTGTTACTATCGTAGTGCTCGCCCTCTAACACACACTCTCTCTGCACAAAGCTCCTCCCTTTTGCTACCCACTTCAAGCTGCCTCCACAATGGAAGCCACGACCATGGCGAAATCCATTCTATCTCTAACTCCTCATTTCCCATCTTCATCTGCTCCTCACAGGACTCCACAGGGTCTCTCTCCACTAATTTTGAATAGGAAAACCTCTTCCCTTCTTTCTCTCTCTAAGCCTAGTGATCGAGTGCTGGCTATCGGTATCAAGGGCTCCAACCAGATGCAAAACTTCGCTGTTCATTCGAACCCAGATGGAGCTGTAGCTGCTGAAGAACAAATCCCCATTGAAAAACGCAAGTGTTTCCCTTTTATCCTTGTTTTACGAATGACGTAGACATATGTGTTGATATTTTAAATTTGGGTGTTTTTGCAGAGTTTCCTGCATATCCATCTGTGCTTGATATCAATCAAATTCGCGCCATTCTTCCTCATCGGTGAGTTCTCAATTTGTTGAGATTTTAGTGTATTTCTTAGTGGTTTTCATTTTTATTGTTGAATCAGTTTTTTTTTTCATCTTCTAATTCTATATCATTCTGAACAATCCCCATTTGTTTAACAGTGTTTATTTCTTATAATCTCTCTTGTTTATTTCTAATAATCTCTCTCTCTCTCTCTCTCTCTCACACACACACACACGCACACACGCTGCAGGTTTCCATTCCTTCTTGTGGATAGAGTCATTGAGTACAAACCTGGAGTCTCAGCTGTTGGGATAAAAAATGTCACTATTAACGATAACTTCTTTCCAGGACACTTTCCAGATAGACCTATAATGCCTGGAGTTCTTATGGTTGAGGTAGTATTTCAAAATTTAAATTAGAATTACAGGGCATAGCAGACAAAGAAAAATGCTTACTGTTATATGTCTCTATTTGGTTCTGCATCTTCCCTCTAAGTTGTGTCAAAATCCAGAGATAGTTGTGTTCTGTGTTCATTTACTTTTAAATGTTAAACAAAAGGAATTCCTGTTCTGCTGTTTTAAGAATTTCTGAGGTTATGTGATAATTCTTCCATCAACTCTACTGTAGTTATTTACTGTTATCATGCTACAAGAGATAAATGGTTTTAGTCTTAAATTTCACTGAACTAAGGCTTTACTAGTCTTTCGAAAGGAATCTTACTTGAAATAAGTATCACATGGATTATGCTTACATAACTAAATGTAATCTCTAGAGTATTCAATAACTTTTAATGGCCTCACAAATTGCTGCACTTTTTGCCTTCTCCTGAAAATTATAGAATGAACTTGAATCTTTTTGGGGCATCATGTGTTTGAGATTCATGATTCAACTATGATTGTTTGGATATGCAAATGTATCTACTTTTTCTTTTATTTATTTATTTTTATTTTTATTTTTATTTTTACTTTTTTGGAATTATGGTGCATGCATGTCATAGTGAGAAATCTTGTACATTGAAAGCATATGATTTTTGCAGTTCTGTTTAGTCTTTCTTGCCGTTTTTTTCAACATGCAAGATGGGACTTTAGAATGCATTGCTATAGATATCCAGGCCTGAACCCTACTCTATGATCCATAATTATAAGGAAAATTCACGTCTAGTCCTATATTTTGATGTAAAAGTAAAGAAAACAAGCTTGCCTACTATCACTCTTCCATGTGTATCCTTGTTTTTTCTATATGTATCCTCGTTATTAGGCCTTCCTTAACCTTTCTCTACACCCTTTCATATTCTAAACCATGTATCCATAGGCTAAACACAAACACTTGCTCCTCAATAAGGGAAACTGCCTTTTTCCATTCTTCTCTCATGAATGCTTAACTCCTCTCCTTGTTCTCTACGATCTAGCTTTTTTCTTTTTTCTTTTTATATTGTTAGTATCGATCTGAACAGCACAAAATGTTTCCTTTCCCCTAAGGTTCATTCTCAACATTTGTACACTTCACTTGATAGATCTAAGTAGTGGTTATTGCAAAGGACAAAGAACCCTAAATGAAATATTGAAAAATGCCAGATTTTTCTAATGGTTGGATTTAAGTTGGCTGTCTCAGTTATCTCAGTTATCTTTTGATGCCAAGGAATTTAGCACACCAATTGTGTTGCCATTTGCAAAGTCCTTCTGAAAATGGCTCTAATCAATAAAAAAAATTAAAATTCACTTTGTACGTAACCAACCTTCTATTAGACTGAAAGTGCCACTCCCTGAGTTCCCAATCATTTAAGGTGTCACCACTTTCGCCGTCTTTGACTGCATGTCTACCGATGTCAATGCTAATGCCACCTTTGGCGTGACTAATTTCACCGCCTCTACCGTCTCTGTCACTAAATGATATTTTCCTAGGACATTGTTCACACAATTCTTTGTTCTTAGTTAGCACCATCTTCCTCAATAAAGCTTTGGATATTGAAAATTGGTATGACATATAGCTAGTTCACATAGGATCTCAAATTTCCTTAGACTTGGGGTTTTATAATTTCAACTGTCGGACCAAAACAGAAATCCCAATATGTATATGCTGAGAAATCCTTTCCACTTGATCCAGATAATGCAATTCACTCTTGAGAGATAAGGCTGAGTTTGAAGAAGCCTCTGATATAAACTACATCCGGGAGGACCCTACAAAAACTCTCTTACCATAGCTTATTTTATATCTGGAAAGTGTGCCACTCGCTACAAATGCTATATAAACCTCTTTGATTTCTTGTCTCCACCCAAACTTTGGGCTATTTCTATAATGGCCATAGCTCAATATTGTAAAAGCTCACTTCTGTAACTTCTATGGGATCTTCCAAAATGAGGTTCCAATTAGGCTTTGTGGCAATGGAAAACCTCATCCAAGGTCAATTCTTATAATCTGTGTCCCTCTTCCAAAACCAAACTTAAATATAAAAGAGAAGTTCTAAACAGTTTGTCACTTTGAGTTTGCTCACTTTTATTTACCCATTTGATTTGTTTGACAATCCCTCATGAGCCTATGTAAGACGTACTTTCATTGTGACCCCAAAAAACCATCCTAAAACTGAAATGTCTCTCCATAAATGCCTTTAGAGGCTGTTCTTTATATATACTAAAATTTTCCTACCCCTTTAGAAATATTTTAGTGGAACAAAGTAACATTTGGGCTTCTCAAAAATCTGTTGGCTAATGTAAAAATGTTTCCTACAAGTTTCTCAATCTCAAGAAACTTGTCCACAAATATCTAAATTACTGACTTAAATATTTCGTCATAATAATTTTTCTGCTAAAATTCCCGTGATCTGGCAATTTCTTTTTTTTTGAAATTGTTGACTGTTCTGTTCTATTGAAGAAGGAACAAAGTATGAGTATCCCAACCCGCAGGGCAGGAGCTCTGTACAAAACATATAAAGACTACCCACAGATAAGTAGAAGGTAGGCCCTGTACAAAAAAATCACTAAGAAGGTGAGGTAAATACTAGTTACAAAAAATTTTGCCCACAGGATGGTAACAAGAAGAAACACAAAGAAGTTCCTGGGGTCACGCAATACTGATGATGGCTCCTTCCTTAACAAGACTGTCGGCCTCCAAGTTGGCCTTATGCCAAATATGCCTCCATGAGACATCCGTATCCCTACAAATATGTGCAATTTCATAAAAAATATGGGCAAGTGACCAGTGGCAAGAAGTAGCCGAGGCCCAACGAATCACGTTCTTGGAATCTCTCTCAACAATTAAGGAAGGGATCCACTGTGGATTGAACAATCTGAGGTCCTCAAGCAAGGCAAGGGCCTCTGCCATTTGAGAGTCAAAGTGTCCATTATGCTTGGAGAAGGATTCAAAGGTGTGGCCCCCATGGTTTCTCAAAATTCCACCTATGCCTAGGGGGCCAGGATTGCCAAGGGAGCAACCCTCAAAATTGAGTTTGATCTGGCCTAGGTTTGGTGGTCTTCACAGTGAAGCACGGGGGATGTGAGACGGTCTAGAGAAAAGAAGTGCTTGCCAATCTTGGATGAAAGCAGAGTGGGGGAAACCTTTTAAATGTTTGTGGTTAGATGCCCAAAAGATGACCGTGGATTTAATTTTGTCGAAGAGGGACATCGGCGAGGATCTTTCCCCTTGAAAAATCACGTTGTTTCCCGCTACCGTAGCCTTCCACTAGAGGATGCCAAATTTGGAATAAGGAAAATTTTAGAGGGCTTGGGAAAGGCATGGGGTTGATTGATGTGTAACCCATTGCTACTTGAATAATCAAAGGATAGTGCCCGAAAGGTCCTGGGCCAAAGAGCAAAGGAGGATGTGTAACGCATTGCCACTTGAATAATGAATGGATAGCGCCCGAAAGGTCCTAGGCCAAAGAGCAAAGGATGAAAAGGTGGGTATTACTGTCTTCATTTGACATGCACATCACACATTTATTGGGGATGGGCTGTCCTCTTCTTTGAAGCTGGTCCACCGTGAGGGCTCTTTCCGACAAAGCAATCCAATTGAAGACTTGGATTTTAGGTGGAGCAATGGAAGACCGGGCATGAGCAACAATTGAAGTGGGGGCTATAGGAAAAGTGTGCAATTGAAGAGGCTTATGGCAAAAAGAGGAAACCAAGAAGACCCTTCAAAGGGCCACCAAATGATGCAGTTAGGACCTTGTAAGGCGAGGAAAGTAGAATGGAGTAAGGAGGAAAGGTGAATGAAATCAGCAGTCTCCAAGTTATTGAGAGGCCTTCTAAAGGTGGGATTCCCAGTTCTAGAGGATCCCGAGGCAACCATTTCATTGGCCAGACAGGACAGCTGGTTTTAGGTGAGGCAATAGAGGGATGGAACGAGTTCTTTGAGGGGGGTATACCTAATCCAAAGGTCTGACTAGAACTTAATACGTCGTCCTTCCCTAGGGTGGAAGCAATCTGGTTCTTGAAGAGGCTATGAGAGATGAAAATGGATTTCCAAGCCCCTGAGGATCTACAGTTGGCCCTACAGTATGGCATCCAATCAGTTGAGGCGGTATTTTTGATAGAATACCTGAAACCACAATTGATTCTTAAGGGTTGCAAGAAGCCACCTCCATTTCCCAAGGAAAGCAATATTGTGCTTTCTCAAGTTTCGGAAACCAAGGCCCCTGAGTCTTTTAGGCTTGCATTCTTTCTCCCACGAAATAAGGTGAAACTTTCTGCTGCTGGCGTCACCGGACCAGAGGAATTTCTTCATGTGTTGCTCGAGCCAGTTGGTCACAGCTGCGAGCATATCGAAGAGAGATATTTGATATATCGGGATGTTGGAGAGAGTTGCCTTAATGAGGGTGATTCTTTATACCGGTGAAAGGAAGCGATCCTTCCACCTTGCAAGTCTCCAATAGATGTCAATAATATGGGACCATTGTCTCTCCTTCGGTGTGCCAATACATAGGGGCAATCCCAGGTCGTTGGAAGGCTAAGTTTCTCATTGGCACCCCCACCTTGCAGCGAAGTGCTGTGTAGCTTGGAGATCCAAAGCCACCCCGATCATCTTCGATTTGGCCAAATTGACCCTGAAGCCAGTAACCAATTTGAAACATTTAAGGAAGAGGAGAAGAGAATCCAATTCCTAAGGGGAAGCTTTGCAGAAAATGAGGGTGTCATCTATGAATTATAGGTGAGTAACCTATGGGGACCTAGGTCTACTCTTGAAGCCTTTCAATCGCCCAGAGTATGGAACATACAAGGGATGGACTTGCTAAACACCTCGGCAACAATGGCAAACGTAAAAGGTGAGAGAGGTCTCCTTGCTTGAGACCTCTAGAGGAGGTGAAGAATCCCTTGGGGGATCCGTTGATAAGGACAGAAAAATGGGGGTTGGAGTAGCAACCTCTCATCCAGGTTCTCCAGCACTCCCCAAACCCTATTCTAGAGTGAGTTTCATCTAGTATAGCCTAGTCGATGTGGTCGTAGGCCTTGTCCCGTTCAAGCTTAGTGATAATCCCTGGGGATTTCGAAAGGTGTTTGGAATGGATGCATTCATGGACCACTAACACTCCATCAAGAATCTGGTGATACAAAAGCCCCTAGGGACGGGGATATAACCAGAGAAAGGACCTCTCTAAGGTGAGTGGCAAGGATGTTGGAGAGTATCTTGTATGAGGAGTAAATAAGACTGATAGAAAGTCCTTGAGCTCCTCGGCGCCTTCAACTTTAGGCACAAGGCTAATAAAGGTGGTATTCATTGCTCTATGGATAATACCTCTAGTATAGAATTCCTCAAAAAAAGAGAGGATGTCATGCCTAAAAGAAGGCCAAAAAGCTTTAAAAGGGGCCATTGGAAAATCATCGGGACCTGGGGTTTGGTCAAGGCCAAGATTTTTTATCGCTGTAACAATTTACTCTTTCGGAAAGGGACATTCCAATCATGAGGCATCGTTGGGGGGAAAGAGTGAGGAAGGAAGGATCCGCCATCCTTGGTCTAGGGCCAGAGGGGGCAGAAAAGAGGTGTTTGAAGTAGAAGATGATTGCCTCTTCCACTTCAGTCAGCTGGTTAAAAAAACAATTACCGACTTTAATGTGGGTGGTAGTATTATCCCGATGCCTACTGTAACAATCCTAAAATTTCAAAAAAAAAAAAAAAAAAGGAGAAAATATGCTTTTAAATAGGTGATGTTCTGTTTGAGTATGATGGTCCTTG
>NW_006494904.1:3760167-3770317 GCF_000471905.2 Amborella trichopoda
TCAATAGATGTATATATGTTTTATCCGTCACATCTCAGGAATAATAGTATTGTAAATTCTTGGGGTGTGACACCTACAGTTGGCGATTTTGTGGAAGAAGGCAGTGTTCAGGTTCCCTAGATGGAGACATTTCACCCTAAAACTTTGGTGCCAGACGATCTCTTCTTTTTTGAGGAGTTGGTAGTCTAGTTTCTGTTGGGACCTTTGTAGTTTCTCTGCTTCTGATAGGGGCCTCACCTCCTCAGTAGTCAAGACTCTGGATTGAGTGGAGGATGGAGGCCTTAAGGGTGTGGAAATTCCCTGGAAATTGACGGCTTCACTCCTTCAGAGAGAGTTTAAGCAGCTGGAGTTTGCGTTGTAGTCTGAAACCAGCCCTTCCAGAGATTGAGGGGGGGAAGGAATTCCACCGAGAGGGATTAAGAGAATTAAGTTGAGATTCCTCTAACCACGACATTTCAAAACGAAGGGGTTTTGGGCCTCTAAAGGCAGGTTGAGCATCCAAAAGGCTGGGGCAGTGGTCCGAGGTAGGTTTACTGGTTTAGGGAGGGCAGAGGCGTGGGAATTAGGAAAAACTACATCCCACTCAAGGGTAAAAAGGAAGCGGGCGGGTTTGGAAAGAGAGGGGATTGGGCTCCCTGGAGAGGTACATCAAGGAGATTATTTCTGGAAATGAAGTCAGAGAAATCAAGGACCCCCTTGAGAGATAGTGGGGCTGGAATTGTGGTAAAAAAACCAGCGGGTGATAGCAGCCAAAGGAGGAGGATTATAGAAGGGGGGGTGGGCTAAAGGAGGGAGAGGGTTGGGGGTGGAAAGGTAAGGGGGTGGAGGTAGGACGTTGAGAGGGAAAGGGAAGGGTCTCGAGAGAAGGGGAGGGCTAGAGAATGGGGAAAGAGGTAGGTGGAGAGCTAAGGGGGCAAAAGGGGGAGGGAAGGGGGGAGGTTAGTAAGGCTACTAGATAGAGAGGATTGCCCTAGGGGGAGGTAAGAGGGGAAGGGCGAGGGATATGGGGGAAGAGAGTGAGGAATGGGTTGGACAATAGAGTGGAAAGAGGGGAAAAGGCCATATGAGATTGGGTCGAAACAAGGTAAGGGAGAGGTAGGTTGGGGGGGTGACCGAGGAAGGTGCTGGAGGCATGGGGGGCACAAAGGGGACCACAGAGAGGAGAGGGCTTAGGACAGCTTGAGAAGTGGTTTAGGTCTTCAAAAGGTCGGTCCATGCCTTCTTCCACCGGGGTCAGCAAGGTTGTGGCTGACAAGGGGGGAGCGTAAACCGCATGGTACGAAGGTAAAGAGAGGGCGAGCTTGGACTCTTTGCCCATCATGGGAGTGGAAGGGGGTTGGTCTATTAGGAGCAAGTGAACGTCTTCCGAGAGGAAAGCCCCGAGGTCAGGAGGTGTACGGTGCTCCGATGAAGAGAGGTCAACAAGGCAGGGACTACCAGGAGAAATGTTGGCTTCCCTGGCCGGAGATATAGGTAACAGAGACAAAGGGGAGGAGGAGATGAGGAGATTAGGGGCAAAGTCGAAAGGGGGCAAGGAGGGAAGAGAGAGAGGGGAAGGTAAAAGGATAGGGGCCTGAGGAGAAAGGGGTGGCGATAAAGGGTAGTAGCGAGAAGGGTTGACAGATGGGTTAAATAAGTTTTTTTTGTTTTTTTGAGGTAGTTCAATAGGGAAGGGATCCCCTACCTATGGTAGGAATGACACTCAAGAGGTCACAATGTGGCGACCCACCACCCTGACCACCTAGCCCTGAGCCCCTTCCTATGATCTGGAAAATTTTCTTTGAGCAATCCTACATCCTCTTACGAATTTGAGTGATTAGACCGTAAACATACCAATGAAAACTTCATAAAACTATAAACTTTAGTGGGGCATCAGTCAGCTCTAGATGTAGTAAAGGTAGACTTCACACTAGCTTGTGTACTTCTATTTGTAGACTTCAGGCTAACCTCCTTCCTTCTCCTCCCCTGCCCCCCAACCCACAAAAAAAATCTTATCACTTACCACCAAACCTCCTCCAAAAATAGCATTGTGTTTCTGTCACTTAGACCACCCCCAACTACCACCCTCTTAATTACACCAGTTCTCAATGTTCTCATGCCCATCCCTTTACATCCCCATATCTTCTTCTTTCTACCTGGTCCCCTCTGTAAACAACATATCCTTCACCTCATCCCTGTATCTCTTGGCTTGTTTTTCTCGAGGTCCTTCTTAGGCCAAGAACTTGTGAGAAGCTTCATTACACATCAGTCCCATTAACAACAAACCTAATTCTACACTACAAAGAAACTTCAAGCATATTCCAGCATCACAGTTTGGATCATTGAATTCTGTAAAGTTGTGTTTTTCATTACTTATTTTTCAAGGGATAGAAATATTAAATTCCTTAGGGGAATTCTAGATACTTGGGACGAAAGCCTTCTCTTGGTTAAGACCTTCCTTTTGGTTTGAAGATTGGTTGCCATTTGGTTATTTCTAAGTAATAAATATAGTTGTCTCAACCTTCATGAATGGGGCATACCTTAGTCACATTGGAGTTTAAAGAAGAACTCAAACTCAATCATTTTCTTGGAAAAATGAACGAGCTTATTTGGAAAATGAAAATCAGGATCGGGGTGGCAGCTGGTGACCTGAAGGGAGGGTGCTGGACAGTAAAAAGTCAGCTAGGAAATCTGCATTGCCTGAAAATTTCTTATGCCAAAGCACATGGCAAAAATGAGAATAAGCTGGAGCCAGCCAGGAGCTACGTTAATACAAATAAGGGTGAGAGGAGAAACGTGGATGGCCAACAACTTGTAGACATGCAAATATCACAGGGCTAAAAGATTCAAACTTTAAAAGATCAAAAGTCCTTTCAAACCCATCCATTCAAGCATGCCCCTAATTCATCCTCCAAATCCACTGACCAAACAAAATTGAGAGCTGAGATCGTCTCATGTAGCCCCATCCCACAGACAGCTGTTCCACCAGAGCAATTCAAGCATATGGAAGCGAGGTATCCATATCAACCAATCATTCCAAGATCCAGATCTGCCCTACAACTGCCCAACACCATCAATATCCCCGTACACGTACTGCATCAATGATGCTGTAGTCAAGCTACGTTGCCTGTTGTCTTGGACCATCCATCTTCCCCCTTGCCCCACCGACTTACAACAAAGCAAATATCCCACTGTATTATCCCATGTTAACCCCACCCTTCCCCTAGATTGTCTTTCCGACCGTCTCCAACCTCCTGAGAGTCACCGTGACAACTTTGCTTTATAGCTCCACCCTAATAAATCAAGAAAACCTTAGAGCCACTACTTTGCACTATATCCCAACTCCTATAGCATTGGCGCCACAAAATGATACCACACTAGTGCATGCTTCATTCCATTTCAAACATGGTTTACAGGGTCAAAACATGGATTAGAAAAAAAAGTGATTTAGCCACCTAGGGCATGTGTGGATGCCCATGTCTGATAAAGAGTCATCTAGTTAGAAGACCATACCACAGATGGAAGAAAAAGATGTCCTACCCTCTTCTCTTGCGCTCGCTCTCTTTCTTCTCCCCCAAACTCTCTCTCTCTCTCTCTCTCTCTCTTTAATATCTATCATCCCTCTAACCCACAGCTCTTTCCCACTCTCTCTCTAACCGAGAGTCCTCTCTCTTTCCTTTTACTAGGTCCAATCTTTCCCAATGAGAGCCCCTTAAACACAATCCAAGGCAAAATTGCCATTGCCTCTATTATCTATCTTCTATGACTGAGAAAACCAAAGGCTTTGTTGGTCCTTGTGTAATTTTTGGAGATAGAATTTAAAGATGGGCATGAAAGGAGGCCATGGTGGTTAGGGTTTAGAGTCGTACTGTCGTGGCTCTACAATTTTTCTTAGCAAAAGATGCATTTACCTCTAATCAAATGAGGGAATGCTCTGATTTTCAGAAACCAGTGAATCCCTTTCTTTTATACAGTTGCTGGTTGAGGAGCCAATGGGTGAGGGGAATGCCTTTCAGTCCCCTATCCCAACTATTTGAGGTTTGCTACACAAATTCTGTTTCACCATTTCACTATATTAAAGGCCATACCCTCAGTCAGACTATAAGTCCTTACTACTTCCATCCATGTCCTTTAAGTCCTTCCATTTTCCCTTTTAGAGCCTTCCACTTGGACCAAATTACCCTTCGTAACCAATGTTGTTCTAGGTTGATGCTGCACATGACCAGACCACCTAAGTCTAATTTTCCTCATTTTATCACTTATTGGAGCCACCTTTAAGTTCCCTCGAATGTATTAATTCCGAATTTTATCCTTCCTTGTCTTGCCGCTCATCCATCTCAACAACCTCATCTCAGCTACACTCATTCTATGAATATGATGAATAAAGTGCTAATATCCCATGTTAATCTTATTACTTCATGGGTTTGCCACATAATTTTCCATTCCATTCTCTTGGTATATACATGATGTCCACAATTTAGTGTAAAATAAGGGGTCTTTGATTTTAAAGAAACTTTTTTCTAATTTGCAGGGATTGCATGTCTAATTGAGCCATGAAGTAATATTTTGTGATTTACTTCAGTTTTTATTTTCTTTCCCATCAGCATTTGCTCCCATTTTTCATTGATGTAGCTTCTTTTATCTTCATTTCTTCATCAATGTAACTTTCTTTGTGTGAGTTTTTAATGAGGGCAAGCATAACATCCTCCAGGTTTATCTACAGCGTGAATGACATCCTTTGAATTGTACGCACTTGCTTTGCCATTTGAGAAGTTGATCCTTTTGCCATCCTTGATTGTCTCTAATGGCCATGGTTACCGAGATCTTCTAAGGTGGGGTTGCTTCCAGTCCTGGATCTCATTCCAATGCTCCGAAACCTGGGATCTCAATTTTGGGTGATTCCCTGATATTAAGGATCTCGATTCTGTATTAATGGGATCCATATCTCTAAACCAAAAATCATCATTTCATGAGTAAAGGGAAAGGCAATTCCACCGACATGAAATTGAGTATCTTATGCTTTGGGTGCGAGTTTCAACTGCACATTTTTTGGTTTATAGATAATGGAATGTGGATCTTCATTTTTCTCCATTTTTTTATGACCTACTAACTTTCTAAATGCCATGATTTCCTATGTATTTTACAATTCACGAATTTATACATCTTGTGAATTGTGACTTGTTTCTAGTTTCAAAGAAAGGCAGCAAAAGGTGGCAAGGAGAGAGAAGGAAGAAATTGGGATGAGATACAAATGATAGTTGCGTTGTGGTTCTATTGAGGAATGAGGTCACAAAAGATATGCTAAAACTTCCTTGGGGCTAGTTCATTGGGTCTTGTCCACCTCCCGAAGGGCTTCTATCGCTTGATTGTTGGTTACTAAATCGCTTCACACACAGTTGCTTGTGGGTGATGGAATAACATGTATGTTTTAAAATGTGAGACCTCTCTCGTGTATACGTCATTCCCCTAGCAATTTTTGATGGAGGAGAGCTATTGGGTATTTTATTTGGCAATGTCTTACCTGACCATATTACATCACCATTTTGGTTTTTTTGTATCACTACTCGTTTGTGAAATCTTACTCCATCGATAACAAAAAATTAAAGAGATTTTCAATGACATGATTCTTGTTTACATTGATACTTGGATTTGTCAATTTGGGAAAAGTTAAAAATATTGCTAAATGGAACTCACTCCCAAATTACTATACAATGGATAATTGAACTTCGGGAACCTCGATCCTAACAAGGTGGAACACCATCCCATCTCGTAAGGTATCCGCTTCTTTGTAGATATGGAACTGGATTCCTAAAAGTCGGGGATCTCAATCCCAACATTTACCCATGTATGGAACTCATTCTCTCGACCATGGAACTTCGCAACGATCTTGCTCCAGGCTTCCACTCCCGATCGCGGACCTTTTTTCGCTACTGCCCCTGGTAACTATGCTTATGACCATATCGCTTTTCTGGCTGATCTTGGTTGATCTCTGTGTTTCACGTATGATCTGAAGTTTGAAACTTTAAAAGATTGAAAGAATACATCAGAAAGAAATGTTGGAGCTTTTATCTGGTTTGTATTGTATGTCTCATGTAATTGGAAATCTTCTAGCAGTTCTAGAACCAACATTTTTTTGGTCCAATTAGATTTGTTGAGCAAAGCTTATCATGATAACTGAATTTTCTGCGATGGTGATCTTGGAGGGAGGAAAAACTGGTCAAGGATAGGATTTAGTAACCAATTGTTTGAATATCTAAAAGATTTGTGCTCTCTTGTGGTGGATGTGTTTGAGTAAGTGCATCTCATTCAAGATTTTGAATTTGAAGAGTTAGGCTGTTGACCTATTCGAGGATCTTTTGGAGGAAGTATGAGTTTGTTGTTAAAATGGGGACCATGTGGGAGTATTTGGTTCATATAGATCAAGACTTGGTGGAGGGAATTTGAGAGTTGGAAAATCCATGTTGTGATGGAGAGGGGTCCCTTTGTATTGTGGAACCAGTACTTCACATGATCTGTCTAGCATGGGGATTAGGGATTCGTTTGTGTAATCTTAGGCCACATTTGGGCTCGTGGACTTTTAGCTATAGCACTATTTCTATGTTTACTCCCATTAAAGAGTTATAGGCCAGCTTGACACACTACTATTCACAGGGGAGCTTACTTTTTGGAACCATGCTTTTCCCCGAAGTATCAATGAAACATCCTAATTGCTACAAATGAAAAAATATTTTCCCTGCTATCCCTAAAAACAGAGGAACTTCTTTGATATGATTATGACCAGTTAAGACTACAGTTTTTTAGGATTGGTCATAAATGTAACTAGGGCTATTTCTTTGATATTAGTTCTAAGATTCCAAATGGGGACTTTGGACAAAAGTTTCCATGAGAAAGGTGGTGGTTGAGGAATATGTTTTTGATTAAGTTTTTGTTGTTCCTGATATTTAGAAGCTGGTTGTAATGTATCAACCATTGGGCTTCGCCTTTTACTTAAGATAAACAATTGATTGCCGCTTTTATGATTAGGATTGCTTGATTCTTGGTGTCAGTGAAGTGGAGATCAATTTTTAGGGTGATCCAAAAAATTTCATGCCAAAGCCCAAGTGAAACTGTTGGCTTCCTACTACTGACCACTAGGTCAAAATCTGAAATTTTAAAAAAATTGTTTAGTGCTGATTTGGATCAGTTGAAGTGGTCAGTCTTGGATTTTGTATTTTCCATTTTCTATTTTATAATTTATTGGATTTATCTTAAATTATAGAGCCAGAGAAGGAACCCTCCACCCTCCATCAATAATGTTTCTAGCCTCCTATTTGAGTTTCTTGAATTTTTTACTTACAATACAGAGCATTGGGAATGGACATATATATGTTTGGTAGGGAGACAAGGTCTTGTATGTATTTAGCTTTCATTGTAGTCAAGGCCTCTTGCATCGCCAAGTACCATCTCAGTTGAGAAAAAACTTACTAGAAAGTTCGAGAATTTGGCACACGAGGAAAGTTAAAGCAAGAAAAACTCTTTTTATTTTATTTTTCTTGGTTGAGAATCAATAGAAGAATGCTTTATGTTCCCTGGCCATTGGTATCTAGAGAGAAGAAATGATTTTAATGTTAAAGGACTTGGTCAACAAACTCGCAAGTTCAAGATTTGATCAAGAAAGAGAAGAAACAGTTTTAATGTTGGTCCTTAGAACATCTTAACAAAGGACGTATGCTAAATCAAGAGGACTCCTAGATGTTGTTGACGTTGAAATGCAAGGTTTATCACATGAATGCTCAGTTTTATCATAAGATGCCCCAATAATGGTTCTAGTTAGGAATTGAAATATGCCTCAATCCGTTTAATTTCCTTCATTTCAGCTTCATCTCTAAATGCAAAGTTAGATTGTGAGTGATTGATTAGGTTATAATCTCCATTATGCATTAGACAGGGAGAAAGTTCTTTTATGTTGTTAACTTTCATTGTAGACACAACCTCTTGCTGCCAAGTACCATATCAGTTGAGAAGAATCTTACTCGAAAGTTCAAGGATTATGAGAGGAAAGTTAAACCACGAAAGACCTTTTGTTTTTAATTCTAATTTTTTTTCTTCTGAGAATCAATAGAATGATGCTTTTTGTTCCCTGCCCTTTGGTGTATTGGTATGACACCTGGTTCATAAGAGAGAGGTGAAAAGGTTTGGTCCTTGAAGGTTGTCCCTCATGCAAACTGAGGTAAACCACCCCCTCCAAAAAACATAAGAAATAAGAAAGAAGATAAATATTATAGATCAAAAGAAATGTAATATATAGCGGCTCTAAATAGTTTTGGAGGGAACTACAATCGAAGTGGGCTGGGCCTTTCTCTTAGTATCACTAAAATATAAACAACCCATCAAAATAATAATTCATAACAAAAAATTAATGACAATTGTTCTTGTATGTTTCTAATTTCTAAAACAGAGTCTCTTTTGAATGAATTGTGGCACAACTATAATCCATGAGGTTGATCACCATTGAATGAAACGGTAGGTGGTGATGGAGATAGTCGGATACCCATTATTAGACATGAACCTGATGGTTGGTCAAGTTATCTACACTATAGTTCATCATTCCATGGATCAGTAATGGCCTAATGTACTATGGTTATCCATAGACCATAGTCCACTAGACTATATTATACTTATCCTAATTATTATTGTTAAATTCATTTTCACTGTGGTCTATTTTTTACCTTAAAACTTCTAATGGTTTATATTTTATACCTTAGAACTTGTAATATGGTTGATATTTATGACTTCAAAATTTTAGATATTTCAAAGTAATTTATGCATCTTGGAATTATTAAACGACCAACATAATGAGATGGGCCATAGCTCAAGTGGGATCTGTTACAAACTTTTCCAAAAGTCCGTGGATTTCTAGCCCCATGAGGTTGGGGCCTATTTTTGGGGAAAGAAAAATTAAAAGGGTATATTTGAAAAAAAAAATTATAATAATTAGGTTTCTCATAAAAAGGAGTTTTTTTATTTTTTAGAGAGAGGTGAATAAAAAAATGCAGAGAAGTTAAAGTCCTTAGTTTCTCTCTCTAAGGTTTTTTTGATGTGCAGAAAAATTACAGAGGGTTTTTTCTTCTAAAATCTCAAAAATGTTTGGGACTTTCTAAATGATTGAAGTTGGTGTTCTCCAATGAAGGTTTGAAAGAAGTTATTCTTTTTAGAAGGGGAAGAAGATGAAACAGTTCTCTCAGAGGTCAGCCTGTGTTTTACATTTTTTTTTTCTTGTTCTTAATCCTCAAGTTACGGTCAGTTAATTTGGGAAGAACTATGGTAATTATTTTTCTGCATAATGGATTTCATCTGTGGTGCCCTGTAGTTTTTCCCTTGTTTGAAGGGTTTTTAACGTAAATCATGATGTTTGGTTTGTTTATGAATTCCTGCAAATTTTTATATTTTTTTTCTTGGAGGTTTGGTATTTTTTCTTTGATTCATACATAGATGGGAAGACAATGCTTCTATTTGAATTCTAATTATTATTGATATTTTCATCTACTAGTGTGTACATTTACATTTATGCGTTGAAACTTCTTTATATGGTTGATATCATGAATTAAAACTTCGTTTTTTTTTTTTTAATATCATGAATTAAAACTTCTTGATATGCAACTTTCCATTATTTAACATTCAAAATGGTGAAATAGGCCATGGCTCAAGTGGGAGGCTTGGTGATGCTACAGCCTGAAGTTGGAGGATCCAAGGAAAACTTCTTCTTTGCAGGGATTGACAAAGTGAGGTTTCGTAAACCCGTCATTGCTGGGGATACCTTAGTTATGCGCATGACCCTCGTTAAGTTGCAGAAACGCTTTGGAATTGCAAAAATGGAGGGGAAGGCTTATGTTGGAGGTGAGGTTGTATGTGAGGGTGAGTTCTTGATGGCCACCGGGACTGAGTAAATGGGTTTTATTTGTTTTGGTTTGAATGACATTTCTCTCAATCTTTCCAAGGCATGGCTGCCTGTTTTTGTAGGGTGAATTGTATGTTGCTCGATAGCGTGGTGGCTGCTTTTTTACGTTAACAACACTAGTGGGACAAAAATTCGAAGTGTACAGAAAACTTTCATGTTTGGGGTAATAAGATATGGTGTTCTAGTGCTTGAGCTGAACTCTCTCTCTCTCTCTCTCTCTCTCTCTCTCTACTA
>NW_006494904.1:3770954-3807498 GCF_000471905.2 Amborella trichopoda
ATGGTGTTCTAGTGCTTGAGCTGAACTCTCTCTCTCTCTCTCTCTCTCTCTCTCACTTGTAAAGAAAACACAAGTGAGTTTTTTTGGCCATAATATATGGTGTCTTGAATTTGGGCTGTGTTTGTTGGTTTGTTTTGAGAGGAACCCTTGATTTTATGAAAGGGTATGGAGGTTACTCATAGTGTCTACTCTATCTCCAGAAATTACAATGTTATTTATTTCATTGGGAAGTACAATGTTCCCCTTGAAGAAAAAGTTAAGGTACAATTGGGCTCAATATAATAATTATGAGATGGGAATGATTTTCACTCAGCCTTTCTGTTGATGATAAAGTCGTTTCTGCAGCCAGATTCCATTGGTGGGGGCTTCTAAATACTTGGGTGGTGAACATAATCAATCACGAGCTTTGCATCTCTCTTTTTCTCTCTCTCTTGATACCATTATTGGGGGCTTGTAAACACTTTTCGTTTGGGTGATTCCGTCTTATAAATAATTGGGCAGTAAACAAAAAACGAAGTCTTTGTTGTCAAGTAATATCTCTTTAGAATCTAAAAGTTTTAAAATTAGTCAGATTAAGACATAGTATATGAAATGCAAGTTTAGTAATGATAGGAGCAGAAGCGAGGAAGTAGTTAAGATTAACGGTCAAAAAATACCAAAAAGAGCGAACTTTCGATGTCTTTGGTCTATAACACAGGAAAATTGAGAGATTGAGGAAGATTTTGTACATAGATTTAGAGTTCAGTGGGTGAATTGGAGATGTGCAACATGAAGTTTACGCGATCGCCACATGCCAATGAAGCTAAGGGTCAAGTTCTATAGGATAGTTGAAAGATCAGTTTTGCTCTATGTGGCAGAATGTTGGGCAGTCAAAAAACAATATATCCATATAATGAGTGTAGCGGAGATGAGAATGTTGATATGGATGAGTGATAAGATAAAAAAGGATAGAATTCAAAATAAATACATTCGAAAAAATTTAAGTGTAGTAGCAATAGGCAATAAGATGATATAGAGTAGACTTAAATGGTATCGCCATGTGTGGCGTAAATCCAGTATAACACCTATTAGGTAGTGTGAGTTAATTCAAGTAAAAGGCTAAAGGAGTGTAAAAGATAGGCCCAGGACATTTTTGAAAATAGTGAAAAAATATATGAAAATTTATAACCTCATTAAAAGTATGACCCTTAATAGAGTAGAGTAGCATCACATGATTATTGTAGCCAACTCCAATTAATTAAAAAAAACTTTGACAACGACGACGAACATCTCTCTCCCCATAATAGGATTCCCTTAGTAGGGCGTGTAAATATTTGGGCAGCAAAGCAAAATAAAAAAATAATCTCTCTCATGCTTGCGCGGATGCACATGCTTGCATATGGTGTATTTTCCTGGCTTCATGGAAATATTATCAGGCCATTTATTCAGGCACACGCATGTGTTTGTGGTAACCCTTACTTTTTCAATAATCAAATACCCTTCAAGCTCATGGTATCTGTCCTAGTTTCATGATAATGTTGAGTATATCTGTCCTAGTTGCATTTCCTTTAATCACTGCAATGTCACTACAAGTCCGAGTTGCTCTTTCCATAATATCAGATTGATTTAGGGATACTTTGTTTGCATAATTGAGTTTTAAAACATGATTCCCCACCGTAAAGCGAGGTCACTAGGATTCTAATTGGTATTAACTCGAGATGAAATTAGATTAGAGATATTCTTAGGGAGTAACAAATCTCCTTCAGCCACGTTTTTTTCTATAAGAAAAAAAACTGCTCTTTACCATACTATTTGGGAAAGGAGGAGAATTTTTTCCAAGACTTAGTAGTCAACTTCCAATTCTGTATATGGCGATACACGTGTAAATAAATTTTTCCTAATCAATCAGACATTTAAAAAACAAAGGCTCGCACGAACTTGGACATTAAAGTTTTAATCATCATTTATGATTATTATAGTCTCTTCTCGGGATGGGTATCATAAATTTTTTAATATCTACCAAAAATGGTCCCAAATTTTTGGAGAAGTCCAAATTGCTCTTGTTTTTTTGATTGGTCCCTCTCATCACGCAGTATATGAGCTGGATTGGAGAGGAGTCCCCGTTCCCAACACAAAGCACAGGGGACACGGCACTGAAACTTGAACCCTCGGTTATTACTACTTTCATTATCGATATAAAACCCAAACCGAATGAAATGAAATTTCACTATTAGTATTGTCGATACTGTTATCACAACGACATATGAAACTTATAAGGGGCGAAATGAAAATGAAATTAGGGGCGGCAATGGGTCAGGCTTGGCTAGACCCGGACTCGAACCCGAATAGTATTCATATCTAGGTTTTAGATCTCGACCTAACTTTTTTAAGTCAAAAATTTAGAAAATCGGATCTACCAATCTGATCCCGGGTCTGGACCACCCCGAAATGAAGTGAGGTGAAATGTTAGTAGGCTATTGTTATCACCTAAGTCATGTGAATAAGATTTTAGAGGCGCACCTTTATGCCTCACCATGGTGGGGAACAAAAAACAATGCGAAATGAAATGAATCGAATCTCCAACGCCACATTGTATGGCTTCTTACTTCTCTCTCTAATCGAATAACCACACAGAAAAGCTACACGCCATTGGCTCTCTCTCTCTCTCTCTCTCTCTCTAGCCCAGAAAGCTCCACGCCATTGGCTCTCACTCTCTCTCATGCCCACAGATTCTATGTCCCACTCTCTCTCTCTCCCCACTTTTCTCACAGATTCCATGCCTGCCCACTCAAAACACACAAGGAATTTGTTAGTGGAGAGAGAGAAGGAGAGGGCATTTTAAGGTCTAGATATGAGTGAGAGAGAAAGAGGCAATAACATTTAGATATGACCATTATGCCCTTGCACTTTATTTTATTCGAGGTCATACTGTATCTTCCACATATCTCTGAGAATCACCTATTCTTGCTATTTTAATGCCTTTGCCACTCTGCTTCCCTCCGTCACAGACCCTCACCCTCTCTTTATATACAGCCCACGCTCTAAACACTCAAATTTAAGCCCCCCTCAAAAATTTCATTAATAGAGGTTGTTTTGATCCTCAAATATCTTTAAATTGATCATCAAGATGCACGTACATTAGAAAGAAAAAATGGATTTCAAGTTTTGGAAATAGTGCATCTTGCAACGTGTTTTTGGACCGTCAATTTTTAAGATTTTGAAGTTGTCATAGATCTGTTCGATCTACCGTCTTTTTTAAGCTTTAAATTTTATAATTAAATATAAAAATATATTTTAAGGCTATCACAAATATTTTCAGTATTGAAACCATTTAAATATGGAAAAAGCTTAAATAGAGCCGAGGTTTTAATCAATCAAATTAGAGCCTACCTCAAAAATCTCAATGGAAGAGGTTGTTTTGATGCCTCAAATTGATCGGCTCGACATCAAGAAGTATGGAGATGAGAAAAAAATGGATTTCAAGCTTTGGAAATAGTGTATTTTGTAATGAATTTTTCGATCGTCAATTTTCAAGATTTTCAAGTTTTCATAGATATGTCGATCTGCACTATTTTTTAAGCTTTAAATTTTATAAATAAAGATAAAAATATATTTTAAGTCTATCACAAAGATTTTTAGCATTGAAATCATATTTCTCGACACTATTTGAAGGTGCGGCTCTAATTCGATTGTTTAGAGCTTAGGCTCTATACAAACCACAACCTTTAAATATAGCCTCTAATTTGATCGTTTAGAGCCTCAGCTCTATGCAAACCCCACTCTTATTACAAATGGAGGGCAGTTTAGGCTTTCTCTAGAAATAAAACAAATTCCAATCATTTCCTTATAGTGGTTTCTCACTCTACCTCTCATTTTACAGAGAAGGTACAGGAAAAAGGAAAACAACATTAAAAGATAAAAAAAAGCATTAAAAGCTACAAACTGGTTGGTTGTTGGGACTTGGGGGTGACGCATGATTTAGCATCTCTTTTTTTCATTCTTTCTTTTTTTTTTTTTCATTTTTCTCTTTTCTTTTGTTTTTCTTTTTTTTTCCCTTCTTACTTGTATAGTGAGAAGAACGGTATTTATTTTGCTTTTCATGCCCTTAAATTTCAATAACCCAAACAAGTAAAAAAATGTAAATCGAAGTCAGATCGAGATCAAGAGGTGGGTGATTTTTGTTTGAAGAACCCCGACATCACCTCAATTCTCCCAATTTTTTTCTTTATTAGTTATATGCTCTGAATCGATGATTCTGACTTGAATTTCCAAGGAAGAGAATCCAACTACTTTTTTTTTTTTTCATTACTAAGTGATGCATTTGAACTCCTATTCCTTAGTACCACGAGTGTTTCAAAAACGGGGCGATCGGATTGGCAAATCGGTGTGGTTCTCCTTGTGGGATTCGGTCTCTAAAAAAATCAAATAATAATTTTAGATTTGAAAATCAAATCATTATTTTAGTTTTAATAAGGTGAGGTTTATAAAAAGTGCCCTCCGTTTTCTTTTCTGTTGTGTTTGGGTAGATGAGCCGAGAAAGGGTCATCTGCCTATGATAGGAGTAGAACTCAAGACGCGGTTGTAGCACCCGCCACCCTGACCAATATGCTATAAACTAAAATCCTCCATTGCCCAGGAGCACGCACCCTCTTTATATTGTAAAAGTAAGGCACACCTCTAATTTTTGTTTGGAGATGTAGCTTTGGTATCGAAAATCTTTTGAGGCTCGAAAATATATCTATATCCCTGGTTATAAAATTTAGAGTTTCAAAAATGGTATAGATCAAGTAGATCTATAAACACTTGATAATATTAAAAATAGACTACTCGGATAATCTGTTACAAGATGCATTATGACAGTTTTTTCTCTATATTTATATATTTCGATGTTGAGATGATTAATTGGAGAGTTTTCCAACATCAAAATACTCTCTTCTAGAGGAATTTTGATGTGCACTTTAATGATAAAAAGTTGATGCTTTATATGAACTTTTTCTTTTTAAGCGCGGGTCAAAAACTAAAGCCTTAATAAGAAAGGACATTTTATATAAAATTGCAAAACTCTATACGATACAAGTAATGTGCGCCTCAACAATCACGTAAAAAAATAGTGTCTTGAAATCAGAAAACCTTCTAATTGATCATCTTGTTCTCGAGATATATGAATATTAAAAAAAAAAATTTAAAATTAATGCACATTATAATAGGTTATCGGGACATCTATTTCAAAGATTTTCTAAGTATTTGTTGATCTATTGGATCTACACGACCTTTGAAATTATAGATTCTGCTATTAGAGCTAAACATGCATTTTCAAGCTATCGGTTTCCAATAATGAAAATACACCTTCGGGTACGATTTGGAGGAGTTCTATTATATAATACCACTTTATGCAAACTTTAGCTGGTTAAATTTTCATAGATTTGCCTCCTGAGACTATAGAAATAGGGTACACTTCTCAATTTTGTCTGGAGATGCAGTCTTGGTATCAGAAACCTTACCATAGCTTGAAAATCTATATTGGACCCTAGTTATAAAATTGAAAATTTAAAGAAAATGATATATATTGAACATATCGGTAAACAATTGAAAATAGACTATTCAAATAATTTGTTGCAAGATACACTATTGTTAAACTTATAATTTTTTTTTTTTTTAATGCTTATATATCTCGAGGGTGAATTGATCAATTAGAAGGCTTTCTAACCTCCAGAACGCTCTTTTCTACCATGTTTTGTGGTGCTCTTTATTTCTACAATATAAGGTCGCAACCTTACGTGAAATCCCATCATAAATAACTAATCATAGATTTGGAAAACCGGGAGAGACGGTAGCTCGTTCGCGCTGCCCCCACTCACATGCTAGGGCTGACGTCATGCGTCCAACCAATGCGTCACCGTCACTTTAAATATTTTAGACCCTTTTAATTTTGAGTGGGTCCCTCAATAATTGACACCCAATTATGCAAGCAACTCGACACCTGCTTTGACGCCCTCCAATAACCGGCCCAACCGGTCGCATGTGTGCTGCCACCTGTACGGACCCCAAGTGGTGGGAGTGATGAATTTGCCTCGAGAAAAGAGATTAATCTGACGTGTAATGGGACCCATAATCCAACGGCCCAGATTTGACTACTAGATTCCTCCCCTTCTGTTTATCAAGGCCTCTTCATACCCTGGCTCCGAGACCCTTCCCCTCTTCGCCACTGAAAATCTCGCCGGAAACGTTTTTCTCCCCGGTAATTTGATTTTCCGGCCGAAGGCTAAGGCTAAGGCTAATGACGTTTTTTTGAAGTTCTATTTTTTCCTTGCGTTAGTAAGGGTTTTGTGGTTTTTTGTTTTCTCGGGATATGTTGCTCGGAAAGAGGCCTCGTCCGGTAAAAAGAACGACGAGCATGACCGAATTTACGGTTGATATTGGCTCGGAGGTTCCTCCGAGCGATGCGGACGGTCCGATTCATGTGCCGGAGCTATTTGAGGGTGCACGCTATCCGGCGATCGCTTCACCTAGGAACCACCGTAGATTTTCGGGTAATTTTATCGAGACGGCCCATTTCTTGCAGTGTTGTACACTTTGTAAACGTAGATTGGGACCTGGAAGAGACATATACATGTACAGGTAATTTCTCTTCCCTATTCTCTTTGAATACTTTGTTGTTTCAAAATTATGATTTTTTGTTGATTGGTTTTTATCTGGTTATTGTTGAGATTGGGAGTTGAAAATTTACAACTTTATAGCTTTGTATCATAGTTTAAGACTTAGGGTTTTGGACTCTGAGTTTAGGGTCTTTATGTGTGTGGCGTTTGTCATAAAAGGTTACTTTTTTTTGGTTTTTTTTTTTCCAATGAAAACTGGATTGGATTCAGAAGGTTCACATGTGATACTTTGTTAGAGAGAGAGAGAGAGAGAGAGAGAGTTGGTTGTTTGGTTCCTCAGAGAGAGAGAGAGAGAGACGTACAAGTAATTGTAGTTTGGTTTGTACTAATTCTTGTCTCGTCGGCAGAGAGAGAGAGAGAGAGTTCAGAAATTGATTTGGGTTTTGCTAAATCACTGTTCTGCCCAGAGAGAGAGATAGAGAGATTTTTTTTTTTTGACAAATGAGAGAGAGTTTAAGCTGGTAAACGTTGCAACTTTTCGATGACAAATTGCTCTGGGTTTTTTTAGTACAGATCCTTAAAATACCATTTCATTTTTCTACTTTCAGTAGATTTCTATGATATTATAAATAACTAAATAAACAATACTTTCAGGCTTTTGATTGTTGATGTCTTGGTATTTTTTGCAGGGGTGATAGTGCCTTTTGTAGTTTAGAGTGTAGGCAACAACAAATGAACATTGACGAGAGAAAGGAGAAATGCGCTCTCTCCTCCATGAAAAATGAAGCTCCATCTTCTGCAGCTGAAGCTTCGAGCAATGGCGAAACAGTTGCTGCTGCCTAGGCATCTGTTACATATAATCAAACCCCTCTCTCTCTCACTATTCATCTTTCTCTATCTACCCCTCTTTCTCTCTCTATCTACGAGGGGTTATGTAATCTGGGGTACCTACCTGAGGTTCATATCGAAAAAAACGACCCATGTACTGCTTTTGCCCGTTATAAATATGAGAATTGCAGAGTTAATGACCTCTCTTTTATCCGTTTTTTTTTCTTTTTCTTGGGTTTTGGAGGGATGGAAAAAAAGGAAAGGAGGGATGCTTTTTTGTTTTGGTTCACAGGGAAAGTTTTTGTGAAACAGAGGAAAGTGCAGTCTCTCTCTCTCTCATCGTCGTAATTGGTGAGTGACTGCCGCTGTGTTTCACTGTTTGCTTCCAACAACCATGGAAACCAGGTGAAGCTGTGTTTCACTGTTTGTTTCCAATGACCATGGAAACCAGGTGAAATCATGGAAGACCTGGATCAGTCAACTCTCTCCCCCTTCTATTGACTATGGAAACCAAGTGAATTCATGGGACTAAAATTCGTAAATAAACTCTCTCTCCTCTCTAAAATGCCCTTCATTCAAAAAATTCAAGGACCCCTATCCTCTTGCATTTGACTTCCTTAGAACCTAGATTCGTGAGAAGCTTTATGGAACATTAATTGGAATTGTATACCATGCCACCATTTATACAAAGTTACCGAGTCGAATTACTCCCGACCAAGATGTAAATTAGATGATTTAGGCCTGTTACAAGAGTCAAGAATTTTTTAAAAAATTTTTGAGTTAAGTTAATAACACTCTTTCAATGATCCAATTTGAAATCTAGTGGATAAGAGCGATTGTGACCTTCTTGTACCAAAAGTAAATAGTATATTTGTATATGTTTCTAAACTAATTTACATTTATAATTAGTCTTTAATTATTGCTTGTATTTTATCAAATTGATCTAAAAAGTCATAAGTCTCGCATTTTCAAATAGCATTATATTTTCTTTTGAAAATGACTATTTGAACTACTTATAATTTTTGTTTCCCATAAATATTAGGGGTTATTTTAAAATGTGCGGTTTATATGGAGCCTAGGCTCTAAACAATCAAATTAGAGCCTACCTTCGAATAGTGTCGAGAAATGTGGTTTCAATACTGGAAATCTTTATGATAGCCTTAGAATATATTTTCAGCTTTATTTATGAAGTTTAAACCTTCAAAAATAGCATAGATCGACAAATCTATGAAAACTCGAAAATATACGGTCCAAAAATGTGTTATAAAATATACTGCTTCTAAAACTTGAAATCCTTTTTATTTCTCATGTCCATGTATTTTCATATCAAGATGATCAACTTGAAGATATTTAGACATCAAAACAACCTCTTCTAGTGAAATTTTTGAGGTAGACTCTAATTTGATCCTTGGCTCTATATAAACTTTTCCATATTTTAAAATAAAGTCGTTTAAAAAATTTTAACTTTTAGAAAATTTAACATTGTATGCATGAGGAAGTATTGGATTTGTAGTCCTCCGTTGGAGAATGAAGAAGAAAAAATAATGGTTAGATATGAAGATACCAATAATGCTTAAATATGAAGATACGCTCTTTTAATATGTCCGGAGAAGCAAGATGAGAGGAAGGCTTGCACTTGTTTAGGTTAAGGGGCTTGAGGTACATTTTCACCTCTCTTAACCATGTGTGCTCATGGCTCGTCATAGTTTTTACACACTCGCTTGTTCGAAGAGTGTCTTTTTTTAGTTGTTTGTCGTCTGAGCCTCTACATTGCTTGTTTAGGCGGACAAATAGCAAATCACATGTACAATTGATCACCATTTGGAATCCGAAAAGTCGCCAAGAAACAATGTCACTACTATTGAATATTCAGTTTCATACGAATTTGTAAAGGGTGCCTTTTGTATAGAGCCTAGGCGCTAAACAATCAAATTAGAGCTTACCTTCAAATAGTATCAAGAAATATGGTTTCAATATTAAAAGTCCTTGTGATAGCTTTCAAATATATTTTCATATTTATTTATAAATTTAAAGCTTACAAAATAGTGTAGATCCACATATCTATGAAAACTTGAAAATCTTGAAAATTGATGGTCCAAAAATGCGTTACAAAATATAATATTTTCAAAACATGCAGTGCATTTTTTTCTCATATCCATACATCTTGATATCGAGATGATTAATTTGAAGATATTTGGGCATCGAAACAACCTCTACTGGTGAAAGTTTTGAGGTAAGCTCAAATTTGATTGTTTAGAGCCTCAGCTCTATATAAACTTTTCCCATTTGTAAATGATGAACCCCTTTTTTGACTATTGAAATTGACAAACAAGAGTTGGAACTCTTCGGTTTTTCAAGTGCATTAAATAGATGGATTTTGGGTGAAGGTGAAAAGACACTTTTTTTCTCTATATATGGACTCATTGTTATGAACTACACTATGAAGTTGTAGGAGAGAGTAATCGAACAACAACTAAAACATGAAACAGGTGTATCAAAAAATCAATTCAATTTTATGTCAGGAAGGTCAATGATTTAGGCCGTTTTCCTAATTAAAAAACTGATTGGGAAATTTAGGGAGAAGAAAAAGACATTCACTTGGTCTTTATTGATTTAGAGAAAGCCTACAATAGGATACCTAGAGATTTAATTTGATAGATGTTGAAAAAAAAAGTGGTCTCCGGAGGCTAGATTAAAAGAATGAGAGATATGCACGAGGAAGTATTAACTAGTGTGAGGAAAACTAGTGGAAAGATAAGTGACTTTTTATTGACAATAGGCCCATATCAGGGGTCAGCGTTGAGCCTATATCTCTTTGTTTTGATTATAAACGAGTTAACTAAGCGCCTACAAGATGAGATACCATAGTGTATATTGTTCGAAGATGACATAATTTTGATCGATGAGACTAGAAGCAACGTCAATATAAAGTTAAAACTTTGGAGGGATACTCTAAAATCTAAAGCTTTTAAAACTAACCGAACTGAGATAGAATATATGAAATACAAGTTTATCAATAATTGAAGTAGAAACGAAGAAGTAGTTAAGATCAATGGCAAAGAAATATATAAAAGAAACTATTTCTTATATCTTGGACCAATAATCCAAGAAAATAGAGAAATTGAGGAAGATGTCTCATGTAAGATTAAAGATGAGTGGGTGAAGTGGAGATATACAACAGGAATTTTTTGTGATTGCCACATACCAATGAATCTGAAAGGGAAATTCTATAGAACAGTTTGTCATACTAGCTTTGTTTTATGGGACGACATGTTGGACGGTCAAAAAACAATATACTCATAAGATGAGTGTAGCTGAGATGATGATGATGAGATGGATAAGTGACATGATAAGAAACAAATACATTCGAGAGAACTTAGGTGTGGCTTCAATAATGAGATAAGATGAGGGAAAATAGACTTAGGTGGGTTGGCCACATGCAACATAAGCCCAATACAACACGGATTAGAAGGTGCAATTTAGTTCTATAGAAAGCTCTAAAAGGGCAAGAAGAAGGCTCTAAAAGGGCAAGAAAATGACTAAAAGGACAGATGAAAGTAGTGAGAAAAGATATATAGATTATGGTCTTACTAAGAGTATGATCGTTGATAGAGCAGAATAGAATAATAAAAGTAATGTAACTGAGCTCAAATAATCAGGTACGCAATTTTGCATATAGTTTTCAGACCCTTTATCTCGTTCGAATTGCCTCTCTCTAGAAATTGCAAATTTGGCATATTGTAATTTATATTAGTAAGGGAAAAATAATATCATGTGATGTCATAATTTTCATGCCTGAAAATAGAAAATTTATTTATCCATGTATTACTCCTTCAAAGTATTTGTGAAATCAATCTGCTCTATTTCACCCACCAACTTCTACAATTAATCAAATTATCGTGAAACAAAACTCTTAGCAGTTGTACATTAAATAAAGAAAAAGCTAAAAAAAAAAAATCTTAGATTAAAGCAAGAAGGGTGCGGTTTGTATAGAGCCTAGGTTCTAAACAATCAAATTAGAGCCTACCTTCAAATAGTGTCGAGAAATATGGTTCTAATATTCGAAATCTTTGTAATAGCTTTAAAATATATTTTCATCTTTATTTATAAATTTTAAAGCTTAAAAAATAGTGTAGATCGACAGATCTATGAAAATCTTGAAAATTGACGGTCAAAAAATACGTCACAAAATACACTATTTCCAAAAATTGAAATCTATTTTTTTCTAATGTATGTGCATCATGATGTCGAGATGATCAATTTGAAGATATTTGGGAATCAAAACAATGTCTTCTAGTGAAATATTTGAGATAGGCTCTAATTTGATTGTTTAAAGCCTCAGCTCTATATAAACTTTTCGAACCTAAGGGGCAGGTGTTCGAATAAGTGGACCACTTTGGTTGTTCCATCAGTGAGTGTTTAACTATTACCCTTTCCTCCAAATGTGGTTTGGATTTATGGGCAAATTGTCATTCACTGTTGAATTTCAATGCTTGTTCCAATTAGAGGTAGGGGCAAAGAAAAGGATTGGCTTGGATGGTATGTGGCAAATAGTTGTTTTAAGGGTCCCACCTTCCTTTTCATAAGGAAATGGAGTTGGAGGAATTTTGTCTCCCATCAATAAGTGAGAGCCCTTCTCTCTCGCACACACACACACAATCAAGAAAGAGTGCCCCTCTCTCACACACACACACAATCAAGAAAGAGTGCCCCTCTCTCACACACACATAATCAAGAAAGAGTGCCCCTCTCTCACGCGCATACACACAAACAAGTGGGAGTGGCCCTTCTGTCTCTCTAATCAAGTGAGGATGGTGCATCTCTCTCTCTCTCTAATCAAGTAAGAGTGGCTCTCTCTCTCTCATCCCAATTGGGTGGCCCTTCATGAATCTCTCTCGACCAAAGTAGGTATGACCATTCCCTACCCCTCTTTCTCTCTCTCTCTCACTTTGGGTGCCTTTCCATCTCTCTCTAATATTTAAAATGCATTACAATTCTTATGAAATCTCTCTAAAAATGAAGCTAAGCATGACATATTTATTGGTCATTGTCTTGCACTTCCAAATGAGGTGGCATATTTATTGCGAGTGAATAATGCATTGCAGTCTTTTGTTTCTCTCTCTTTTTCGATGTAGAATAATAATAAGTTACCCTAGATTATCTAGATTTTCCTAGCCATGGGTTTGGTTCAGTGTTGCTTTCAACGCCCCATACTTTATTAGCTTCCCCCTTTCTCTTTTTTTTTACAACTTTTTTCAAACGAGGTGGCATATTTATTGTGAGTGAATAATGAATGCAGCATTCCTATCTTTTGCTTCTCTCTCTTTTTCCATCCAGAATAATGACCTAAACTAGATTACAGTTTCCTAGCCATGGGTTTGGTTCGGTGTTGCTTTCAATGCCCCATACTTTATTTCCTTCCCCCTTTCTCTTTATTTTTCCAACTTTCCTCTCTTTTAAAAAAGATGTTATTCTTAAATTAGGGTTTCTTGGCCAATGGCTTGGTTCCTTAGTGCCCCTCAAAGGCCACTACAGGGCAAAGGGTTTGTCTCCCCGGTCTCCCCATCCTTGTCTCGTGATGGGGAACCATGGTAATGAATTATGTAATTAAAACAGGACTGGCACCCAAACCTATGAACTTTAATCTATGAAATAATTGAAAAAGTATATCGATTAACAATATTGTTAAAGTTGGTACAGTATAGATCTTGCATTTAACAAGTACCAACTTGTGATGATCTCATCTTTTCATTAAAGCCACTGTTTTAGTGTTGTAAATTCATCTTCTCTTTTCTTAATAAGGAAATCACCCTCCTTTGGGATATGACCCTGAGATCACTTTAGATGGGGACATATCAAAAGTAAGAGTACTGTCTAATCACTAGTGTGTGTAGGATTCAGGTGAATTGGGGTGAACCCACGTGTCAACGTGTTGGAGCCCATGATCTCGCACCCAATATACTATGGTTCACGCAAGCTTTTTATGCTTCCATAAGCCATAAAACTTATACACTTCCCTTATCTAAACTTCCATTCCAAATAGACGGCTGAGATGATCCAATCATAATGTTACGTCTCCCTACTATTCATTTTTAATTTTTTATTTATAAATTATTTTGACACGAAATTTTAGACATCCGCTCCTCTATTAAACTCCCACCTATAAAAATATATATAAAAATATTTTTAATAAAATAAAATGATCAAAATATCCTTAAAAATTTTAAGGTATTTTAATCATTATATTTTATTAAAAATTTCTTTTTAATATTTTTTTAATGTGTGCCTTATCGAGATGATGGCACGTCCCAAATTTCAAATTCATATAATTTGTTGAAGGGCCATCTAAAAATGAAACTAGGTGCAAGGTTCCATTCTTTCCATTTGAGTGTAGTATACTATGGCCCATATTGTCATGGTAGCATTATGGCCTTAAGGGTTATGAGCCTTCAATCAGTGAATTTAAAATTTTGGGATGTACAACTGCATTAGTGGGAAAAGATTCTAGGTCAGCCTCCATACTGCAGCGTTGGCAAGGGCCCTAGGGGTTTTATGCGGCACCAAGTTCTCACCTTTCAGGTCATAAAAGAATTATTTGTGCTCTAAATATGTTCCAAATCCATAGGATGGGTGGTCATACCTAGTTTATTTTTTTAACACAAAAAAAAAAAAGGTTTTGTTTTCAATCAAATTACTTCTTACGAATAAAAAATCATCATCATCATCTGAACCTTATCTCAATTATTTAAAGTCGGTTGCGTAAATCATCATCACTTGAGCTTTATCCCAACTATTTAAGGTGCAACCGCATCATCACTTGAACCTTATCCCAACTATTTAAGGTGCAACCGGCTGCACGAATCATGTTTCGTCATTCCGCTCTAAAGATTTCATTAAGTTTCCTAAATTAGGGTTTATGCTGGATTAGGTTTTTAGGGTTTGAAATCTTCTAATGGCTTTTAGATGTCGGGCTGTTTGGCAATTCGATCATGAGAGGGTAAAAAAGAGGTCTATTTATATGTAAAATGTAGTCAAAAATTAGAAGGCGGCTAATCTGAGCCACTCCCGAGCTAACATGTGGCTGCACTGCACCTCGTGGCGCTAGATTTCCCATTCCTGTGCCGTATTTTGTGGCGCAATCAACTAGTTAGATAAGCTTAGTTGCTATTTCTAATGATATTTACTTGCTATTTCTAATAAAAATCACGTACAGTTTCTGAAATATTTTGCAACCAATTCACTGTAAAACCTGCTTTTTTTTTTTTAGCAATTGGATTTCCTAAGCTTTGGATTTATGGGATTTAGGGAATATTTGGCTGGATTAACCTAAACTAACTATGGTCCACTATGGTCTATTGTGTACTAAGCTAGTATGGTCTCTAGGGATGGGAGTGGGTTACTCTAAAGTTGTTTTCTATGGTCTGCGGATCATATTTTCTACCTTAGGATCTAGGAATTCAAGGAAAAGATCAATTTAAAACTAGGTTCTCCATATTTGTCTCTCTCTCTGGAGCACCTTGGCCTTCTAGGCACAAGTGTGAAGCAAAGAAATAGGTACTTGAGAGTAAATGAATGAAATTTAATAAGACTTAGAACTAATGGTGATCACCCCATCAGGTTCATCGGCACATTGATTCCCATCTTATCTCAGCCTCTTGTCTAGGATTTTTTGCATCTAGCTAAATGATATTGAATGGAAATGAATTTGACTTTTACCTTGAGTTCATTTCTCCTTTGGCTTTTCTAATGCAAGAGTAGGATTTCCTAATAAATCTAAGGATTTGGGTTGAAATGGATTTTAAGTTCAAAGGGTTCACCAAGTTCTTGGACAGCTTTCTCTTCGGGATCAAAAGATTATGGAGCATGGGTTGGGTTGTCATCACTTCGAGACTTGGTTCCTATTCATTTCCATTTTCATAATACTTTTAGAAAAACCACAAACACAATTAAAACATTAAAGTTCTAAAAAACTTAAAGTTTTTTAAAAACCACAAATATATAATTAAAATCTTTCCAAACCATAACTACTTCAGCATTTGGAGTTTTGAAAAGCAATTAAGAGAAACACAATTAAGAATTATAAATTAAGTAACAATATTAAAAAAACGAGAAATTAATAGAGGGGAAATTAAGACATGTTAAGATTAAGAAATAAGAAATAAGGAAAATGGCGATTATAACATACAAATTAAGAATGATCAATCAAGAAACATGAAATTAAGATAATGGAAATTGAGAACAATATATCAAAAATGAATAATTAAGAAATACAAAACTAACAAAAAAACATGAAATTAAGATAATGGAAATTAAGAATAGTATATCAAAAATGAGTAATTAAGATACAAAATTAACAAAAAAAAACATTAAATTAAGATAGAGGAAATTAAGGACAATATATCACAAATGAGCAATTAAGAAATACAAAATCAACAAATGGAAATTAAATACAGTGAAATTAAGAAATTAACAATTAAAAAATTGCAAAAACAATTGCATAAAATTTAGTGTCATATCGAAGACAAATGAATAAACTACACCCGACTTTTTACGTCCTATGGAGTTAAAAGTTTCACGCTTGAAACGTTACACCCAACCTTTAATATCTTACGGGACTGGAAATGAGACGCCCAACCTTTAAAGCTATACGAGAGCAGATTTCTGAAATAATTTGTGAAAATGAATAACAGTAACGTTCAGGCATGGAGTTAACTTGAAATGATTTTGGAAAATATGAAGATAAAAGAAATTTTTGCATGACTGCGATGGGTTGCAAAATTTCATAAAATAAATTTCATAAAATGTTTGGTTGGCAGTTTAGGCCATGGCGCACCTAAGATCTTTGAATGAAATTTTGAAATTAAATGGTAAAAGTTAACGAGAGCTTTGACAAATGAATGAAATGAAGTGGAATAGTCACGCGGTTTAGGCTCACGCGTATGAAAATCATTTTGAAAATTTCTTGATTTATGGGATAATGAAGAATTAAATGAAAATTTTGGGAATTTATTCTTGAAAATAAAAATTTATTTTTTAGATTTATTTTGGCCCATGAAGCAAGTTTTTGGAACTTTGAAAATTATTTTGAATTTTGAATCTTTTTTTTTTTCAAAATTGTGTTGTAAAAGTGAACGTATTTTTTTGAAGATGGTGTAGAGAAAAGGCTTCTAGAAACTTCTAGGGGAGGAAATCTTATTTCTCTTTTTTTATTGAAAATAAAGAGAATATCTTGATAATTTGTTAAAAATATTTGCTTCTTTTGAAGGGAAAAGTTTTAAACCATCAAATTAAGGGGCAACTCAAAAGTTTCAATGCTTAAAAATCCTCAAATTCATCATCTCAACCTCAATACGTGGAAAACAAATGGATTTCAAATCTTGAATAGTACATCTTGTAATGCATTTTGGAAGGTCAGGTTTCAAGATTTTTAATTATTCATAAATCTGATCAATCTACATTATTTTTTAAGCTTTAAATTTTGTAATTAAAGATAAAAATAAATTTCTAAGCCATCACAAAAATTTCCAATATGGAGACATCTTTCGCCAGTATTCGAAGGCACGCCTTACTTTGACGGTTCGGGGCCTCGGCCTAATACAAAACCACACCCACCCAAAAATTTGAATGATTTGAACAAGATAGGACCAAAATATGATGGTTTTAGCAAGTTGAAAAAGTGAACGTTTAGTAAATCACAAAATAAGGTGGGAATTTTTTAAAATTTGAGAATATGAGAAAATCGTTATGTTTAAACTCTCCAACAACTAATTGGACCTGCATCGGTCAGCACGACATAAATTTTCTGAGCATTCCAGCACAAAATTGTTTACCGTGCTGCAATTTGTGGTGCAAATCCAGCGGCTACTGCGCCACAAGTGTGGCACTGGTGTCTTCTAGGATGGAAAGTTTCCTATTTCACTTCATGTCCAGTCATTTGACCGGGAAACTTCTCTGGAGCGCCTCAATGCTGGATTTGAGTCTTCATCCCTTAAAGTTCTAATTCTTGAATCTCCTTTTTACACTCTTATTTCTATTTTCTGCCATGAAACCATGTCTTTAAAGGAGAATCCCACCGTAGTTAGTTATTCGGACTTGCAGGCTTCCGACTTCTTGACGGGGAAATTTTGCGCTGGTACGATTTGCATGCAATGTTCTTCTTCTTGGGCTTCTTCCTCTCTAAGGTCTCTGTCTTCTTCTTCTGTGAAGTCCATGTCCTCTTTTCTTTCTTTGGAAGACACAGCTTCACATCAACTGGAAGATGGAGGAAATCCTCCACTTTCTTGATTTTGCCAATAATCAAGCAAGAAGCCTTACCAGCATTCGGGAGTATTTCCTTGGCCAAATAAGGTCTAATGAATTGCTTGAAGACCACCTTGATCGCCAATACAACTTCATGAACACGGAGGAGAGGGCGGCGAAATTCGGGCTGCAGAGGATGAGATTAGACGTCTCTGGGACGAAATGAACAAGGCTAGGAAGAACCTTTGCAGGCTTAAGAGTAGTTCTTAAATGGAGTTTTTGTTTTTCCTTTATTGTTTGTGAATGTTTGACCATGAGAATAAATAAGGCCGTCGATTTAGGATATCTTGCTTTTTTTGCAATGTGATTTTCATTATAAATGATGTAAAGTCTGATAATGATCCCTACATTTTGGGGATTTGAACAATTATTAAAATCCATTTTCTTCACACAATTTGTGTCTCCTTGACTGTGATTGTTAATAAAAATAAAATTAATATTTTCAAAAAAGTTCCTTCTTTAGAACAATCAATCTCTTCAAAAAATGTCATTTTCTAATTAAACAACTATAAGACAAGATTGAGGGGACATATTTTTCTTTCCCAACAAAAACATGACAAAGAAACTAAGAAATATCTTATTGGAAGATTAAGCAAATCTTGAGAAGAGTTTTTTTTAAAAAAAAAAAAACCCTTTCAAATAGACACTCCTAAATTACTCATAATTATTACGTACCTGCAATCCAACCCAACAAATCAAATAGCTCACAAATATACCAGTGCAAGGTGCTCACGATTGATCCATCAAAGTCAGCCAAGAAGTAGATAAGATCACAAATTCACCTCAGATTGTAAATGTCCCCTTCACAGACAAGTCATATCTAATCGATTAATTCCATTGGTGACTTTTACCTACCTATCTCATGTGTCATAACAAGTAGCAAAAGGTCTCTCTCCAGCACATACACGTCATTCCAAATCCAAGATTCCGACCAATATAGGATCAATGTGGAACTCATGCAACTATGTTGTGAAGAATGAAAGTGTTGAGGTGAAGGCTGTTGTCTTGCAAACATCATTCCACCAGCCGATAAACATTTAACTCCCACTAGAACAACTAGCCTCAATGGGGCATCAGTGAACCCACTATGGTTGATGCTTCCTGGGATCACACCCAAATCTGTCTCGTGGTGCAGATCGGATACCTAAGCCTCAGCGATAGACTACAAAACCAAGGCGAGATTCCCAAAAGTGCACTAATACACTCTACCAGCTTGCTCTAAATCACATAAAACTGTTGACTGAGCCCACTCTACACGACATATCATAATCCGCTCTGACAAACAAACACAACTCCCACTGCAAACAGGAATTTTAAATCAAAGCATGAGTACTCCTATAAGAAACTATCCAAGGTACAATAAACGAACCAGCGCAAATGGCCTCTAAATGACCATGGATACCCCAACACTCAATGTCCTGATTCTAATCTTCAAGATCATATACATAGCATGGTCAGTTAGTCAGAGGTAGACTTAATGTATGTGTTTCCATGGAAAATGTATAAAACCTCATCATTAAAACCAGGGTAAAAGGAGAAGGAAGCAATGAATCACCGGAAGTGGATGATAATGTCAGGGTTTCTTGGAAATTCCTAGCTCTTAAATATATGAAATAACAATTAAGTCCAAGACATTTAGATATGGACACACAATCTCAATTCTCGGTTACTTATCTTCAAGAACGTGTATATAGCATTGTTATAAGTTGCTTCAAAATATAAACTTCAAATGCTAACAAATACCTCATCATCATGGCAAGTAACATGGGAAAAGAACTAACTGCCTTGTAGATAGCTACATCTGAGATTCTTAAACATCTCAGTTTCCATAATCAAGCAACCAAAAAAAACCTATAATAATCAAGACAAAAAACATGGAGAAAATCCAAGAAATGAAAAACCATGGGGAAAAAAGAAAAAATTGATCATGTACAATACAGTTCTAGTGCATGCATAAAGATATCAGAGCCAATCAAACCAGAAACCAAACTCATTGCAATAGTAAACAGAGATAAAGCAAAGAAGCATTTGATTAAAAAACGCATAGTCAGTGATCCTTTTAGAGATCACATAAAGATATCAGCTCTTATTCTCAAACTTCAAACCCAAGCACCCTGACAAAAACTAAACAAAAAAGCTATTAAAATCATTTAACTAACTTTTCCTTGTGATAAAACGGGGTTTCTCCAAGACCTAATATTTTCCATCATCAAAGAGCAACAAAAACCTTGTAAAAAGATATGAATAAGTATTCAATTGACAAAGCTCGGGAGAAACACAAAGTTATCCTTTTGAAGCTTTCAGATATTATTTAAAGATATCAATTTCAATCAAACTGCAACAAAACCCATTCACCATGGAAAAGATCCAGGAAAAAGCAATAAAGGGAAGAATTTCATTAACAAAATCATGACATGGTTTACAGCTAACATGGAATAACTCTGTAAACCTTGATTACTCTACAAGTCTAGAAAATTTTATAGTATAATTTTAAAAAGGCAAAAAAATAAAAATAAAAATACTAAACTCAACCAAGAGAGAGGAATGTCATACTAGATCCACAGTTTCAAAAAGATTGACGGAGACGAAGAAAGAATAACATGGTTCTTCCTGCAAAATGAGAGAGACAAAAAATCAGGGAAATCTTCCCTGAAAAATGCGAAAGAGAAAAAGGATAGAGAAACAAACCCAAAAATTTGGGAAAATAGGAGAGAGCGAGAGAGAGATCCACGATTCCAGAGAGATTGAAAGGGTGAAAGAACAATGCGGTTCTTCCTGCAAAATGAGACACAAAAAGGGGGGAAATCTTCCCGAGAAGAAGAAAAGGAAGAGAGAAACACAACCCTGTGTGTGTGTGTGTGTGCGTGTGTGCGTGTGTGCGTGCATGCGTGCGTGCGTGCATGCGTGTTCCTTTGAATCAGCTAAACAATAATGTCTGGCCCCTCTGACAGAAAAGCAAGGAAACAATCATGTTGTCCATGTAAGAAGATAAAAAAAAACAAGTAATCCAATGAACTGCATCGCCAAAAACAATAATATTGCTTTCTGCATTTTTCCACAAAGGAAACAATAAATAATTCCCAATCACGATAGAGGAGATATCCTTTGGAAGATGTGGATTGAGTAATCTTCATTCAAATCCCAACTCCTTGTGCACAACAGCTTAAACAAGCTGGTACCTTTAGATCAATAGTTAAAGATGAATAGACTGAGTTGCAATTCCATTCTCAAAGCTTAAGAACTTTTATTTTCTCGATACAGTTGTGCACCTGCTGAAGAACCTGAGGGGAGAGACTATCTCCAACAGTAAGCACGTAAAGTTCAAACTTTGCGTTATCACACTTTTAAGGCCTCCCTTTTGCAGGCCCTGATACAACCTGTTACACTTCATATGCATCACTAGGACTGGTTTCCAACATCTCACTCACTACTTGTCATACCTAAACTATTGAATCTTCATGAAAGCTTGTAAAGAGGAAGATAAATCAAACTAGTAAGAATCAGACCCCAGTTTTTTGAAATCTTAATTTAAAAACAAAGGATATTGTGCCAAAAAACAGAAAATGGTTACTTCCAAAGTGATCAATGAATCCCCTCTTTTCCACAAAAGAAGCCCAGAAAAGATTAGCAAAAGCAGACCAACATATAGAGAACCGACATAAGGCTGTCAAATCCAAAACAAATTGTTAGTATATGTATATTTTGAATAAATGAAATACAGTTCTATTTCAAGAGAGAGCAGGATTTGTATATTTTGGCAAGTAACATTACAAAAAGCTAAAAGCACAGGGGACTTTGCATTTTAAGAAATGAAAGCATAGATAACCATTTTTTTTTTTGAAAACATTCAACTAGTTTTAAGGACATGGAGTGACTATGAAAGAACCAAAGAATATCGGCCCACTTTCCTCTAGCCTACAATGTAACAGTGCATACAGTTGAAAATTAAGAGTAGGAGCAAGTGCCATTCTATTTGTGATATAAATATTGAAAGAAATTGGGGCATCCACGGCAGACTATCCAATTGAAAATCAAAGAGTAGAGCCAAGGGTGATATAATGGTTTAGAGAAGTAAAAATCAAAGGGGCGACTGTATATCACATCATAATAGAAAAATATATCACTAGCCTCAAGAAGTCACTCAATAAAGGGACATACCACTCATGTTTAGCAAGCTGAAAATTACTGGACAATTTCCAATATTCCTGACCATGGTGATGGCATACCAAATCTTCTGGTAATCCTGCCATGAGACTCAGATGATGCACACCTTGGTAATAGGATTCGCATATTTAACTAACCAAAAAATACAAACAGAACACTGTTATTGCACTTCCAATGTATTTTCCCCTTAGTTGCAGACATGCAAAGATAAGAAACTTTGTTATCAATAAAGAAATAAAGAATCAATAATAACCAAAGAGATTATGGGCCAATTTTTTATCCTTCAAAACCAAAAAGTAAAACATAATCCTAGTGGCATCTATTGCAACTAGGATCTAGCATAAAAAATAGGCATTTTCTATCAAACAGAAACTTCTTATTCAATAAAAATAGCAACTAAGCACTACTTACCTTGGAAAGAACCAATTGCTGCAGCTAAGCCGCACTCACCAAAATATAAGTGGATGCTGTCCTTGATAGCTTTGGACACATTAAACTGACTAAGAATGATAGTTTCATCACCTGCTAGTTCTCGGTTTGGATCTAGAAAAACTTCCATCACGAAATACCTAAATTTGAAGAGCACCATTCCTACTTTGGTTGTCTCACAACATCTTGGTGGCGATCAGATTGCTAGAATTCAACATTCAACAAGCAAACTCACGATACATATTGACAATTGATGAACTGGGTGAAGCAATCACATAATAAACATCTTAACAAAAATCAGAGGAATTTCCATAGTAAAAAATGTTGGATCCATGCACACAAAACCATGTGAACCATATCAAGTTCAAGCAATCAAGCACCAAGTTCATGTGAAGTCAATTTCTTCCCTGCGATTCAACTATAAGTTACAATAATAAATAGAAGTGGCAAGAAGAATGATAAAAATGAAATGGATGAAAGAACTACTATATTGTTAGTTAGTAGCACATATGGTAAAGAAGAAATCACAAGTTTAGCACCGGTTTCTATATAAATAAATATAAAGACAATGAATCCAGAGCTAACTTCAAAAAGCTTACACAATTGGGTCTTTTTTTATCAGAAACATTAAGTTATTAGGAAAGATAAATGTAAAATGAGTTACATAATGCATATGAGGGAAACAATAAACCATGGATCTTAAATCCTTCAGGAAATCGGCTATTCCTAGAATTATTAGAGAAGCACATGTAACTTCCTACACTCCATCGTACGAAAAATAAGTCTTTGATAATGAAATAATAAACAAGAAATTAACGAGAGAAAAGGGATTGTGAGCCACACGGCCTAAGGAAGAGTATAAGTCAGCTTAGATTGAATCTTAACATATCAGAGATGTGTATGGGCCCTGTGTAATTTCTATTTTTTTATTTATAAATCCGATTGATCTAAAATTAGGCCCATTAAAAATATAAAATTACCATTTTTTAATGCGTCTATCAACAAATGCTGACCATCCGATGCTTCATTCAGGCTATCCAGCCTAAAACTGTTACAGATTCATTCCATAAATAAACAAGCAGTAGTGTTTTTCATGAAGCCACACATCTGTTTGGGCATTTAACACCACCTCCAACACTTTAATGAGCAGCTTTTAAATCCCAGTGGAAAGAAATAAAAAATAAAAAAATTGCAAGGCCTTCAAAACGAAGCAATTTATCTAGACAACAAACTGATTAGAGAGAAAATTC
The DNA here is from genome assembly GCF_000471905.2 of Amborella trichopoda. The sequence goes on from NW_006494904.1 coordinate 3,794,500, forward strand.
ATTGAAGATTGCAGAGAAGAAAGGCATTATGTAGAAGAAAATAAAATAAAAGAAGAAACAATGGAAATAGAGAAGTGTTGAACAAATCCCATTGAGTTGGATAGTGTAGAAAGAGACAAAACATAAGAGAGGTTGAGAGTGTTTTTCTTCTTTTTTTTCTATTTAAAGAAACCATAATCAAGAAAGGAAACCCTAGCCCAAATTCTCAAAGCAAGCATCCAATAAAAATATTTATCCAAAAAAAGCATCCAATAAAAACACAAAATAAACAACATTGTAAAAAGCTACACAAACGAAACTAAAAAGCTACACAAACGAAACCAGAAGAAGGTGACATAAGAAGAAAACCAAGCGACAAATAGATTACACAACACCTTTGTCAAAACCTCAAAATCAACATGAAACTTACAGCAAGAACAAAGAGAAACCCAATTTGTGCCAAGCGGGAAACTAAGCAAGAGGGGAGGGGGGGGGGGGAAGAAAGCACCAATGGTTAAATTCGAAGAAAGTGGAGAGAAAGCATGGTCAAATTACCATAGCAGAGAAAAGATTACAGTACAAAAGAAAAGGGGAACTAGTTTGTACTGTGGAGGAGAAGGGGAGAGCAGCAAACTAGTGCAGTAAACCTTGGGATACAGTTGTTAAAAAGACTAGGTTTTTATAAGGGGAAATATCATTAGCCCCCCTTGCAAAATCATTAAAAGTGTTATATTATCAATATTAACATTTGAGGGTATATTTTTTTATTTTTCATTTCTATCTCCTCAAAAAATTAAAATATCTAAATTACCCTTATTTGGTATTTGGAATATAGAATAATTATGGGTATTTTGAGATTTGACATCGAAGAGGCCTCAACCGAATGATGAAAATACCCCTAGTTGCTCCATATTACAAATAAAAAACACATTGCTTAGTATTAGTAATGCAGAACAACTAGGGGTACTTTTGTCATTCTATACTTTGTATGTATCAAATTACACAAGAACCCGAGTTGTTCTGTATTACTAATACAAAATAATATGTTCGTTATTTAATGCAAAACAACTTTGGATATTTTCGTCATTAGAGTGAGGCTTCTTGGAGTCAAATTTCTGAAATACCCCTCATTATTCCTCATTCCAAATACGGGATAGAGGCAATTTGGGTATTTTTAAAATTATTTTTGAGAAGGTATATAAGTGAAATGAAAAATAAAAAGTATGCCCTCAAATGTTTTTTGAGCCCTTAAATAATTTTTTAAAGGGTTTGACCTTTAACAATATTTCCCTTTTTCAAAGGGTTTCATTCCTTTTAACAATATTAAGAAAATATCTTAATGGAACAATATACTTCATAACAAGATTATGAAAGCCTTAAATGCACAAGCATCATCGTCGTCATCATCATCTGAGCCTTATCTCAACTATTTGCGGTCGGCTCCTTTAAATGCACAAGCATACCAAGGAACCCAAAAAAAGCGTGGAACAACGAAATGGCAGTAAAGGATACTTCCTAGAAAATTACAAAATGTTTGCTAAGAAAAAAATCAAGGAGACTCAAAAAACTCGGCTTGGGCTCAGGACTTGGCCCCTGGCCCTTGCTCGAGTGGAGCGGCAAGTCTGAGTGGACTAGACTAAGTTCGGCATGAGCCCAAAAGGGCCTAAAGAATACAAAAATTTGTTAAAACTAATTATATAACATTGAAAAGCAAAATGAGTAATAAACATCACTAAAAATATACAAAAGATGGAAAATAGTATGTAGAAAATGGATTAAAATAAGAAAAAATCATATAAGGCTTGAAACAATTTAAAAATATCCAAAAGAGGGAAAAATAGAAAATTACAGAATATAAGTAGAGAAAAACTCACAAATCACCATAAAAAACATAAAAATCATATAGAAACATATTTGTAAATAATTTACTAGTGATTTATTAACGAAAAAATTTTAAGTGAATTTAAGAAGTCTGGTTTGTTTCATAAACTCGCCTCATTACGGTGCCGAGGCCATGTCCGAGTTGACTCGGGCAAGTTTTTTAAACACTGAGGAAACTGCAAGTTAGATAGCTTTTTACTAACTCTTACTTCTTATGAGATAGTGAATGGCATTTGGAGCTCCTTTGTCTCTATATTCGAACAGTTGTACTAGGTTCCCTATTTATTTAACATCTTCAAAGAACATTCAAGTAAACATGTAAAAGTTCTCAAAAATTCTAATGTATGAATTTACATTCAAACACGGGACGAGTAATTACCTGGGGAATCTATGATAAATCTTTGGACTCAGTGGAATTATTAATCTATATTCAAGCTCATATGCCACACAACAAATAGACTCATTCATTACACATAACTACACCATCTTAGCAAGGTCGTTGACATCTTACGGCAATATGTCCCATGTATCTGTTCACGATCAAGGAATTTCAATGTGGTATCTGCATTATTTGTATGTGACTTTCATGACTCTTATTGACATTCTCGCAGAACAATACTCATGTCCTCATGTACTTGGGTCTCTTGGCATGCTCTTACTTACATCTCCTAAGAACAAAAGATTGAAAATGAATTGAGATTACAAAAATGAAAATCAACATGGGTGTTCTTCATTATCATCGAAGGAATCACAATTCCAAGTCAATAACCAAAATATAACAGCAGTAAGCATAAGAACTTCCTAAATCTAAACCAGTTTGATACCAGTAACCAATATTGAATTGTTTTCACTTGATATCTACTCACAGCAATAATATGTGTTCAAAATTATGTGAATTAATTTATCGAAGTTCTTAGCTTTAACAAGAAAAATACACTAACAAGAAGGCCAATATAAAGAGGTTTGGAAATAACAAATGCATATAGATGTACATAAACCACTAACAAAGGTTTTAAGGTCTAAAGAACAAATATATAATTTCTAGAAATTTCAAATGAACTGGCAACTTTTGTTTCTAAATCCAGATATCCTTTTCTTTTGTTTCCGGTTAGCAACTTTCAGTTGAAATATCAAACATCAATCAAGCTAGCAATCATAGACCTCCATGAAAGAATTCATCAACATACACATACCTTGGGTATGAACTCTTCAAAGGGATGACTCTAGATAATAGAGGTATCAAGCTCTGAAATCAAATCATCAAAATTCCACCCAGGCTTTCCATGAGAGCCTTATCCGCCAGGAACACTTGCTCAACTCAATTCAAGTAAACCCCTGGCACCAGAAACAAAAGCACAGAACCAATAACCGTAAAAATCATTAGCCTCCATGAAAACACAAAGAAAAATGATAAAAAGAGAGACAATATGGAAAAGGAGTTCGCATAGTGCAAGGTCAACGAGTAATAACAATGGAGACATGGAGGATTATAAAAACAAAGGAAGGACTGAGCGATAACAGCAAAGAATAAAGATTTAAAACTCTGCAAATTAATAGTGAAATTTGGGAGTTTTGAAGGCCCTGATACAAGTGCCTCTGTGTGTGAGTGTGTGTGTGAGGGAGAATATTATGGGGTTTAATCCAAAAAAGATAGAATCTATAGAAAACCCAACTCCTTGAGGAATTGACATACCCAAAGAAAAAGAAATTGTTAACTAGACAAATAGTTGCTGATGACAATGAAGATGCTCTCTCCTGTTGCTTCTGGTGCGAGAAAGAAAGTGTTTTAGGCGTTGAAAAAAATTGGTTGGGAAGAGGAGGTCAGAGATCATTAGTTGGGCAGAGAAAGCGAGGATTGGGGAAATAACAAGAAAAGTAATGGGAGAAAAGAGAGACGAATTTAGAGAGAACAGAGAAATTACACGTCCGAGAAGTAATTTCTAGTTTTCTACTTTCTATCTCTCGCCAGTTTGAGAAGGGGAATCCCCTTCAAACCCTCTTTTTTTTCTTTTTTTTTAATTGTGTTTTATTATGAATCATGATAGGTTTTTTAAAATTTTATTTGGGGTGATGCAGCTTGTATTTGTAATTTTACCTAATAAAAATTTAGAGTACATGTTAGTAGCTATTGTTGTAAGTGGATAGTTATTGTAGCACATAGGTTGTAAGTGTCTCTGTTTAAAGAGAGGTACTGTGGAAAAATAAAATAAGTTAATTTTAGGTATCAAGATTGTAATGTCTTCGTGTTCACCATATTAATTTTAGGTATTAAGATTGTAATGTCTTTGTGTACACCATATTGTACGAAAATTTGTGTGACAGGTTTTAAGACTGATGTTAGGTGTCAGGATTATAAAGCTTTTGTTTACCTCATTTTCTATCTTTGAATTCAAGTTTTTCTTCCACTCCATCTTGGTTGTTCTTCTTTTTCCTATTTCGTTGTGAGTCTTCGACTAGTGTCACATTGTTACACTAATTGAGAAACAGAATATTCTAGTATTGTGACACCCGTTTTTTAAAGGACTTTATAATAAAGCCGGGTATATATATTTCTTAAAAAAATTTGTTACCCCTACAGTGACAAGATCACTTACAATGTCCAATTATAATCAAACCATTCTTAAAATAAATAAAATAAAAACAAGATCGGTTTTCAATTGCTACCTCTTCAAATACAATCCTTTATTCAATAAATAAAACTAGACTTTCTTACTTTATGGGAAGAGAAGTAAATATTTAAAAAAATACAATTCTTTATTTAAAAAATAAACCTAGACGTTATTGCTTTATGGGAAGATAAGTAAATATTTAAAAAGGTAAAATTGCGGAAGATTACCCTAACTAGACTTAATACACTTCACGCCGAGTCTTCTCTTTCCGATGGTGTTCAGGATCTATGATCGGTATGTTAATTTCCCTACTATGGCAAAAATCTACTCAATGGCTTAATCTTGATCAAGCCTCTTAGCTTGATTTTAGAGAGATGAGAGATGAATATGAAGAGGGAGGGAGAGACCTACTAGCAACAAGTTTCACGTCTTTGTCACCCACAAAGAGCAGAGGTAGTGTGGCCACCAAAACATGGTACAACTTGGAGAAAGAGATATGGTGCAACTCAGAGAGAGAGAAAAAAAATTGGGACGTGCGTTCCAAAAAATAGTACAACTTAGAGATAGAGATAAAAAATTGGGACGTACCTCCCCTTTAGAAGTGAGCTAAATTTTGGGTAGGGAGAGAGAATTGTTAAAGAGAGAGAAGAGAATACGTATCTCATGAGGATACATTTTTTTTTAGATTTTTTATGTCACGGATTTTACATCAATTCATAAGGTCAAATCTCAACGGTCGATCTAAAGAAACCTGGGGTAAGAGATTTAAGTCATCAATCTTTTTGATCCACCATCCAAATTCAAGAGATGAGCTAGAGCATTATCCTCCACTTCCTAAATCTATTCCCATCAAATAAAGAAAGTTTATATTTTAATATATTAAATCCTTAATTATTGAATCAAGGTTGTTATTAAATAAAGAAAGCTTATATTTTAATCTATCCAATTTTTAATTATTGGATCAACCAATCTTGATTCAAAGGTTTAGTAAATATCTCAAATATTCAACATTATCATGGCTATACCCAAAAGATAAGCCAACAAGGATAAACATTCTTCTCAATAAGAATATGTGAATGGGTAGGGTGTGCCACCCTAATATACATGTATTTAAATTTTGGGCCCTATATTTTAGAGAGGTCTCATATATTTTTAAAAAATATTTTATTTCATATTTAGAATTTTTAAATCTTATATTTTATTTAAAATATTGAAAAATTAACTTCTCTTAATTTATAAATCCAAATGACAAAAATAAAAATATCATAAGATTCACAAAAATTCAAATAAACATTCTAAAAATTACATAGCATAAAATTAATTAAATTTAATTAATTTTGATGGGAATCGAATCTGTTCGATCTAGGAAATTATCAATATATGGGAGCACTCCATCTTCAATTGTGAATCACGATCTGTTGAGTTTTTCAAACTGACCCAGCAGTTCCCATGACCCACAGTCTACTACAGGGGCTCATGATTGAACCACCAAAATCATTCAATAGACTAAGGGACGTAATCCCAATTTATGGATTTCAGGTTCTCCCCTAGAGACAAAAAAATCATGGTCCTCCAGACCATGATGCAACCATGACTCTATGGCTCTCGCACATGTACACGCTCCACCCTCATTGGCGAATCTCAAAACGACTAGCTACGTACATACCGTGTGATGATATAACGATGATGTTTTAGCCATATCTCTAAAGGCTATTCATCACACGCAAGGGTCACACAGTCCCTTGGCTATCATCTGGGCATACTCCAGCCTCATCAAGGGATAACCCACTAACTCTTATCGGTAGTTCTATATGCCCAGGTATATTGAATTTTTCAAACCTCAGCTGCCCTAGCTCGTCGAGCCTAGTCCGAGTATCAGCAAATAACATTTGCCTAGTATAGTCCACAAAAGGACCACACTCCCACTTAGTTTATGTTTCACTATATAAAATGCTCATACAAGATCTCATAAAGCCTTTAAAGGCCATATAAACCCAACAGTTTTTATACTAATTGAGAAGCATAATATTCCGGTATTGTAGCGCCCGTCTTTTTCCACATGGTATCAGAGCCACGTGGTGATGTTGTATTGACCCTTGGTGAAGAAGATCCAATCATTGTAGATGGATTCAGGTGGAAGGTCGAAAGATTTTAATGTTGGGTTTGGAACTCAACTCAAGGCGGTCTTTCTATTTTCCAATTATTCTTAAAGATATAGAATATTTATTTGAAGATCCCTCGTTGATCCGGAAGAGACTATTCGAAGGTATGAATGAAGTGACTTATCATTTGTAGGTTAAAGAGGTAGTATATTCCCTAAGTTATTTCTATTCAAAGATGGGTTATGTAGACATTCTTGGTGGAGTTTGAGAATCTCTGTAAGTTTGTGTGTGGGCTCAAGAGCCTATCTACTCACACAACACTTCTCTATTTGACAAGGTTTTTTTATTGGTCCACCGATAACCTGCATTGAAATAAGTTACCCAGGTAGCCCCTATCTTGAGATTTGGATTGAGATCCAAAGGTCATCCTTAGAGGCCCCATGCCATTGAGTGCAGTACGGGCCCATTAGACCATTACTCGAAGTAATATATCAAAGAAGTTTATTTTGATTTCCAATGTTTTGCTCTTGCTTTCTCTCTAAACGATAAAATATTATGATGTTTTTGAGGTTCTATGTCTCAGTGGGTAATTGGGGTGAGAGGATCCTAACCTAGGGGTTTGGGGGAATTTAGGGGAGAGTTAGGTGTTTAGGTTGATTTAGTATTCCTGTAAGATCGACCTAAATATTCATAACTTACTTAAAATTATTCTACTGAATCGCAAACGACTTTTATATATGGACCCGGTTTTTATGCGACCAAGCCCGCATATGTATAAATGCGGGCCTCTTAATAAATATATTTTTGAGATGGATTTTAAGATTTAATTTTTAAGGACATGTAATCTCTGACATGGAGATCATGAATATGACAAAATAAATAAATTTAAAAAACTAAAAATAATAATTCTAGTAAAAAAAATATTTGGATCATTAGTTTCCATTGTTTTTAGATGGGACGCCTACCTGCATCAATATTTAACATGGATGCTTTATACTTTCTGAACCGCATATGTAGAAATGTAGTCCAGCTCGCATGAAACAATTTTCTTTTATATATTGTTATGAATCACAATAGTTTTAACTAATCCGAATGCATCATCTGATGTAATATCCATCATAGTGAAATTAAAACATCAATCGATGAGAAAACTCAATGCGATGACTCTGGTAGATCAAATATGTCACTACAAAGTGAGCATTGTTTGATGAAATAATCATCATCATTTACAAAGTCTGATAAACTGGGCACGATTTTAATCCTCGCTCGCCTAAAGGAGTTTGTGTAACTCTATTGGCATCCTTTGTCAGATGAGTAGCTTGCAGTTTGATGAATTTCACAAGATAACGTCAATTAACAGCTTGATATTCATTAAAATCATTGGCAATTCTCTAAAGTCTTGGTGGTTAGATCCAGCAGATTATCGCGCTAAGGACAAGTTATGTTAATCATATGAAAAGGCGACTAACATTTGATGGCTTGTTATGATCATGATGATACACATGTTTATGTCAATATGCAATAAGTTAAGGGAAAATATATAGTGAGACCAATTACTTTTGGTATAAAGTGGTCATAATTAATTATGACCATTGGATGTAAAATTGGGTGGCTACATTTATTTTATTGACCAAGCTAAAAGTTCAAAGGAAATTTTCTCAAATTTTGTGATACACCAAAGCTATCAGATTTCACATCAGATGATTGTAAGTAATTGTCTATACAGAAGGTAAACGCCCTCATGGTATACAATCACATAAGTTAAACCTCATCAATAATCCATCTCATTGGCGATCTATGGCCAGAGATGGAGACTTATGTGCCCATGTCTATGACAAACTCAACCTTACATCTCTAAGATGTCAACCATAATCTATTTGTTATGTCACCATTGTCAAACAAGGGCCATGCCTATATGCAGCTCATGTCCCTAGCTATATATGAGTTGTTTCGTTTACAGCCATTGTTCTGCAGATTGAGTTTCCAAAGCATTCTTTCGATGAAAGAAAGGACCTTGTTTCCGATTCCTATATAACCCATGCCTAGTTTGGCTCGTGTCTCGTACGAATGGATTATAAGCCTATGGGGCACAACAACCAGAAGAAAAATAGACGTATAGAAGCAAGAGAATTGAACAATCATAAACAAGTCGTAGAGAAAGAGGGTAATTTCTGAATAAGAGCCCCTTGCCCAACCTCAAGTACAATAGCACAATGCTTATAGTGTGCCATCCTACCTTGCTTTGTTCATTGCTTTGTATTATTTACTCCTCATTTTCTTCCATGAATGCAATCATTAATCAACGATGTCCTACTTCATCAGATGAAAATTAACAAGGTGGGGATAGTTCGATAAAATATAGTAAAATCAAGCAAGAATGAATCCAATTTCATATTTGATGGTCGTGACCTCTTCATATAAAAAATAAATGGTCTCATTACATATCTTTATATAAATAATAAAGACACATATAAACCCCCCAAGATGGATATGGGCAGAGAGACGTGACTGTCTAGAGTGAGGCAGTTCTCTTATCGAGTTTCGAGGTTGGTTCACTTTTCAATTAAATAGAGAAAAAATCTCTCAGCCACTTTTAACGCTATCTTTCAAGTAGGAAGAGGGTGGGTCATCAGTGGTGTTGTTTTGTGTAGAGAGCCATTTAGAAGGGAAACTTGGTGGGTCTCTTAGTTGATGTCTAGAAGGAGATGTGTAGCAATATACTCTTCTTGATAGTACATTTTGATTTGCTGAAAGTAGGGGTAATGATCTGGGGTGAACCACGTACATTTTGTATGTTATTGTGGTGTGCTTTAGCTTTTTATTTTTTGCTCACTCTCAAATTGTGGTTGTATTCACATATTTTATAATTAGCTAACTATGTAACTCCCTAGTTTTTTAGTTTTAGTTTTTAGTTCCTTGTAACCCTATAATTTCCCTTCAAGTAGAAGACTAAAAAATATAAAAGGTAAACCCAAAAGGACATTGTTGGAAGTAATGATAAATGATATGCAGACTTATTACTTCATTGAGGGTATGACCCTCAATAGAGCATAATGACAGACCGGGATTCATATAGCCAACCCTAATTAATTTGAAAAAAGGCTTTGACAATAGTGATGATGTATTAGATACGCAATAATGTATATTTGGGAAATAAAAGCAAATTATCTAAAGATTTTATGCTCTCCGAGGGGCATATCCTCCATTTGCTCCATTAGACATAAACCCTATCTAGTTGTATATTTGGGACCCAAAATGTTGTAACCTCCTCAACCAAGTGACCTAAAAAATAATGGTTTTATGTGTCTTAGAAAATAACATCCTAAGATTGGATATGGATTGTCCACTTTTTCGATAGTTAGATTGAAGAGTTTAGAAAAATAAAATGTTTTTCCTTACTTTGAGATAAATATAATATTTTGAGTAGCTTTTTTGCCCAAACGAGCAAAGTATAGGGTATGTTATTATGGGAGTACGCTATATGTGCTAAAATATATAGAAATATATATAATGAGACTATTTACTTTTGATATAAAGATGTCACAATCATCATTGATAGTTAGATTTGTAATCGGGTAGCCGAGGATGTGTTGTTATTTGAAAAATTCAAAATAAAATTTCATGAAAGTTGTGATATATTTTCATTTATTGGATTCAATTTTAATGGTTAAAAGTGATTGTGACATCTTTGTAACATAAATAAATGGCCTCATGTTATACAATCCTAAAACATATTTTAGTTTCAAAATCCTCGTCCTAAAATTATAAAGGATTTGAACTTCAATTTTTTAAAAAATAAACCAATCAATCCTCTACTTTTTTTTTTGGAAAAGTGTTTCATTCAGGCTAGACTGCATTTTTACATATGCGGTCTAAAAAGTGCAAAGCATACATCTTAAAGATGGATACATCTAGGTCTTCCATCTAAAAACAATGGAAATTAACAGTCCAAATATTTTCTTATTGGAATTATTATTTTTAGTTTTTAAAATATTCATTTATTCACATTCATGATCTCTATGTTAAAAATTACCGTCTTTTAAAAATTAAGTCTTAAAAATCGATATTAAAAATAAATTTATTAAGAGGCACGCATTTCTACAACGTCCTTTTTCTTTTTTCTTTAATCCATCAAAAGGTAGATACGGACTTTTGAATACAGAGTATCCACGTAACCGTATCTGTACATGCAATAAATCAAACTAGTACTTTTGTTTTGCTGTTAAGGTAGGTAATGTTTTCTTTTCTGTGATAAAATTAGTTCAAACCGTTTTTTTTTATTTTTGGTAGTTCAATTGGAAAATGGCTTACTCTTGATGACACCATGCCACATTGACCACTGAGCCTAGAGCACATTCTACTCCATGTTGGAAATATTGGGCGATCTAACCTGTAATCGCCCGATTAAATCAAAACTTGTCGGTTTTGGTTTGAGCGGTTTTGGTGATCAATTGATATTTTAAAAAAATATAATTAAAAAAATACATATAAAATCTTAAAAACAAGGAACTTGGTTTGTAATGTATTTTTTTAATATATTTTATATTATGATAAATATTAAAAAAAAAATTGCTCATGCATACTTATTTTTATATTTTCTCATCTTTTTAAAAAATTATTAAAAATACCTCTAGGTGCAAATCGATTTTTTAAAATCCATTTTTTGTATTAATTTTCAACTTCATTTGAATGTGTTTTGTTTTAATCACTCTTAATATGTTTTTCATACTTTAGTAGATTTTTTTGTATTTTTTTAAACAATATTTTGACTGCCCGAGAGTTGCCCGATTATAACGGTTGAATCGGCCGGTTTATCGGTTAGCCTGCTTAAACCGCATCCAGCCCCATATCCAATTAACCGTTTTGATTCGATTTTACGAACACTGTGTGCATTGTTGAAGTAGTTAAGTTGAGAAGGGGTCTCCTATCTATAATAGGAATAAAACTCAAGACATTACATTATCGCTAGACACACTTTTGAATTTGCCGATGTGCCTTATACCATTGAGCCCCTAACTTTGAATCCCAGGTGCAATAGTTAAAGTAGGGTGCTCCCAGTTGTAGATTTACAACAGGTTTGTTCGGCGTAAATAAATTTCTCGGGAAATATTTTATGTGAAAGAATTCCTTTGTGCAGTTAGATATGCACATATTTTTTATAAATAAAATATTTTATGTGAAAGAATTCCTTTGTGTAGTTAGATATGCACATATTTTTTACAAATCAATTTGAGTGCATCTTTTCATACCTATTGACTGCTAATTGGTATAAACATATTCTTACACCTGGCCACCAAGAGAATTTTTTCACTCGAAAAATATTTTCAAGAAATTAATTTTCACACAAAATGGTAGTGTCAACGATAGCGTTAATTTCTCTCTCCCTCCCCCCCCTAGATAGTAACCATGACATTAGCTTAACTACTTAGAAGTTGAAATCTAAGACACATGAAATGAATCATGTTTAACATTTAATATATTTCTACCCCAACCACATAAAACATGGCATCTAAATCCTTTTATCAAGTGGAAAAATATTGCTTCTTTGTAATAAAATAAGAAGAACTTATAGTGTAGCTTGGTTTGCAGATTCCTTATTTCTGTTATTGTCGTTAATCATATGGATAATTGTTTTATGCGGGCTAAAAAACATTTATGTATATGCCATCCAGAGGTATAAAGCATTCATTTTAAAGATGGATGCAAATAGATGGTCAGTCTAAAAAAAACTAAAACTAACCGTCCAAATGTTTTCTTAATAAAATTATTATTTTTAATTTTTAAAACTTATTTATTTTTTCATATTCATGATCTCCATGTTAGAGATTATATGTTCTTACAAATTAAGTCCAAAAATCCATCTAAAAAATAAAATTTTAAAACACACCTCATTTCTACATGGACTCATAAAAACCGGGTCCTAATCTTATTGACCAAGAAAAATTGGAACATCACAATCTGATAGACTTTTAAGTTTCTCAGCTACAAATATTATAAAGAACACCACGAGGCCAAATTAGTCAATAGGAGAGAGACCAAGCGTCCTCACAGAGTAATGGACCCATCTAGGATTGCTACCACGAATAAAAAAAAATCATTAACTGGTTTTGCCTAGGCCAGATCTATCACTCGTTCGGTAGAGGGTCCGATCCGGATAACAATGGTTGTAAGTTGTGTTTTGAACACAAACCCAAGAGCAATATCTATTCAGGCAGGTTTCTTATGTATGTTAAACCGCAATGACGGCGAACAAGGTTCTTCCCTGGACTAGTGTGCAATAAAACTAGAGTTAAATGCATTTGGTGGCTAAATCAAACAAATCTTAAATAAACTCATGGAGAGAGAAAATGAGCTTGAAGCCAGATTCTCAATGTTATGATTTATGAAACCCCCATATATATATATATATATATATATACTATATATGG
>NW_006494904.1:3809299-3823429 GCF_000471905.2 Amborella trichopoda
CGGTAGTTATTTTTGTTTTTTATTTATTTCTACAAATTGGAATAACTGGAAATTTGGAGGGTATGTACATCTTATTGAGGCGCATACAAATAAAAATATAAAAAAAATTATCCGTGAAAAAAAAAATTGATCAAAATACCCCCAAAACTTTTTGAGAGTATTTTGATCAAATTTTTTCATATAAAATATTTTTTTTAATATTTTTTAAAGATTATCCCTATTTTTGATGAATACACGCTTTAAATTTTAGGTCATTCCGATTTATAGAAAAAAAATAAAAAATGAAACACTGCCGAACAATCGTGACAGTTGTTTGGTAGTGTTTCATTTGTCAATTTTTTTTTTACAAATCCAATTTACTTGAAATTTGGAATGTGTGTACATCTTAGTGAGACACACCTAATAAAAATATGAAAAAAAAAATCGCAACTACACCTCTAAAAGACTATGTTTTTAACATTTGTATGACCCAAAATTTTACCCACACATTCTCTTCATCCACATAATCAATCCCGAGGAAAAAAATAAAATAAAATCAATTTACACCCTAAATATGGTCAAAATTAGTACACTTTAATAATGTTTTTCGACCGTCCATTGGTGAATTTCAAGATCTAGGCCTTGATAAATTCAAAATCACTTTTTTTTTTTTTAGCATTGTTAATCTAATGATGATAATGCTATATTAAAATTTTGGAAATAAAAAAACGTTTTGGAGCTCTATATCTAACTATCTCATTAAAATGGATAGCTTATAGAGAGAGAGGAGTTTTAAGATCTACTAATTTTAGCTAATCTAATCCTCCAAAAAAAACTAAGTTTTAAAGATTCTTACCCTCCAGAAAACGAGTGTGGACCCACAAGTACTTGAGTTACAGATTGAACCTAGTTAAGAAACTTAGAGACAGAAACAACTTATAGAGAGAGAAAAACAAAGCGCGTAGCAATGAAACATAAAAGAGGAAAAGCACAAAATAAGATGTAGGCACCAATCCAGCTAAGCCAACCCCCCAAAAATGGACACAGTTTCTATGAGTCCATGTAGAAATGAGTCGAATCTTAAAAATCTTTTTTAGAGATGGATTTTGAGACCAATTTTTAAGGACATAAAATCTCTAACATAAATATCATGAATATAAAAAATAAAGAAATTTTAAGAAATAAAAATAATAATTTTATGGAAAAAAATATTTTGATCATTAATTTTAATTTCCAATTGTTTTTAGATGGACCACCTATTTGCATTACACGAATGCTTTATATCTTAGGACTGCATATTGAAGAAATGTGATCCAGCTCGCATGAAACAATTTTCCCCTCAAAATAGATGAACCCGGTTCCTATGCGGCTAAGCCCGTATATGTAGAAATGCAGGCCTGTTAATAAGTCTATTTTTCATATGAATTTTTGGACTTAATTTTTAAGGACATGTACTCTCTACTATGGAGATCACGAATATGAAAAAATAAGTAAATTTAAAAAACTAGAAAAGATAATTCTAGTAAGAAAATATTTTGGCCGTTAGTTTCCATTGTTTTTTGATAGAACACCTACTTGCATCCATCTTTGAGATGGATGCTTTACACTTTTTGGATCACATATGTAGTCATGCGGTCCAGCCCGTACGAGACAATTTTCCAAAGGACATGCTTTCTATGCGGCTAGAGTGCATATTGTAGAAATAGGGGCTTAGCAATAAATATATATTTTAAATATAAAATAATTCTATTAGTTAGAAAATATATAATCTTTAACATGAAGATCATGAATACGATTTTTTTTTTGAAAACTAGAAATAATAATTATACTAAAAAACATTTGGATTGTTAGTTACACGTGTTTTTAGATGGACCACCAATTTGCATCCATCTTTAAGATGGACAGTATATTGTAGCAAAGCGGTCCAGCCCACATGAATTTTTTTTTTTCCAAAATAGATAAAGGACACAGCTTCTATGCGGCCAGCCCGCATATTATAGAAATGCGGGCATGGCAATAAATATAATCCTAATTTTTAGAGAATATATAATTTTTAACAAGGAGATCATGAATATTAGTTTTTTTGAAGACTAAGAATAATAATTATATTAAAAAAAGATTTAGACGATGGACCTCCTATTTGCATTCATTTTTAATATGGATGCTTTATACCTTTAGATTTTGTATCATAGAAAGGATCCGGTTTCTATGCGGCCAAGTCGTATATGTAGAAATGTGGGTCTCTTAATAAATCTATTTTTGAGAAAGGACCCGATTTGGGTGTGGCCAAGCCTTCATATGAAGAAATGTGGGCTTATTAATAAATCTATTTTTGAGATAGATTTTAACACTTAATTTTTAAAGACATATAAAGAGATCATGAATATGAAAAAATAAATAAAATTTAAAAATTTTAAAAAAATATTTATAATAAAAAAACATTTGGAATGTTAGTTTCTGTTTTTTTAAGTAGATCACGAAACAAATTTTCTCCTAGAAATGCAGTGTCCATGCGGTTGGTTCCCTGTTGCACTCGGAACACAAGCAAGCCAACAGAGAAAGAATAGAGCGCAGAGCGCGTGCCCAAATTTTATAGTTAAAAGTTAAAACCTTTAAAAACTCTACAGAGAAATAAAGCTTTAGATAAATAAGTTCTCAATTTCAACGACCGAGAGACACGTAGGCGTCGACGTGGGTCACACTAGACCAATTCAATATTAATTTCCCAACCCTATTTTCTCTCTACCCTTTGCTAAAAAAAACTCCACAAAAAAGCCCCAGATATGGCTCGAAGACTGGTCTTGGACTGTGGGATTAGCATTATCGCTTCTCACTCTCCATTTATCCCTTCCAAATTCGCACAAAATCCCCTCAATTTCCAGCTTATTCGACCCGTCTTTCTCTCTCTAAACCTCAGGAATCCGGGTCTATATATCAAGCCCTTCTTCTCGGCGTCTTCATCAAACCCTAGATTTGACTCCATTAGAACCACTGGTAATTTTCTTGCTTGAACCCTAGATCTTCTCTTCCTTTCTCTCTCTTAACTGGCTTGTTTTTTCTTTTCGTAATGGTCCTTTTTCCTGGTATCGGATTGGGTTTTAGAGGCAGGGTCGTTTTATTGGTTTCGTTATGTTTTTTTGGTTGCTGTTTCTTATTAGCCTCGCGTTTGTTGATTTCAACAGAGATCTCCGATGGCAGTGTTTTGTTCCATTTCGGTGATGCTGATGCTTCGGTGACTGACTTGTCTAAACCTGGTATGGAAAGTTCAGTGATTGGGTTTGAATCGAAAGAGAGTTTGGGTTTGAATTCTCAGAAAGGAGTTAATGTAGAGGACGTAAAATCGGTCATTGAGGATAGAGGATCAATCATCAGTGACGGTGAATCAATTGCGGAAGAGACAGATTTGATTGTGGATGAAAGAGGATTGATTGTAGCAGAGAGAGAATTGATTGCTGAGGAGTCAGATTCAATTTCAGAGGAGAGAGAAATGGTCGTGGAAGATAGAGGTGATCTTGGTTCCGAAGGTTTTGATCAAGGGTCACAGCCTGTTGCGGAGGGAGGTGACTTGTGGGTTTGGGACGATAAACCTGAAAATGGAAAGCTTTCCCCTAATTCTGCTGAAATCAAGAATGGTTCAGAGAAAGATACGATTGATGACTCGTCTGACATGGAGGTTCAAAGAAAAGCCAATGGAGATCCTGTCTCTGTGTTGTTGGCATCTGAAGAAGATCGGGATTTGCTAACTAATGGTTCCGTGGAAAATTTCAATGATCATTCAATGGAATATGCAGAGAAATCTGCAAAGTTTGAAGGAGCTTGGATGGGGGTTTCAAATGAATCTTCTCTCCCAGACCTCAAACCTGTTATTCACTTAGAAACGGGTTCTATTTCTATGGAAGAGAGCTCAGAGGAGGTCCCTTCGGATGATTCTGTGATGGATGACATGGTTAGATTTTTTTTCATCATAATTTTCCATATTATTATGTGTTTTTTTTTTTCCTTCGTGATAAGTTTAGTCTCTTATTATAGATTATCCTAGAGAAATTTCAAGAATTAATTTCTGGTGAGCATTGAGTTTGAGATGATGTGATCCTTTATCTATCATTTCAATTGACCTTCACCCTCTTTACCCAAAGATAAGGAGAGAAAAGAAAAAAGAACAAAAAAAAATATCTTCTTTCTACATCTGGCTAATATTTTGAATTTTTGATACTTGGGGAGTGTTAGCAGTTGATGACATTTATATTGGGGACCTAATTTGTTATCTCTCATAGTTTTAGCCAACTATGTCGTATATAACCATAACTGAGTTTTTTCAATATTTTGCTATCTGATCAACTTGTCTATCATCAATACATTTATGAAGACTAATCTTTATTGCAAAGTGCCCATCATGTATACCTTTTTTTTTTTTAAAATGATAAGTAACTATGTTCTAGTTGTTGGTTGGGGACCTAGATGCTTTCTCTAGGAGCCACGGCAAAAGTCATTCTAGCTGATCTCTATTTGGACGGATAGTGAATCCAAATTTTACTATGTGTTTGAAGGCATATGAATTATGTGGGGCCTGAGGCTTATTGCTGGAAGAAGTTTAATGTTAGGAAGCTCTATTTTTTGGTGGAAATATTATTTGCAAAAAATGGATATTTCTCTTTTCGTCATTGTTTATGGAATTATGGTCCAAGCATACCTACATTTTTCATTTCGTAACCTTTTGGGGGCTGATTAAGGGTTGTTGCATGAATGTTTGAAGATATCGGCTCCAACTCTATGATGCTTGATGAGGTTAAGATGGCTTTGACCATACCAATTTTGAAGATGCAGGAGGTCATAGAAATTCATGATTGGATACCATCTTTTTGATGGGGGAATTATTTAAGGTTGTTTTATAGTTTGGTTGTAGAATGAAGAAGTTCTTGCATTCCATTGTATCCATGAGTTGTGGGCTTTGTAACAAGTCAGCATATTTTGTATGAATCCTGATGTCTCACGAAGTTTTGCTCTAAAGCTAAAGAAAGGAATTTATTAATCATAAATTGGATCCAGAAAATGCCCCGGATTTTGTGGATGGGATTTTCTGATAAATATGCATTGTTTGATGCACTTTGGACGGAGGTAAATATGTAAAAGAGGGGGGGAAGGCTTGAGTTGTATTTTGGATTTGTTTTAGCGGCCTGGGATTTCTGATGGATATGCATCATGGAATGGGTCTTTATACTGCAGAGGTAGAACTCTTTGTTGGTTTAACTTACATGAAAAAGAAATCCTTGGTTTCCACTATTTGAGGTCGAAGGATTTCTGTACTATGTTTTAATGGAATGTGGTGGTATATCTTGCAATTTAGGTTAACTTGAATGTACTTGGGTGCTGTTTTTTTTTAATTGATAAGAGAAAGTCACATTTTTTTAATTTCTCTCTGTTTGTAATAAGGTGGACATTCACTTTTTTCACTTTCGTTATGTTAGTAGCAAGTTGGAATTTCACTTCTTTTCAATTTCACTTTTTCCTTAAAAGTTTGACTTTTCACTGTCATTTTGTCCATAGTAAGTTAGAACATGGGGAGTATTGTATTTAACTTTTTATTAATGGAGTTACAAACAATATCTATAGCATCCCGGGAAGACTTGCAGGGTATCCATTAACTGCAGGCTTACATGTAGCAGCAACTACTTACCTAACATCATTTCTTCTTCTTCTTATTTTATTTTTTGATTGCTGCTAACATCATTTGGCCATGATGAAGATGAAACTGAATTGCCTTGGCCATGATGAAACTGAATTGCCTTTCACATGTCTTTTTCTTTTTGTGGATCATGTTCCAAACATGCTGCAGATCCAGACATCAACTGAAGCTGACAGTGTCATTGCAGAACCAGAGAGGTCTGAAGTTGTTCAACCTCCGGTTGTGGAGAACAATGTAGAGAAAAATGGGTACTTTTCTAGTCATTTTCAGCTTAAAGTTGGTTTTGAGATTTACGTGGTGGACAATGTGCTGCTATGTTTATTTTCATCACAATTAGGCTAGAGCAAACTCTTAATCATATTGGCACTTATTGTTAATGATAATGTTTCATGGCATTTGCTCCTGAAAAATCGGAGTTTATGTTGAGGGTTCAGCATGGCATCAATGTTGATAAATGCTTCCCTCTTTCATTTAGGAACATTGACTACTCTCTCTCTCTCTCTTTTTCATACACACAACAAAGAAAAATAATAATAATAATAATAATAATAACAATAATAGATATTTTACAGGAGCCAATTTGTGCTCAAGGGCATTTAATAGTATAGCATTGAAGGTGGTTTCAAAATTAAATATATGAACTTTGAAGGATATTTTTATAAGTTTAAATACCTTTAGAATAAATGTACGAAAAAAGCTTCCTAAAGGTTTCTGACAATTTTCCAAATGCTTGCATAGTTTGTATTGTAATTGCATCTGTACATCAAGAATGGCCTGGGGCCTTAGTATTGCCAAGCCCAATGAATGTTGGTGCACACCACCCTTTGCTAAAGCATCAGCTTCTATATTAGCCTCCTTAAAACAATGATATAACTCAAAAGAACCACTACTTAAAATGAAAAAGATTTCATCAAAAATGTTGCATAATCTACAAGATGGCTTCATTTCTCCTTTTGCCCAAGCAATGACATTACTTGAATCACCTTCAATCATCTTTTGACCCTCGAAGTTCTTTATTATCTTTAAACCCTCTCAAAGAGCTCTTGCCTCAGCTTCATTCACTGTTGTATGTTCACATGGTCCCGAGTAGGTAAATTTGTAATTACCCATATAATCTCTAATGGTACCACCATAACTTGCTGGGCTTGGGTTTCCAATCGAGCTTCCATCAAAGTTGAGTTTTAAGCAAGTTTCATGAGGAGGCATCCAAATAGCATTTCGAGTCTGTTTGTCATCATTAAGCTTAGCAACTTCAGATGGGTGATAAAAAATGTGTGATTTTGGGATGAACTTACATTCCTTGTTTGTTGAAAACCTTTCAGCTGCTGTTGCTAAGGTGTTGGACTTTAAAACTTCAATCACACTTTGTGTCCCTTCAAATGTTTTTCTATTTCTCTCTCTTCAAATATTCCAAATAGTTCTCACCCATAAAGCTTGAGAGATGATCAAATCTGAGCTACGTGGGATCAGGATATTTAGATTCAGCAACTTTTTACACCAATCCCACATGCTTAGAGTGAAAGGACAATGTAAAAGAATATGGTCCACACTTTTGTTATCCCTCAAACATGGCCTACAAACATTGACAATTATGAAACCTCTCTTATGAAGGTTATCCACAATAGACAGTTTATTTTGAAGAGCTACCCAAAAAAAAATTGAACCTTTAGCGGTACATGCAAATTCCATGTTCTTGTTAAACTATGATCAGTCGCTCTGTGATTCTCCTCACGCAGTAGTCGATAGACATACGTGACTGAAAAATCCCCTAAAGCTATGAGTTCCCACACCAATTGATCATCTTTATTAGGAACATAGAAAAAATTATGCAACAGATTCATAAGCAATTAGGACTCATGAAAGAAAGAATCTGAGACCCTCCTGTACATGCAAACAATATTCCAAGAAGAGTCAATAGTCTAGTGTTTGTCAATTTGAGCTTTTTAACTCCTAGACCCCCATCTCTCTTGGAAGTGCATGCCTTTTCCCAATTCACGAGTTTCAGTTTTTTTTCCCATTCCTACATTGCCTCATAAAAAAGATCTTATAATGTTATCCAAAGTCTTCACCACTTGCTTTGGCATTATGAAAATGGACATAAAATAGATGGGTAAGTTGGACAAAGTAGAGTTGATAAGAGTAGATCTTCCTCCAAACAACAACACTTTAGACTTCCATAGATTCAGTTTCTTATTAAATCTTTCAATCATAGGATCCCAAATAGCTGCCGATTGGTTCCTCTAAATAAAGGAATGCCCAAATATTTGCAAGGAAACTTGCCAACCCCACATCTAAGAATTTCTGCCAAGGATGCAATGACGTTCTCTGAAACTCCAATCCCAATCAAAATTGTCTTTTCTAAATTCACTTTGAGACCCGTTGTTATTTCCATGCACTTTAAGAATACCCACAAATTCCTTATTTCTTGTTCCTCTAGGTTACAAAAGATAATAATATCATCTGCATACTGTAAAGGGAAATTGTTAGTCTACCAACATTAAATCCAAAAATAAGGCCTCTACTCACCACATAATTCAACATAGTACTAAAGCTTTCAGCCACAATAGTATATAAGTATGGAGACAAGGGATCTCCTTGCCGAATGCCTTTTGATGCTTTAAAATAACTACAAGATTTTCCATTGAAAAGGATGGAGAAATGAGTTGACTTCAAACATCCTTGGATCCACATGCCAATCCACTTTGTCATATGTCTTTTCAAAATCAATTTTATATAGAAGACGTGGTTTTTGCTCTTTCAACCTTCATTCTTGCGCCATTAAGATACTGTCCATAATATGCCTGTCTTTGAGGAAAGCAAACTGAGGACCTTTCACATCCAGATGCAATACTTCTCTCAATCTATTTGCCAAAATCTTTGCAACAATTTTATAGACACTCCCCAGTAGGCTAATGGGCCTAATGTCCTTCACACTCTCTATAACAAATTTCTTGGGATTAAAGCAATAAAGGTGGAATTTACTGTTGTCAAGATTTTACCTCTATGATAAAATTCATCCATGAGTAAAAAAAGATCCTCCTTTAGAAGCTCCCAAAAGGTTTGAAAAAAGGCTAAAGGAAAACCGTCTGGCCCCGGTGCCTTATCCATCCTTAAGGAGAAGACAACACCTTTTATCCCATCCATTTCGAAAGGTCTTTCCAGCCATAAAGTCGTTTATGAAGGCAATCTATCGAACTTGACATTCTCAAGACAAATGATTTATTTTCTCTCTTGTAAAAGCTTCCTTGAAATGGTAAATTAAACTTATTTCAGTACTACCTGGTTCAGTAAGCTCCACATCTCCCATTTTAATTTACTAATGGAGTTACCCTTTTTTCTAGTATTAGCAATAGCATGAAAGAATTTAGTGTTTCTATCTCTTTCATTTAACCATTTCACTCTAGATCTTTGCCTCCAATATACTTCTATCATTTTCAGAAGGTCATGCAAGGAAGCAAGATAGTTGTTTCTTACTCTCATTTTTTCTGGTGGCATTGATCCTCCCATAAATTGGATCTCATCAATCTCTTCATTATTTTTTTTTGTCACTACAATTTTTGACTGTAGGTTACCCCAAGATTATTTTTTCCATTTACAGATTTCATTCTTCAGCATTTTCAATTTAGTAGTAAATTGCTGACCTACCCAACCGTCTATCTTGGTATTTTGCCAGAACTCTTCTACGAACTTAATAAAGCTTCTATCTGATAACCAATTTAGCTCCATTCTAAAAGTTGAAGGGCCAAATTTCATACCCACTGAATTCAACAAGAGAGGGACATGATCGGAGGCAATTTTCACTAAGGTTTTAACATAAAGATTTGGAAACTTAAAGAAAGGAATTGGTCACCAAGAACCTATCCAAGCGGGTAAGGGTAGGTTTGAAAGAGCATGGTTTGACTAGGTGTAGGCAGCCCCAATTGAAGGAATGTCCAGAAGCTCATTATTCTGAATAAAAGAATTGACATGCGCATACAAGGAGAGATCCCAGGCTTAACTGAGCATTCACTAGGATTAACTGAGGATTCACTAGGCCAACGAATCACATTGACATCACCTCCAATACACCATGTCACATTAACGAAATTGGTCAAAGCATTCAGTTCATCAAAAAATTATGTTCTTCCATCGGGATGGTTGGGCACATATACATTTGTTAAACACCATATAAAGCCATGCACAGGGCTAGAAAATAAAATGGAGATATGTCTTTCATTTAAAACACAATCATTTTTTGAACCACATTCGGGGTCCCATATGACCCACAAATCACCTGATAAGTAATTAGAATCAAAACCCACAAAGTCCATTGGTCTCCTCCCCCAAACTAACTTAGTAGACTGAAAATTCGGGGCCTCCATCTTTGATTCATGTATAATAAAAATATCATGTTTTTCCTGCCTAACCAAAAACAAGACAATTTTTTTCCTTCTACTACTGTTGAGGCCCCGAACATTCACTCCATTCTCACCAAAGGCTAGGGGCCCAAATCCACATTGACACACCACTTTTATGAGAATGACTTGGGGCCTTGGCTGTTGTATTGCCGAGCCCTATGGGGAGGTCTCTGACTCCATTCTCACCAAAGGGTAGGGGCCCAAATCCCCATTGACATACCACTTTTTTTTACTTACCCAAAAAAAAATTGCATCTGTGCATGTGCACATGAGCTGGACCTTAAAGAGGGCATTAGCAAATGAAATCCGACCTTATGCAATGGGGCAATTATAGAACGATTGGAACGAAGCAGAGGTGGTCAGGGTGGTGGGAGCCACGTCGAGATATCTAAAATTCCATTCTCAGTAGCCCTAATTTTTTCATACTTTTATGGATTCAATTCTGAAGTTCTGTTTCTAATGAATCCCTTTTATTGTTTTATTATATTTGAACTGTAGTGATGAACTGGTTGCAATGCCAAGATATTGCCTGCTCTCAGGTGCTGTAGTGCTTCCACACCCTTCTAAGGTACTCCATTGTAATGTCTCATGTGATTTTTGCTGCTTCTTTTCATTAGTAATACATATTTAGAGTACATTGGAAATGTTATCATGTTTTTTTAATGAATTTATACCGGATGGATGCAATATAGAATCATCAATTGAAACTTTTCATCCGGATGGAGGACTTGGATATGGATTTGTTTTAGGGATTGATGCTCTCATTCTGAATTTCTTCTTTATTTTGATAGGAAGTTTTCATTTGTGCGAGAGTCTATGGTCTGAATTTTTTTTTTCTTTTCTTTTTCTTTGTTTACTCAGAGATGTTCTAGAGAATGTGTGTTTAATTTTGTCTTGATGCTATTCCAATACCTCATGTTCTTTTTGACCAAACTGATGCTCTCTCTCTCTCTCTCTCTCTCTCTCCTTTTTATTTTTACTATTGCATTGTATTTAGTTGTCTGATACTTGCATTTGCAATGGAATCTTGCGATTTGATGGTATGGATGTGCTTTGCATTTGAAGTTGGAGATGCATGGTAAATAATATAGAATAATAATTTCAGGCATTGACAGGTGGGGAGGATGCTTATTTTGTGGCAAATAATAGTTGGTTTGGGGTGGCTGATGGAGTTGGTGGGTGGATACTTGAAGGTAGTATTCAATATGCTGTTTATACTTATTTATCACATTATTCCTTTCAGCTGTCATTTTCCCAATGTTGCTGTTTTTATTTGCTGCTGCATTCCGTTGACTTATACTTCGGACTTTTCTTGAGAAAACATAGTACTTGTCCAAGGAAGAAATGTATTATTTTTTTGATTGTCTAATAAGTATCTATTTATCCTTAAAAGGTCTCAATTTAAAGAGAACTTCTGGTCTATGTAGTCATGGAGTAATAAATTGTACTAGAACGTGCATCTCTATATTAGCCTTCTACGTACATGCAAGTCCACGGGAAACTATTAACCAGTTTGGAGGTGTTCTGGGGCTCTGCCTCCCCTGGAAACCTGACCCTTGCTTATGGGAAGGTGCACACCCCCTCCGTCATCTAGTGGGAAAGGAAGGAAGACGCCCCCCCTCCTCCTCTTCCTCTCTCCTTCTTTTCTCTCTCGGGTGCTAATTATTATGTATTTTCTCAATGTTTAAAAAACATGGACGGGTGGCCTAGATCGCCCATTTGGAAAACTGATCCGGATTGGTGAATCGGCCGAATCAGCTTGATCTGGCCTTAAAATTCAAAATTTACTAAAATTTCTTAAAAATCTAGTTTCTCATATCTCCAAAGAAATTTGGGGTATTGCATTCTACATATTCATTGTTTTATCAAAAATATATAAACACTGAGAACTTATTTCATGAGTGTTGGATGACCACTACATCCATTTCTTAGTCCAAATTAAATTTAAAATGCAACTCTAGGCATAACCCCTTCCATCAAATGTTGGCAGTGCACAACTGGGTTGGGTCGTTTCCTTGTGAAGTAGATTAGCGTACTCCAGCCATCAGTTGTTCACACCTGACGGCTGTGATGATGCTTAAAAACTGTAATAAACTCAACTGCTTGCATGTAGTACATATCCTTACCTTTTTTATTGTGAGTTGATTTCATAGCCCATGTGGAAAATCAAATGCAGTTGAAGAGAACCTAGACTTAATTTTTTTTTTTAATATAAAAAAGGAATGGAAGTGTTAATTTTTTTTTAAAGCATTTTAATATAAAAAAGGGAAGAGATGTAAAAAAAAGCATTTTAATATAAAAAATTCCCAATGCTCAACAGTGTAGTCTAAAACTTTTGGCCGCAATCCCTAAAATCTCGAACCATATGAGCCATTCCACCACTTTTTTCATCCTAGTTAGCCAACCCCAAAGAAATGCCAAACAAAACAGGTTGTACTTGGATTTGTTCGTGTCATTTATTTAGTTTTCTATGAGAAATAGCTCCTTTGATGGAGATTTCACTACTCGAGAGCCTACCTTTTATGCCTAGTTCTACATTGGGGACGATAGAAAAATCATTGTGGGGGCGCGCAAGTTATCAAAGGGTTCACATATGTGGTTTCTCACTTTGAAAGAAAGAGGTGCGCCCTCTACAACTCCTCTTTAAATGAAAGAATATCCAATAAAAAAAACCAAATAAAAAATAAAAACAAAATAAAGGTGGGGCTGGTCCGTGGGTTCCCCAACAGAACCGGCTGCTTTAGTAAGAGAACTGGCCTGTTCATGGGGAAAAGACCCGTTCCCGATATTTAGAGGAAACCAATCTTGTTCCTCTAAAAACCGATCCAGATTGGCATTTTATTAAACATTATATTTTTATACAATGTATGTTTTTTAAAATAAATTGTTGTGTTATCTTTCATCCGGTTAGAGATTTTGACATTTTGCTAATTTGTGCAGGAATCAATTCGGGATTATATGCTCAGGAGCTCATGCAAAATTGCTTGGAGTTTGTCTCTGAACGTGGAGGTTTGGCAACAACTGAACCAGATCAAATTCTTATAAGAAGTGCTGCAAGAACACGTTCTCCTGGTTCATCTACTGTTTTGGTTGCTAAGTTTGATGGTCAGGTATGTATCTTTATTTATGACAACAAATTATAGATTTGTAATTTGTTCTCAATTTTAATGGGATTGTGGTTTGCACGTTTGTTTTTGCTACCCCCTCCTTTTGGTATTTCCTTGTGAGCCTAGGGGCATTAATATGAAAATCACAGCTGAAAACATTTTCCATCCATGTACATGGGGGCAGATGGCAAAAACTGGATGCAGAGTGCGACGTACTTGACTAAATATCTATAAGTGATCTTGCATATTGCGAAGAGGCCTCACATTTGCAATTTTCGTTAACTGTGTTAACTTTCTCGACCACACACACTTGAATCTATTCAATCTTCAAAAGTATCACTCATTATAGGCAACAAATATGCATGCAAGAACATTTAGTGTTGGCAGTCTCAAACTGTTCTGTGTCAACTCATATTGGTTCACATCCATTGTGAAATCACTCAATAGTCTTACAAATACTAATGATAAAAATCAAATCAGTAAGATTTAAATGTCCAAGGGAACTTGGAAAAGAGGCACAATAGAATTGAAATCAATAATAGGTGGACTTTTCAACACAGAAGATTCAAATGGGTCTCTGTTTTATGTTTTTTTTATTGGGAAAGGTTTCTATACTTCCCCTAGCGCATAGAAGATCTATGCTTCCCCTACCATCCAGCCATCCAATTTTGTTCAAGAGAGCCACTCACCGTTTGAAAATAGATCCGACGTCTCAAAGTATTTTATTTTTAGTTGTTTTATATAAATTGTATGAATATGAAATTTGGTACGTGCCATCTTCTCATTGGGGCGCACTTGTAAAAAATATTAAAAATAAATTTTCGATAAAATATAATGATCAAAATACCCCTTGAAAATTTCAGGGTCATTTTATTTTATTGGAAATGTTTCTTTTATATTTTTGACTAGTGCGAGTTTAATAGAGGATTAGACGTACAAAGTTTGGTGTCAAAATAGTTTATAG
>NW_006494904.1:3834021-3846393 GCF_000471905.2 Amborella trichopoda
AACGTACGTGAGTACGTACCGTAGTATAGTATACTACTATACTATATATATATATATATATATATATATATATATAGTAGTAGAGAGAGAGAGAGAGAGAGAGAGAGAGAGAGAGAGAGTAGAGGATTTTTTTTTAAATATATTGAGAACTTCAAATTTACATTATAAGACATTCGTAAGTATATGGAATGCTTATGTTAAAAGCGATTGTCAAACTTTTGACACTTTTGATAGAGCACCAGAATTTCAATAAAAGTTGAACTATGCATCTCGTACTATCTTGCTATCTTGTTAGTATATTATTTTTCTCCTAGAAGGTTTATAAATTTAGTTCACATAGAAGCAATTTGCTTCTAAGTTCACACACACAAAAACTTTATTTCAATGAAGAATGAAAATGAATGGGCACGAGTATATGTAAAAAGCAAGATGACAAAGAAGCTTTGGTGAAAACTTCACTAAGTATGTAATCAAGCCATTTCATCAATCATATAAAACTCATACTTTTCAAAACTATATAACAGAAGAGTACATTTTGTAACTTTCATGTATTTTGGCATTTGTTTATTTTCTATTAAGTATTATGAAGCTTCTTTGCATATTAATGGTAGCTTTTTCAGCTAACTTAAAAGGTTTTGAAGGCTATATTTTTTGGGTAACATTAAAAAACAAAATTATAGAGAGATAACAAAGAAACAAATAGCAAAAAAAGACAAATTATAGAAAATATGGGGATCAATTCATTGGGAGAGAAGGAAAAATAAACTGAAAATTCTCTTTACATATATAGAAAATTTATATTAAAAAATATATAAAAATTTCTTAACAATAATTCTACAGCAGTATATTACTTATGAAAATAGTGCGTGCCATAAATGTGCAGCGCACGTTCTATTGCTAGTATCAATAAAGCATCTTTTTTCTGTCCTCGCTGTTGTATGGTAAAACTGCTTAATAGATGCAAGCCTTCTTTTCCTAGTAATCGACTGAGTTGTGACACATCAGAAGTATTCATGCAAAGCATCGATTGTTCCGTACTTGTGCCTTAATATTTATGACTTCTTACATAATCGCTTCCTTTATGTCTTTATAGCCAGTTACCTTGTCTACACTGAATAATGTCCTAGAATGATTTTCTTTGCGATTTAGCATAAGTCTTTATTATGGAGTTTGCTTAATCAAGTGTTTCATGTTGATTTCAGGACATAGCAGGCATATTAGCTCAGAGGGCACAGGAGATAGGGAGGTCACCAACAGTGAGAAGTCCCTTCTCGGATGGAGCTCAAGCATCAGGTTACTCATCTTATACTGGTGGCAAGCTTGACGATGTGACAGTCGTCGTTTCTTTGGTTAAAAAGTTCAATTTAGCTTAGAGGGCAGGATATAGGAGGTCACCAACAGTGAGAAGACCCTTCCAGGATGGAGCTCAAACATCAGCTTACTACTCTTATGCTGGTGGCAAGCTTGGTGATGAAACAGGCATCATTCCTTTGGTTGAAAGTTCAATTTCTTGTTAACTCCAGTATTCTTGTATGTATCATTATAATTTTGGCTCTTATTTTTGACAGTCCATTCCTGTACATACCTTTATCTGTATTTATTTGATTAATTAAGATTTTGTTTTAATGAATCCTTCATAGTGATGTTGATTGCTGAACCATTTATTGAATAAGTAATCTCAGCTTGCCCCCAATCAGATACTTTAACGGTGTGGAATCACTGTGGGGATGTTGAGTAGCTTGGCTTTATCGCACGTACAGATACTCCGATGATGTCTTTTATTACACGCCCCTTGTCTCACTCACAACTTGCTCTCCTGTTCTCTCCCCATCTCTCCAACAACTCCTTTCGCACATCAGGAATTTGTTTTGCAGCTGATTCACAGCCCAGGTTGTGGTCCAATAGTTGTAGCTGTTTGGATCTCAGTAGTTGAAATTCATACTGGAAATTCACTTCGCACAACGTAATAATCATGAACTCCAGCATGGCATGTTACACCTGTCTCTACATTGTGATGAAAAGCATGTGGAGCATTGTCTGATAAAACTGTGTTCCTCCCGGGAAAACCATATATTCTTGAACCTTGGATCAATGACATTGATAGTGATTGATTTAGCGGTTTTTTATAAGCCCTTGCAAACGCCATAGTGCTAGTGAATTTGAAACTTTCAATCCCAAAGCCCTAATATCTCGTAATATATGGTACAATCCTATAGAGCTGAAGGGAAGAGTCCATGAGAGAAATTGCACTTTATGAAGTTAATGAAACATTTCCTATGCTATCTCCATGGTGGTTAACTGTAACATGCCTCTCCTTGAAGGATAGGTTTCTGGAGAAACCGTGATGAGTTGAGGTGGAGTTTGGTTGAGACAAAACAATGGTCATTGAGAAAGTGTTTTGAAAGACGAGTGTGGCAATGGGGCTGGTTTTTTTTTTTTGGAGAAGAGAGAAGCCAAAGGGTCATAGTTTTTTCTTTATTTTTTTTAATGTTAAGAAAATGGATTTTAGTTTGTTTTGCTTCCAATGGATACTTGCCTAGATTGGAGGATCTAGAAATGAAAAGCCAATATTGTGTTTTAGAGTTATTTTATGAGAGGTGGGAGACTGAATGACTTCTGATATATAATTGTGCCTCATTATGCAATAAAATAAAAATAAGAAAAATATTGGGCAAAATATGTCTGTCATTCTCGGCCATCATTATCCCCTCACCTTCAATCTAGGTCATTGGATTTATGTCCCTCACTTTCAATCTAGGCCATTGGACTTATATAGTACATTTAGAGTTCTTTGGCTTATACGCTTGTTATGGCCAAAGGCCTAGTTCAAAACCAATGCTAGGGTAGGCCTTTGGATTTTGGGGATGAGCGCCATTAATTCTAGCAACCAAGCCCCAAGAGAAAAGGGGAAAAAAAAAAAAAAAAAAAAAAATAGGCAACCCAACATTGAACGCATTCATGTTATGACAATCAAATATGGGTAAAGTATTGGAAATCAATTTTTTAATTGTTCATCGAGTGATGAGCAGCAACCTACCAAGATTTGGGTTCAAACAAATCCCTTTAGGGCCTAGCTCTATATTCATTGCATATTCTCGTCTGATAGAAAAGCATATTTTTGGTTGGCTTTTTAAAAAGGTTTTCATGATTTTATTTGTCGGTTCGAAAAGAGTGCATGTGAAAATTTTGGGACCAAACAAATGCCCTAAAGGATCCTATAAATGGGGTATCACGCATCTGTATTCTTGCTCGTCTTCGGTTCAACCTTAGAATCATCAGGTATAATATGGACGCGCTGGACAAATCGAGCTCCTGTATGTTTGGCAGCAGCTCTTTTAGTAACTCATTTTGTGCCACTCCGGGCAGCTCTGAATAAACATGACAAAACACACAAAAGCTTTCGAGAGAGTTGGGAGAAGAGGAGGGATTTGGTGTAGGAAAGTGGTAAAATTTAATGGAGGAGTTGTGTGGGAAAATTTGTGTTTTTATTTCTGGTCTTTTCCGGAGAGAAATAAGTGATTGTGGAGAGATGTAGAGAAAGTAGGTTCTAGGATAGAGGAGAATGGAGCTTTGAATGCCAATTTTTTTTAGTCATAGTGAATAGCTAACAAAATAATATAAAGGGAAATATATCGTCCTGACCCCTAAAAAGTTCACTCCTTCCATAGCAAATCCCCCTCCTTTTATCCCAATAAAGAGGGATTGAAATGTTACACACACTTCATTGTACCCCTTTAAATGTCCCAACCGCCTTTATTTTATTTTATTTTATTTTATTTTAATCTTCATTAAGCACCCCAAAATAATTCTTAAATAAAATTATATTGTTTCTCTCTCTTTCTTTTTTATTTATTATTTTTCAAATCCTACTGACCCAACTTTGTATTTTGGTGAATCACTGCAAATATACCCCATGTTACTATTAGAGCAAATGGGAAAAGCGAGAAGAATGGTGCAAAGGGTTAAGTTTATTTGTTTTAAAAGATAAAGATTAAAACTGGGATGATGATGATAATGATAAATAAAAAATAAAGAGAGAAGAGATAAAAAGAGTGTGTGAGTGTCATTTGAGAATAGTTTGGGGCACTTAATGAAGATTGCAAAAAAAAAAAAAACACTTGGAATGAAATATTTGTGAACTTTCTTAGTGGGATAAAGTCGGGGGATCATTATGAAAAAGGGGTTCATAAAGATATTTTCCCTACTTTCTATGGGTTCTCATATTATTATTATATTGTCATGAGTTTGTGCTCAATATGTTTTTGACTTGATTTGAGTTGTTTAATTGATTGTTTGGAGTGTAGTGGTCAATCCAATTGAGCCAAAGCTTCACTTTCCGTAATAAGAACAAGCCTGGGGTCAGTGGTTTAAGCTTGAATCGAGCTCAGACTGGTCCCCAAGCCAAGCCAAGCTCGAAATTGCGGCTCGATTCTTTGAACACTCCGGTAGAGAAAAATGTACAAAGGCTAGGCTCGATGTAACCACTCTTGGCCGAGAGAGAGTTATATGTGACTACTTTTGGTACATCTTTCGAATTAAGGATTCATTTGATTCGCGTGAAAATTTTATTTTAGAGAGAGCTTTCACACACCGGACAGTTCGCCCATGTACCTCTTTGGGTCTGTATGCGTATTCACAGAACACTCACTCTATGGTATGGAAATTCGCTTTCACATGAGTCGACTTGCATTCCCCCAAACCAAACATGAAACTTCTTTCTCATAAAAACCTTTACAGCTGACCAAACGGTTCCTTTACGAGGGGCATAATTGCCATTTCTTGTTTGGCGTGACATCAACGTAGTGCCATTGAACATTGAGCCGATTATCGATAAACGGCCCCTTCATTTGTGATGTTAAAATTTAAGTTCACCAACTGCAAAACAATACAATTTAGATAGAAGTTAGGGCCTGTATTCCCCTTGATTTATCTATTTTTTTTTTTTTCTTTTCACTCTAGACCGTTGGATTTTATTTTATTTCTTTACTTCATAATTTTACACAATTACTTTATTATAGGGTTGTAAAATTATGAGGCATATTTACCTTTTTTTTTTATTAATGAAAACAGGTAAGGGACCTTCTTTCCTATTGATTTACCAAAAACAAAAATTGCATAGGTGCATGGGCCATTTTTGTTGAATGAAAGTAAAGTGGGATTATTTTTTTTATAATTGAAAACAAATATATATAGAAATATTGAAAACGGTTAACATGTAATTGAAAATCAAGATTCAATTGTTTAATTTGCAATTGAAAATTTTGTCAAATCATTAGTTCCTGAAGGAATATGGTGAAAGGGTGGTAGAACACGGTTCCAATCTCACCTGTTAGCATTTAGAAAAAAAAAACTGCCCGGTAACATTAAAAAAAGAAAAGAAAAAAAAGGCTCTTAAATAAAAACAATCAGTCCAATTTCAAAAGTTTCATGTAATGAATACCCAACCATCATTCATTTCGTTGAATTTTTCGTATGACTTTCCTAGAAAAGGTTTGAAAGGTTCAAGTATAAAAGAGCTCTGAACCATCATGACTCCACTACCAAAAATTCCATTTCTCATCTTGGCACGTGCAAGCTCCAAATTAAAACTTAATTCAAATCAGATTCCCTCTACTTTTCCTTGGCCATTCCATAAACATAATTATGTGGAAGTAGTGATCATCATACAACACCTTGCAAGGGCACCACATGCCCATCCTCAACTTATATATCTGGCGGTCCGTAATAATTGTGACATCAAAAGTAAATGGTAAAAAATATCGCATAACATATAAAAAAAATGTAGTTTCAAATTAAATTTCGACGGTAGATCTCTCGGTAATCTAGGTTTGGTTGGCATAGGAGATGTTCTACGCGATGCGCTTGGTGAAACTATTTTTTCTTACGTGGGTCCTATTGGGGTTGCTACGACTAATTTCTTACGTGGGTCCTATTGGGGTTGCTACGACTAATCATGCGAAGCTTGCTTCTTTATTACAAGGTCAGAAGCTCATTATCTTCAAAAATCTAGCTCATTGTTGTATCTACGAGGTGACTCCCTAAATATTATTAATTGGTGTAATAAGAAATCGCGTACCTTATAACTACTTTGGTCTTTTTGGTTCGAAATCATTGATTTAGTTGGGCCTTTTGATGTTTCTTTCATGCATGTTTATCGCGAAGCCAACGATATAGCAAACACCCTTGTTAAAAGATGTGTTTCTTTGCTTTTTCTGTCTTTGTCTTCTGATGTAATTTTTTTTGTTTAAGTTATTTAATAAAGCTTCAAACATTTGTCAAAAAAAATTAGAATATAAGTTTCTAAATTTATTTGCTACTTTTTAATCTTTGGCGAAAAGGGCTATCTATGATTTGTATTCTCTCTCTGTGTTTTCTAATGTAATTTTTTTTGTTTAAGTTATTTAATAAAGCTTCCAACATTTGTCAAAAAAAAAGAAAAAGAAAAAAGAATATAAGTTTCTAAATTTATTTGTTACTTTTTAATCTTTGGCGAAAAGGGCCATCTATGACTTGTGTGATTCGATTAGTCTATGGGCTTGATCTGCCACGTGTTTGGAAGGCATCTAATGCTTTCCATTTGTATCTTTAGAGGGGTGGAAAAGTGAGAAATGCACGCGTGATACTGAATGCTTCCTTGATTGACGATAGTTTATTTTTTAATTTTAGTATATTTATTTCTAATGGAAATCATAATTAAAAATCAGGATAATAGTGAAAGTATTATACTCTTGTTTCGTGTGAATATAAAGAAAAAAATTGTTTCATGCGAGCTGGACCTCATTTCTACAGATGCGGTCCAGAAATATAGAGCATCCACGGTCTATAAAAACAAGTTAGGCAGCGTAAGAAACACAGCCCAACGATAGAGTCAAGCTTGGATTTTGGTTATGATCGCCCAACGATAGAGTCAAGCTCGGATTTTGGTCATGGTCGTGAGTCGGGCCTCCGCTCAAGCCCATCCCCTCTTTTCCATTGCCATCTCGGCAGGAACCGGGAACACATGAAGTAAAAAAGGATCCTATCAACTTGTTATAACCTAGGATCATAGACTTGACCTTACTTCACTTGAGTGTACAAAAATAAAAGAAGACTTTGATTAAGCTTGCTCTTTTTGGTGTGAAGTATTGTCGAATCAAATGCCTAATAAATATGGGTGTGGTTTTTATAAGGTTGCAACTTTAAACAATCCAATTAAGGTGTACCCTCAAATTTTATCATAACTTGTAATTTTGGTGTGAAAATTTTTCGGATTATCTCAAAATCTATTTTCATATCTAATAATAAAATTTCAAATTCTGGAAACGGTTACAATCAAGTAGATAAATAAACATATGAAAATCTTGAAAATGGACAGTCTAGGTAATATGCTGCAAGATACATTATTTCCTAGATTCAATTTTTCTTTTTCATATTCTACATCTCGATGCCGAGATGATCAATTAGAGGGGTTTTTAACATTACAACGACCTTATCCGATGGATTTTTGAAGCGCATATGTAATTCTACATTTTAATGTTGCAACCTCATATATTTTTTTTCCAATAAATATTAATTTACCATAAAAATTAGATAATACAGCAGAACCTTCGAAATAGGCCCTTTAATATATGTGTTAAGTCATATAACTATTACATATCTGATGTTATAATCTATTATTAAATTACTTACCCTAAAAAAAAAACTATTATTAAATTGAGACCTAATGGTTAATTTTTGGTTGTACTATTATCTTAATTGAATCACATCCGTTGAGAATGGGGTTGGGGTCGTGATGGTAACATCATTTGTGCTCCAATTAAGGTCTAGGCGTCTATTCTCATCTAACACATTTCAAAACTATTGATAATTTCAAAAACGGGTAGGATCTCGTCATCCCCACTGAATTACACAACAAAAAAAAAAAAAAAAAAAAAATCACATGACCATTTCCAAAAATGGGTGGGTACAATAATCCCCATTGATCTACCCAAAAGAAAAAGAGGAACATTACCCAAAGGAAAAAGAGGAACCTCATTCAAGTAAAGGCTGAGCCGAGGTGTGGAGCCTTAAGCTCGATGCGATATTCGTAATTATGATTGGAAAAAAATGTGAAAGCGCGTGAGGTTTGTTGACCAAATGAGAGTAAGATCATAATGGCACTTTCCACGCTCTAGCAATTTTTTATGGCGAAAGATTTTATACTCCTTCAGGAGTACAATGTCCATCTAATCTCTTGGGTAAAACTGATGCTAACAATATTTTTTAGAAAACCAAATTTTGGGATGTAATCTTTAGAACCCACCACCCAAACTCAAAGGAATAAATAAAGAAATAAATAAATAAATAAATAAAAGGTATAGTTTGTATAAAGCCGAAGATCTAAACAATCAAAGTAAAGTGCACATTCAAATAGTATTGAAAAATACTGTTTCAATACTGAAAATTTTTTGTGATAGCCTTAAAATATATTTTTATCTCTAATTATAAAATTTGAATCTTAAAAAATAGTGTACATCAAGCAGGTATATAAAAACTTGAAAATCTTGAAAATTGATTTAGAGGGAAAGCCCTAGATGTTCAAGATGTCAAAATCTAAATATTTTAATTTTATAATAATTATCAAGTGATACTTCAATGGATATCAAAATTTGAACTAAAAAAAGTAAAAAAAATTCCCCAGTAGCATTCTACAGTATGCTCCAATAGAGCAATGACGTACACGCTCGTCTTAAAATACACTAAAGAAAAGGGCAAATTCTTATAAATATATTAAAGAAAAAAAAGAAAAGAGAAAATTCTTAAAAATATATTAAAAAAAAGGACGGGCACATCCTGGTAGCAGCTATTTCTTGAACAACTCTAAAGGCGTGTTTGATAAAACCTTGCTAGAATATAAAAATTCTACTTTTTAGAAGCTGAAACATGGCATATCCGGAACATGGCATATCTGGAACCTAGACCCGTGTCAGCAACCAAACGGGCCCTGATCCAGACCCGGGCCAACCCTGGCCCAGTGCCTGGGTATAAGCCCCATCTGTAATGGAAGCCGTTGTGAAAACGCGCGAGGTTGCATTTCATTTGCTAAACCGTCAGGCTTTCTTGCAGACTTACCCAACGGTTTCCAT
This sequence comes from Amborella trichopoda, assembly GCF_000471905.2. Next base: position 3,843,126 of record NW_006494904.1, read on the forward strand.
TTATATCCTTCGGTTTCTACTTTCTAATATTATTATAGACGTGAAGGAGCACATTAACTTCTGAGAACTCCATATAGTTGAGGTAGTTTTTTTTACCGATTAATGGGGAGGGATTTGACCGAGTTAAATGGTAATAAGCAGGAATCATTCACCCGTTATTTCCCTCTAGATAATAAATCAGTTATAGAAATAACTTACGAATCCTATGACCTTAGATTTCCAAACAAATTAATGGGAATTTTCCACAAAAAAAAGAAAAGAAGAAGGACTTTTTTTTTTATTTTTTTTAAAGGGATATATGTACTCTTATTCAAATGCTAACAAGAAGTTTATTTGAAATCCTATATTATTTAAAATCCGGCAAGTATAATCTCGCGGGAGCAATTTGTAGAAATACTCCCGTGGGGAAATGGCTTTAGGAGGATTTTACAGCACATGAAAATTTCCTGTTTTGTATTTTTAGATTGATCGCTGTCTTGAGGAGACTATATTGTTAACTTTTTTTTTTTGGTCAAAAACCACTTAGAAATGAAGTTTCCCTTGGAGGGAATGAATTTATGGTCCAGCGGGATCGCATAGAGCAGACTCTTCTTTTATCTGAGAACCATTTAAGGATGGGAGTCTAAAAAGCCAGCGCACCAACCTCTAAAATAGAAAGAGACGAACCAAATTTCCATCTCATCCACACATCCAAAGCCTTGATCAATCTCATCCGTCAAAAAATATTCAAAGATTAGCATAAAACCAATCCGGTTTGTTACCTGCCACCATCTTGGCTACGTGTAAATCTATCTTTATGTGAGAGAGCACACGGCGCAATCCTCGTCTATAACAAAAAGCCATAACAAACTCTCCTTATATACCCCACCCCACCGCCTAAACCACCATTTTCAAGGTCCTCTGCACTTTTTTTTTCTTTCTGAGGTTTTCATCAGGCACTTTGCTTCATTTCATCAAACACTTCCATTTTCAATGGCGTCTAAGGCCCTGTGGATTCTCTCTCTTGTGGTCCTTGTGGCCATGGCCAATGGCCAGAAGGGGTCTTCAGCAGATGCGCCTGCTCCTGATTGCATGAATGTTTTGATGGATATGGCGCCATGTCTTTCTTTTGTTTCAAATGATAGCACGGTGAATAAACCAGAGGATGGGTGCTGCTCTGGTTTGGCGAAGGTGGTTAAAGAGAATCCCATTTGCTTGTGCCAGGCTTTTCAGAACAGTGGGAGCCTTGGGATTTCAATTAACATGACAAGGGCCATGGCTTTGCCTACTGTTTGCAATGTTAAGACTCCCCCTATTAGCAAGTGCTCAGGTAATGGTGGTTCTTCTTTGTTTCGTTTTACTTATTTTTCGGGCCGTTTATGATTTGGTTTTTGCTGGGTTTTTTATTGGAACGGGTTTCAGCTTTTTTTGGGTTTTATTGATATTTTTGTGATGATTTAATGTGTTTTTTTTAATGGTTCATTCGTATGTATGTTATAAGGCTTCTTTGTGTGCTTGTTGTTATGGTTCTCCTTTGTTTCTTTTGCTTCATCACTTTTTTCTGGGTTTATGGGTTTTATAGGATTTTTCATGTTTTGATCTTATAAAAGGTTGTTTGGTTCTTTCCACAAGTAAACCCCCCTGCTTCACCTCCTTGTTCTCACACCCCATGTAAGAATAATGTTAGGTCTCTTTATTTCATTTTATTTTATTTTATTTTTCTTATCACTTCTTTTCTTGGTGTTAATCATATTATATTGTATCACTCTTCTTTATTTTTATAACACTGGTTCTATTTGATGTCATGGTTAATTTAGTATTGAATGCTTAAGATTTTTGTAGTGATTTGGTTAATATATAGGTAGTTAAATTTTCCTAGTTATGATTTAGATGTTCCAGTTGTAGCTAGGCAGCCCTTCCATTAAGCGTTTGTTTTTTCATTTGAAAATTCCTTCTCATTTTTTAGGGTTAAATTTGTTACATAAAATGCCAGTGCACCCATGTTGTTGAGTTTCTCTTTAGCAATTTTGTTGCTAATGGGTTCATTTTTGGTCATTCTCTTTGCTTATATGGTGAATGAAAATGTTTCTTGGCCCTCTCTTAAAAAAAAAAAAAAAAAATTGAGAACATAAAGAACATTAAACTTAGGTAAGTATTTGATGATATGTAAAATAATTTGCTCTTATTCTATGTGATTTGATTTCAGCTCCGGCACCATCACCCAAACCACCGACTCCATCACCGAATGCGCCAGCCCCATCGCCAAAATTGTCACCTGCAGTCACCCCAAGCAAATCTCCTGCACCTAGCGGACCTCATGTTGAGCCACCCACCGAGCCACCTAGCTCTGTTCTCCCCTCCCAGGCACCAAGCCCTGCCCCAGGCATTAGTAAGGCCACCACCTCCCACCCCTTGTTGGCCATCTCCTTTGCTCTCATAGCCCTTCTGGCCTCGGCCGCCATTTCTCATTTCTAAGGGGCATACCTCGTTTTAGATTTATTTTCTTCCGCTTGCCCATCTTAAGTTCTTTTATATTTGATTGGACGGTTCATGTGGGAAGTATCACTTCTTTGCATGTTATGGAGTATGGAGAATTTATTTTCGGACTTTTCATGTTTAGATCTCACACTTTAGACTTCTTGGTGGGTTTAGAATTCTTTGATGTTTTGTGCAGAAATTTGGAGACATTTGAAGCATCATTTATGTGATGATTTTATCGTTAATTCTATTGGACTTTAATATCCATTTATGTGATGATTATATCGTTAAATTCTATTGGACTTTAATATTGGTGTTGATCATTTAGTAGTTCTTTATGTTTCTTTAGAATTCTTATGTTGCTTTATTTTGTTTCTGATTTCTCATGGCGCCGTTGTCCATATAATAGGCGACCCCAATGCGATTTGGTGTGATTGATTTCAGAGGGTGGGTGATCCGCATTACTCCACTTGAATCCCTTATAACTCATTTTGCAATTATTTTTTATTTCTTTACCAAATTTTTTAGTGGTTTGGCCATTTTGGATCATTGATATTGCTGACATGTTTTAAACTAACCACTGATTAAAATTATTGTATTTAACGAGGTTCTTTCTTTAAAAACAGGATGAAGTTTCTATAAGTCCTATGCTTTATGGAAACAAAGCAACGTTAAGCTTTATGAAAACAAAGTAATTTTAAATATAGAAAATACTTTGGCAATATAAATCTAAATCTCCATTCTCCATGATATAAATCTTCATGATGGTTCTAAAATCAATTTTGAATTCTAAAAATAAAAATTGCAGCTC